>QVRM01003508.1:0-94017 GCA_003439945.1 Dermanyssus gallinae | reverse complement strand
AATTCGCAGAAACGGCAACTTTTCGATTGCTAGCAGTCAAAATATTATGGTGATTGGCCGTTTGCGATTTCGTTTGATCGCTTTTCCCGTGCAACGTATCGGCGTGATTTTGAAAAATTAAGAAAAAAGAGTTTCGAGTTGTTATTAAGCGTTTTTATTTCAAAAGTTGGAATGCGACCCAAGTGAAAACTGAGTTAGACGAGGTGTACGGTGACTCTGCGCCATTTTGCCACTGTTTCCAACTGGATTAATGAGTTTAAAAGAGGTCGCAGGAGCACCGAGGATGAACTACGTTCAGGACGCCCAAAAAAAACGGCAACTGATGAGGAAAACGTGGAAAAAGTGCGGAAAATCGTTTGCCGCAGATAAGCGAGTGAACATTAAGGAGATATCGGAGGCCTTGGGATCAGTTTGGGTAGTGTGCATTTCATCCTGCACGAGAACTTGAAGATGAAAAACTCCGAGCAAAATAAGTGCCGCATTTGCTCACCAAGGCCAAAAAAACGTGCGTGTTTCCGCTCCCAGCGAAATTTAGCCAAGATGTCGAAAAATCGACGGATTTTTGGCGCGATTCGTGACCGTCGATATGAAGCGGGTCCATCACTACACTCCCGAGACCCAAGAAGCATCTCGCCAATGGTGTGCACCTGGTGAAGGACCTCCGAAGAGGTGCGACAACGGCATCGGCCGGAAAGATGATGGCTACGGTTTTTTGGGACCAACGTGGAATAATTCTGGTCGACTACCTTGAGAGCGGTAAAACGATCTCAGGAGAATATTATGCAAGACTATTGGACTGCCTGAAGCAAGAACTCATCGTGAAACGGTCCGCTTGCAGAAATAAGGTTGTCCTGTTTCACCAGGGCATGCTCCTGCACACAAGTCGCGGCAAGCATCGGCAAACTGGCCCAAACTGAGGTTCGAACTTATTGAACAACCTTCCTGTTCTCCAGACCTGGCCCCCTCTGATTATTTCCTCTCAGACATTTAAAGAATAGTCTCGGCGGAAAGCGTTTGTCCTTTTTAAAAGATTAAAAACAAGATTCGAAAATTCTTGGTTTTCATTTTAAGAACTTGTTGACTACCTGTATATATTAACTGATAATAGAGTGTAAACAAATTGTCCGCCAGTAAAAATGACGACAAACTTCGACAGCCTTTTTAGCCGGCGTTGTATATTCTTCAGAAGAAGCACGGACACGACGTGTGCTTATTTTCTGTATAGTAGGTTGTTTCGCAATCACGTACATTGCGCTCCAAAAATACCTGTGGTTATCGAGCTTTACAATTCCCTATATCGCGTTTTAAAACAGTTTGTTTAACATTTTTTTAAACAAATTTTTCCTCGGTCGCCTCTTCTAATACAGAGTATCGCCATCGCATTTCTCTAAGAAACTGCCTCAGATGTTGTCCCATTGGGCTAGTATATTATTTATCGAATAACTATTTTTTTTACCATTGCCGACTCTTCGTTATTGCGGTGGCGGCGTGGTCTAGGGGACTAGTGCGCTAGAGTGCGCTAGGTCGCTAGTCTATCACTAGCGCTAAGAGTCAGCGGCCAGCTGCTGCCACAAAGACTGTTGGGGAAACCCTAGATATCTGAACATGTCCGGCCTTCGGTGTCATTGAAATATACCTCAGAGTTAAGTGCCCAAGTCCGCAGGGGAACGGATGATAGTCTAGATAAACAATACGCCTTCTTAAAATAAATTAAATTCTAGGACTCTTCGTTATCGATGTATCACAGCTATGCGAATAATTAAAACAGGTATTGAGGCTGTAAAACGCTAGTAACTCTTTGGGCTTCGAAAAACCGGAGCACATTCGTACTTAGGCTATGGTTATATGCGTTTAGCAAACAAGTAGTTAGTATACTTTTTGTATTGCGCTATTTAACTTATGCAAAAGAAAATTACGGTAATAATAAACGACCTAAAAACTACCGTAATGGTTAGCTTTGATCTCATCAAACAACGATTTGTAGGAGAACATTGGTTTTTGGCATAAGCAGGCGTGGGTGCTACCTGCCATTACTCTACATGACTTATTTCGCTAAAGGTCTTATTTCTGTGTGCACTCGTTCTCTCAGCAGCGCCCCCTCGCGTATCCTATCATGCACGTGCGTCGCTGTGCAGATTGGTTAAATCGGTGAGTGCGAAATTATATATCTTCCCAAAGCTAGCCTTTTATTCCGTACAATATAAAATATATAAACATAAGAAGGGTGGTTTCACAGATAGATCAATGTTACGTTAAGGAAAGTTGCATTTTCGAGCTGAGATTCGCCGCTAGCCAACATTTTCTAGCGATTCAGATTCAATTGCATTCTGCCGATCTTCATAAGAATATAATTTCTTGAAGAACGCTTGTACCAGTTTTAGTAGTATGTGGTTTTGTTTGCCATTTTGTCTTTTAGATCGCTATTTCCAGTAAACTGTTCACAGAAATCAAAGATGTTTTACCATATTTTAATGCCAATACTTTATCTAATACTCTCCTCCCTGACTTCGCAAAGGTCCTATGTTGTGTGTACTAGTTCTCATGAGCAGTGTTGCTTGCGTATTCCATCATACACTTATGCGCTGTGCAAATTGGCTTGATCGGTAAGTGCGAAATTATATTTATTGCTGAATCTGGCCAACTGGTTTTAAAGAACCTTTGATGTGATCGCGGAAAGTGGGTCGTTTCCTTAGTTAGATCAATGTTACGTTTATAAAATTTGCATTTGCGAGCTGAGATTCGCCACTAGCCCACACTTTCTAGCGAATCGGTTTCAATAGCACTCTGCTGATTTATAAAAGAGGCCTTAACTATTGTAGAACGCGGTGCTAGTTTTAGTAGTTTGGGTGACATTTCGTATTCTTACATGAAATGCATCGGTTGAAAGCGTAATAGTTAGTAAAACGTCTACTCCACTGTATCTTTTTCTTTAAAAACTAACTAGGAAATGCAGTTGCATACACGGTGAGCACGGCGGGCAAGTTGCCTACTAGAGTGAGCCAGTAGTGTGGGGTAAATGTAACCCACTTAAAACCCGCAGCGGACTCCACGCAAACTCGAGCGGCAACGTCTGACGCGTGGGCTCAGGAATGGCCCACGCCAGGCTCAGGATTGCCCCAGGCGAACTGGACCCGGCCGCTTATACCAGACCTCCGACGTCGGTATGACGTGCCTGGCCGGAGGCCACTTACGTACTTATCGGTACCTTACGGGCCACGGCCAGTTCCAATTCAATATGGTGCGAATTGGGAAGTCGCAGGTGGATACGTGCTCACTCTGCACGTCGGGGGCAGGCGTCTATTTCTTAGACGCTATTATGCGCGAGAATACGCGGCTAGAAAATGCTCGCCGCGCGCGCTACAGAGGCACGCACGGGCCTTAAGTGGTCGAGCCTACTACTTTTGACGCGGTTGCTTCCAGGAAGCTACGGGGAAGGGAGCGCCTTGGATAGTTGGCCCTCGTTTTCTTCTGTAAGATGGCTTTGAAACTTCATTGTATTCGTAAATGTAATCTGAGATTTAACGAAATCAAATGAAAATCAAACGAAATTTGACGAAAAACGTGAACAGCTTTATGGCAAATTAAGTGATGATGTAGAAAATATTGCAAGAAGTGTGTAGCGGGCCACGCGGGGGCTGGGGAATCTCCATGCGCTATCAAACGGCCTCATCAAAGTACAGGTGCCAGGAGAATAACCAAAACAAAACACGGATGAGGCTCGTGTCATACAACTATACTGCGAATTTGAGAGCCTCAGGGCTTCTTTACGCAGAGCTCTAGCCGAGCAAGGTTGTTACTGATTGCACTGATATTGATCCTCAGAAGCAAAGAACGCTTCTAGAGAGCCTTTCTTGAAGAACTGGAGGACAATCTAGGACCGCCTGTACAAGATGGCAAGGAGGATCGTGCTGGGCTTTTAACTGGAGGGACAGAAAACTATATCGGCGCTCTTTTCTAGGCACCCTCCCCTCGACCGCGCCCCCTACCTAAAGGCCTCAGGGATGGACAAACAGGACCTCCAACAAACCACCCCGCAAAAAATTGCAACGCGGCGATTCGCCTCAAGGGTGGAAAGGCACCGGGCTGTGATGGGTTCTCAATATTTTGGCTTAATTCCACTTTAGTGTGAGGTGGAGCGGACAGTGCCTTGTTCAATGTGTAAGGCAAAATGGTATTTTAATTCATTAATAAGTATACGTATGCATCTTTGGCGTCTTGATGTGTTTACCAGTCAGCGATTTAGCTCACTTGGACATATAATTGCTTTTCTTGGCAATTTCAGTTGGAGTTATCATTTTATTACCTCTAGACATCGGTTTGTTACATTGGACTATGATTAATATACAACGGGGACGTCCTGAACCTCTCGAAGAAAATTCTACGCTATACAGGATATTCTTTAATTTTCCGATAAATTCCTACCGATCAATCTACGTGTTCAACCTCACGAATTATGAGGATTTTGTGACCAAAAGAAGTGTGCAACGTGCAGCCGTACGCGAACTCGGCCCTTATGTATTCAGGTCAGTTTCCTTTAATGATACAACCGTAAAATTAAAGTAAAATTAAGCAATATTTTATAAGCGTTACTCGAAATGCGTACATCTATTAAAAGCAGCATATGATATGAGCAGAATATGAAATAGATAACACATTCGCCACTGTAGGTAATGCTAAGAATCACTTCGCTACTCAATGTAATGACACTACATAAATAATAATTTCAGTAAACTATCCAGTCACACCAATAGTAATGGTAATAGATATAGTAATGAGAGTCATGCAACTAGTCACATTAATAGTAATGGTAACCTTAGTAGTGTTAGCCAATTAGCTACTAGTTTACTAATAGTTGTATTGTCACTGATGAAAGAATCTTAGGTATCTCTGACGATGACGACGACAATCTGGGCTCTATTATTGATTTAGTTTTAACCTCAGACCCGTCCATCATTGAAGATATACGAGTATTTCAGTCGCCAATTCCATCCGGCCAGAATGCCATTTCGTTTTCTATTTTATTTGATGCTAATTATCCTACGGTAGACGAGGGAGGTTATAATTTCTGGAAGGGGGACTATGAAATAATCCGCCGTAGGCTTGCTTGTATAAACAGGAGGAACTTGTTTTTAAATTGCGATACCGTTGACTCGATGTATGATAGCTTTGTATACCAGATACATTCACTAATTGAAGAGTTTGTACCTAAACGAAATGGCAAGTCAAAAAAATAATGCAAATTTACGTAAATATGTCACCAATCTAGAACGGTTGATTGACCAGGAGCCAAATGTGCAGTATGAAAAAAAGTTAAGGAAGGCGACTAGAAGACTTCGTATAATGGAAGAAGCCAGTCTTGATTTTAAAAACACAAAGTCGTTTTTTAGATATGCAAATAAGCGATTAAAAGGAAAAGAAAACATTGCGGCTTTAAATATAGATCAGACGGTCCTCGTAGACGACGCTTCTAAAGCAAATGCATTTAAGGAGTTCTTCTCTTCGGTTTATGTTGCCCAAGGGAGTTCAGTTCCCGAAGGTGTTTCCAACGACGTGGTCTCGAAAGATAGTTGTCCATACTTGGAAATATCAGAATATAATATGCTTTCTAAAATCAAACAACTACCCACTAAATGCAGCTTACTCCTGATTTAATCCCACCCATATTTTATAAAAATGTAGCGTCTGCGATAACTGAACCCCTTTTCTTGATATTCAGTAGGTCTTATGAGGATGGCATTGTGCCAAAACATTTTCGGCAATCAGTCGTAACCCCTGTACATAAGAAGGGTCGAAGGTCAAATGTAGATAATTACAGACCTGTAGCTCAATCATCTATCGGATGTGTCATCTTTGAGAAACTGCTAGTGGACCACATTTTTAATTTTTTTAAATCTAAATGCTTGCTGGATGAGAATCAACATGGTTTTACTAAAGGCAAATCCACGGCAACTCAACTCGTCGAAATGACTCAAGATTGGGCTGTTATGATAAACAATAGGCTGGCCTTTGATTGTATATATTTTGATTTCTCGAAGGCATTTGATAGAGTAAACCATGTAAAACTTGTACAAAAGCTTAGGTACTTGGATGTAGATACTCGCTCTATATCATAGATTGCTAGTTATCTTACCCGTAGAGAGTTCTGCGTTCGCGTAAACAATAGCTTTAGTGAGTCGGGCACGTGCCCCTCAGGTGTTCCTCAGGGATCAAGCCTCGGGCCACTTTTATTTTGCACAATTGTTTTAGATCTTAGAAACGTTATTTCTAAGTCGATAACCTATAAGCTTTATGCTGATGATTTGAAACTATACGGACCTTCCAACACCGCTAGCGAAAGGCAAGTACTACAGAGTACGATTGAAGCGGTTTCTAAGTGGTGTGTGGATAATGAAATGCTTATATCAGTGCCGAAATGTGCTGTATTGTGTTTAAAAGAAGCCCATAACTACACGCTACATGGGGAGGCTATCCCTATTTTAAATTGTATTAGGGACCTAGGGGTTGCGGTGACACCGCAACTGGATTTTAGCACCCATATTACACAAGTCATCCGATCAGCTAATCTTATATCTAATACCATATTTCGTTGTTTCATAATTAATGATTACAATTTTCACATGAGGCTTTATAATAGTTTGGTTGTACCTAAGTTCCTCTATTGCTGTGAGGTTTGGCGGCCTTACTTAGATAAACACATTTAAGCAATGGAAAGTGTACAGAGGAGATTCCTTCGTCGTGTCTCGTTAAGGTGTAACGTTGCCCGAAATTCTATTGTGATAAGCCCTATTCGGGAACTCCAGTCTAGAGCGGATTACCGCATGTTCAATCGTATTATAAACTCATCAAATAAGTCAAATTATTTTAGCATTCGGTTGAACAATCTTAGTAGCTGTAACACCATCTCGTCGAAACAAATTGCCAAGACAGATCGTGTAAATAACATGTTTTCGTGGCGGATGGCGAGGGAAATGAGAACTTAAAGCACTAACAGTGCAAATGTCGCCACACAAGTAAACTGACTATTGTATGTATCTAGGTAACGGTTTCTAAAATGTAAATATTGTCCCCCCTTTGACTAAATAAAGGTGTATTTGATTGATTGATTGATATGATACAATATCACGTTGTTCCAGAAAAGAGGGCCTAAAGTCATCTGCCACTTATTTGTTGAAAGTACGCATTTAAACGGGTGTTTTCTAAGCTGTGGGGAATCTGATTTTCTTAATCGCGTTGGAGTCGATATTCCACAACCCGATTAAAAAATGTTTGTGTCCAGAGATGAGCCAACAACAGGGCAACGCTATGCAAAGCTCAAAGTGTGGCTGCTCTGCGAATCACAGTGGCCTATAGAACATTCAGCACAGCGGCCGTCCTTGTTCTGGTTAGTACAGTCCCCTAGGACTTGAAAATAAATGAGCGACGTCGCTTCTGAGAAGACCCGGAAAGCGAAACCGGGTCACGAAACACGCCGAAACACGCCTAAATATACAAATTTATGGTGCCCGGAGTGGGCCTCTCAGCGTGCGGGTCTACCTAGGGTTGACGACGGCACTCTTGGAACGCTCATACAGCTTATGATTAAGTCAAGCGACGACTGGACTAGCATTGCAAGCATTATGGAAAATATCATGCGCGCCAAGGAGAAGAAAAATCGATCGGTTGCGGGGATTAGGACATGTCTGGTTCTTAGTCGGTTGGAGCCCCACACTACCGGCCCACACTTGCAGACGAGTTCCCTGCGGTGGAATTCGCGTGTGCGTATCGCGTTTTCCAGTTAGTCCTAAAAAGGGATCTGCTTATAGCTGTCGTAGTTTTACTGAATGTAAGCTAGGTGTATGGGTATATAATCAAGCCCCTACTAAGTGTAGATATATATATATATATATATATATATATATATATATATATATATATTTTTCCCCAGAAGGAAGCAAATCTCTTTTTTTTCACTCTATTGCGGACGCTACGGGTATGTCTTCTTCTTTTCCAGGAGACCTTTCGTCTGTACAGTGGACGCAGCCTGTCTTAATGTCCATTCAACGGGAAGTCTGTGGACCCAGACCAAATACCATCTCTCTGTTTTGCAGCGATCCCACAGAAATTTAATGTAGCGTAGAGCGAATTTGCCATCCCGCTGTAAATGGAAAGTGCTTTAGCAAAAAGTCTTGCAAGTAATCAGACGAGCAAATGTATCTTCCTAGTGAGATGTGTCCCTTGATACTATCTTAAACTGATAGCGCAGTTTCCTGCGCACACAATTACGGACGTGCTAGATAGAACTAGATATTTTTGGTAAGTCTTAGGTTACCGCGAACGGCCTTTACACCTATATTAAAATAATATGATGTACTAGTGACATTTGCACACAAAAAAAACGTAAAATTAGTTCAAAGCAGTGGGACTACATGCATAGCGTTTGCCAATGGAAAATTAAAAAAAGCAAAAAACTACACTATGACTACCATCACCAATTTTGTTTGAGTCGAAACTGCTGTGTAACCGGCGATTGTGATTTAACTTTGTGGAAATTGTGTTGTGGACCGTAGCCAGTTACTGAGCGTGTAGAGGACTTGACACAATCTCGACTTAAACATGTGTTAACGTGGTTTAGGGACTTCGCGAAACTTGAATGCTATTTTTGTGTCTCTCGTTTAACCCATTAATAATTGACCCGCATGGAGTTGAACTGTTGTTAATGTCTTTTCTAGGTTTGTCAGCATGTCTCAGAGATTGCACAGTAAAAATATGGCAAATTGTTGAATTATGTAGCATAACCTAACCTTATCATAGCCCACTATTATGCTCAGCGCTCTTTATTCTAGTTAAACCAGATTCACTTTTGGGTAAATACTGGGCGGCCTATATCATTAATATTTTTACGCATTTTTAAGGATACGTTATCACTACTGCAGTTTGCCGTAACAAATGTTATTATAAAAAGTACAACTGTCGTTTATTTGAGATACTCACTTGGATATATAAATATATATATTCTAGTTCACTCTGGACAGAGGCGGAACTGGCAAAAGGGTGCAAGAGTGCTTGAGCTCAATTTCCAAAGTTACAATTATATTGATATACTGGCTTATTGAGGCACCCTGGGTTGTGCATCTCGTACGTTCCATCGGTCGTCCTATAGTTTCATCGGTTGGTCGGAAATGTGCCCTTATAGCGTCAGTTGCGTTGTGAATTCACTTTTACTTTTTAGAACTAGTTATTATAGGCTCGCCTAAAACTTTTAGGAACTAGTTACTGTAGACTCACTGGTGGGTGTGGACTCACGTTTACTTTTTAGGACTAGTTACTATAGAGTTGGTCAAATATTTAGAATCAGTTACTATGGACTTATATTACATTTAGCTATTTAATTTGTTGTCTCTGCGGCTTATAAAATAGGCTTCTATTTGCGTTGACTTTACTCAGGATCGTGTACAATAAGAAGAAAGGGTATCATGGCAATGGTACTCTCGAATACTTCGACAGGCGGGCGCTAATTTTCGAACCCAGTATGTCAAACGGCAGCCTGAATGATAAAATTACAACTGCAAATCATGCTGCAATGCGTTATTATTATCCGGATGGCAGACAGCGCAGTAATCTCTACAAAAAAACCCTGTTTGTAAATGTAACCGTCAACGAGTACTTGTTCACTGGGTGAGTTGCCTTTATATTATATTATATTATAAATGTAAAGCAAATCTGCTAAGAAAGATTGCGTTGATTGGAGTTACCGCAAAATATTTATCGAGATGTCGTTTAACTGTTATAAAAGCTACTGCTCGTCCGTCAGGTTAATTGTCCTTACGAGGTTATTTACGAGGCGGAGAGGGATGAGCGATGCAGAAAAGCCCCTGCGAACCCCGACAATAAGGTATACGTTCGGTCATAACCCACAACTATTCCTTACAATTTCATATAATTCCAGTACACCTGTGGATCCCTCCTGTAGAAGGGAAGCTAGAGGTTTTAACTTGCTCTCAGCTACGACACTGCAACCCAGCAGAGCTCTTTAGATGCCGTTGCTTAACGCGCCCTCTAGGAGAAAAGAAAGTCTTGATATGAACACTTTCCATGCGCATGGGTTCAGCCCTAAGTCGCTTACTTTACGAAAGCTCGGAGCGCGTTGCATATCTTCGGTCACCATATTTGGGTTTTCTGCGGGAAGGCAGTAAACATTAATGTATAACATGCATATTGTCCAGGTATTACATATTCATTATTATAGAGCATTAAGTCCGCCAAGTGATACTGTCGGTGAGGTGCGAAAACTAGGATGGCACAAGTGGCTTTAACTGATTGGCATTCATGCTTTCAGGCTTGACAATTCGTAATTGATGATTGCCAAGAGTGGTGAAGCAGGTAACCGAGCATGTAGATCTTTTCGGAGGCCAAAAATCTGAGCGCTAAGAAACGAGATCTGAGCTCGTTTAGCAGGTCTCCCTACATCAAGATGTCGACTACAGATGCGGGCGTATCCGCAAGTTTTGCGACTTTTCAAGAGTTGTGGTTATGAAGTCCTAGATTTAACATAGTCCGATGAGGACTGAGCTTGTCGAGATGTTTGTTAAGAGGGCTGGACCGCAACAATGATCGGCTTTCTAAAGGTTATCAGAGTCAACACCAAGAACCAGTTACTCTTATACCGTCTGGAGCTAAGAAATATTGTGATAATTTACAAAAACAAATTCATTTTTTGACAATAGGAGTCTTGCCGCTCTGGAAATGTCCCCTTCAGTAAGCTTGACCACCTGACGATGCGCCGTGGCCGCATTGGACGGGGCCTTACGGGTAGGCGCGTTATATTTGCGTTACGACTCGCGTTATTAGAACAATAAGCCAATGGAAAAGCGTAATTGTATTTAGGAGCAGACACCTGAAGATCTCCAGGCGGGAACACTATCAGCGAAGGCAGAATTGACAATCGTTTTGAGAGGTAACTTACTGGAGAAACTGTATGAAATTTTAGCAAATGCTACTTTATTTGGCTGAAAGACGATGCGGAATGCGTGAATGTGCATAACCTAATAATCAAGAAGAAGATAGCCTAAAGAAGCTCGGTTGAATGAAGTGGTCTTCTCGCATCTTTTACAGAGAGGAAAGTGCTTTCACAAACCTCTGTTGATGCTGTTGACGGACAGTGTGGGATTCGACCTAGGCGCAAAACTAGACCAAAACATTACCGGGGGCGTAAACGAATTAAGAATTCTATGGACCATCACGAGACTGGTTGAGGAAAGCCTCATGCCTCAATCATCCCCAAGGTCTACTACCATCTCGAGTTACCTCACGAACTGGGGGTGGGAGTATGTGAACACTCCGTGTCCAGGCCTTTCATACCTATCATCTTTGGTGCAGTGCACGTAAGTACGGTATCCGTCGAGGCGCTTGTCCAAGTGTACTTTGGCTCGGTGTACGCATACACACACGTCCGCGCACCCTTCCACATGCACACAGCAACTTCGAACGGCACGAAAGACCTGGGCGCGCCACCAAGTCACCGGGACATCAAATCAGTGGTACAGGAACCCACTAAGAAAGCATTGCACAAGCCAAACACAAAATCCAGCCGTCATCGCCAGGGGCGGATCTCCGTTCTCAACGATGGTAAGCGCGGGACTGTTATAGCACGGGAAACCTTAACAACTGCTATTCTAACCAACCTGGAAGCGATGGGGAGCACATAGGGCACACAAGGAAATACGGCGTGAAAAAGCTGGTTTAGATAACGTGTTTTTTCGCGTGATGCAAGTAACGGGGCTGACTTCTGCGAGTGCTTTCGTGATGTGTCGTGCGACCCTCTGCACGGCGTGGTAATAGGGTACTATGGGCTACCTGCGTGCTGCCCATTTTTTCACAATTCCATCAATCAATCATATTTATTTCAAATATTCTCAAATAGAGTACGTGTACAAGATGGTTCATGTGATTATTAAGCATGATGTTTTTTGTCCTGCCGTTTCTCTGAGAGAAGTGCAAAGATTTTCCTTGCCGTGCCGAACAATCAACCGAGTGGTACTTAGCGCATTGCTCCGAGCAGAATCGACAAATACACTTAGTGGTTTTCCACTATTAGTGAAGGCTAACCTTAAGAAGCGCTACAAGGGGCAGGAGTGCTGCAATGGGTTGTGGACCTTTTGTGATGTTTTCCATTGCCTCAGCCAGAGCTGAGCGCTTCAGCCAACGTTTACTAGAATGAAGAGCCGCCACTATAGTCACAAATGCCTGCTAGCTATTCAGTTTTATTTAAGTGAAATTTAATTGAATCTAAAGTCAATCTCCCAGAGGAAGCATTTTCGGTGAAACAGTCTCCCTTATTCCTTTGAAATGCTGTCGACAAAGCTCCGGTAAGGACCGTAGAATTAATAAAAAGCTGTTTTTTGGTGGAATCGTTACTGTCAGTAACAACTGAGAGCCGCGCACAGTGCTATAAATATTGTCATGTAAAATGCTATGCAATCGAATTCAATTACGTTTTCATCTATATACACGTTAATTTAAAGCCTAGAAGTAGATCAACACGTCGAGTAATATAATGTCGATAGACCTAACTTACCAACCTATGAACAGACAGCTTTATTTGTGTTTTCTGTCGTATTGCAATAGCTATCACGATTCAGATTTGGAGAGAAGCGCTTCTATTTCTCGGGCGATCGGATATTTTGCGTATGGAATTTATAACATTAAAACGCAGCTAGAAGTGTACACCGACATTAAAAGGGTCAACCAATTCGTCGCTATGAAGCGTATTCCGTAAGAGTTTTTAACATTACTGCATTTTTAAATTAATTGACACATACGCAGACACTATGTCGTTACGAAAGGGCTAAAATACATTACAAAGCGCTTAAAGTACACAGAAGAAAAAACAAAAACGTTTATTGAACAGATTAGTGCATGGCGTTAACAACAAGAAAGCGTTTTATTGAGGTAATAAAATTTACGTTTAGAACTTTAACTCTATGGGTCGTCGAGAGATGTTAGAAAGTTATTATCATTGTGCTAAAAGAGATTGCAATAAAATAATAAATTACGTGCCACTCAAATGTATTATTAAATTAAAGGCACCCAAGAAGATCGTGTTACTATCTGTGTGAAACAGTTTTTAACAATTTTACATGCATTAAAATGTGTTCCGATTATACTATATATATATATATATATATCACACGGTAACTTTACTACCGGCTATATAGTATTTACGGATCGTACGTTATCATGATAAGGAAACGCTGCCTCAAAGTGTACATGTTAAGCTGTTTTGACTTGTTTTATTTTTTCAGTTTAAGGCATTGTTTTAGAGTTGTCATATCAAGCGAACGACGTTGACCTTGTAGCAGAAGTCCAAAATAATATTTCAAAGAAAATCGTTAGGAATCGCCAACTCGAGAAGCTTTCGAGATTCCCATTCAAAAGACGAAGCAGAAAACAAATAACATAAAAAATCTTCAATTCGACTTGACTCACGCCCGCGATATCTGAGCTAAACGTCTCGAAAACCTTCTGCATTTACAACGATGCGATCGACGCGAAAAATAATCAAATCTAGTCCCCTGTTTCTACATATGTACAATAGCACGTATGGCACAGTAATTCCTACAGAAACTAGGAATAAAAGTATCACTGCGTTATAGCGCCTAGGTATCAAACTTAATCTGTGTCGCTTAATGGGGTCTAGTAGAAATAGCCTTCGAGTGCCAGCCGTCTTTGGTGTTGTGTCATATAGCGCTATCATATGCAGTACTATTGTAAACGGCGTCGATCTGAGCATGAGGTCAAAGAATTTTCGGTGGTGGTCACAGCAATGATGACGCCAAAACGTCATTTGAAGAGCGCAGCCAAGGTAGGCTTCTCTTTCCCCATCGCTGCATCGGCATGTGCTGTGTAACTAAAATGGGTGTGTGTTGTGTACGCTGCAGACAAAAGGATCGTATCGATTTGCCGTTTTTGTCGATTGCCTTTGAGATTTTAAATAATTTTAATTTTTTTGTCGTTTAGAAATTTAAACCGCAAATTTAGGCTTTAAGTTTAAATGCAAACATGCGTTCATTCTGTTTTCTTTGCAGGGTTCTTTCTAACTATGACGACCTGTGCAACGCCTTAGAGGGTACAGGTAAATTTACTATATATATATATATATATATATATATATATATATATATATATATACATATATCCTTCCATAATGAGGAAACAGCTTTATGAATTCAGCAAGTTTAAATTAATGAGCTCATTTGTATTAAAATGCCGTCATCCTCCTTGCAGGAGCGGCTAGAAACCCGTCACCACAGCATCTCCCCGTTTTTCCTAACTCGCTGCGTTTTCATTTCCATCCCAGCTTCTACCCGTACGGAAGTTTACCTGCTGTTAAAGCTGCCAAGCCTCTTTTTTAGACTCTGCTCCGCGAAGCAAATCGCTCTTATACAGATGCTCCCTGAAAGCCATAGCTGCTTCCGGATTAGTTTCATAAAACTTGGCTGTGTGCTCTATGATTATTATGATATTAAACGGTACGTCTTTAACACCGAATGTGGTTAGAGTTATATGAAACATCTGGTGCTGTCGAACGTGTCACTGGTCTACAGGAAGCACATCAGGTGACGACATTCCGTGCCACACTCAGGGTGAGGTAAGCTTTACAGATAGATGTACGCTGCGATGGTAATCTTACGTTCTCGCATTTCAAAGGTTTCGACAGACGTATGGTAACATATAGGAAGCGCTGAACACGGGCTAGGATGTGTATGTCTCCTTTTTAGGGTTTATGTTTGAGAGATAAAAAAGCGCGTACCATGCAGTTTCACTTTCCAGAAGTGGCTCAGCGAAGTGGGCGAAACCATAATTGTTACCGAGTCTATAGAGACCTTCGCATGGTTGAGGTTCATTCGACAAGGGTAACGTCCTGTAGATGTGTTCTGTTTAATGCTTCTCTCAAATATATCCGTGAAGTTAGCCAAATCCACACTTGGTTCGGACAACTCAGTTTGCCGAATACATGATCTAGATTTCAAAAGCCTTTAATTAAATAGGAATGGTCAACATGTTCATATGATGACTGCGTGGAATAAGAGTGACAACAAGAAACCTTATCTGGGTACGCATGATTGTCAAAGTGTCATTTACCCCCTTCATGGTACAACCATCTGTTGTATGTCGTATGCCGAAAGCGCTGGTGGCTGGAAAGATCCAGAGGCCCTTTTGTCTCTCTGGCCCAATCTGTAACCACCCTCGTCTGTATCTTCTCAGAGATGCGGAGCCAATACCACGAAGTGGTAGTAACTTAGTGGAAATCTCTGGAATAACCAACACACAGAAATCACATCTTAGCATTACGGGTGCCAGCGGAACTTTTGGAGCTGGCTATTCTTCCAAATACATGCACTTTGCACAGCGTCCAGTGTAAATTCTTGCTTGCAAGTATGATGGTAATAAAGATTCTTTTATATTATATAACAATGTAATAAAGCTTTTCATCTTTGTTGTTTGTGCTGACGAACTGCCTTTTGTGTGCCTGGCATGAGGCGAAGAAACAGGTACACTGTTGTTGTTGTATCCGCTGTCACAAGAATTCACTGGCAGCACTTCTCTCACTCACGCTTGATGTGTTTTGGCCATGACGGTCACCACCCTTCCAGTACTGTATCACCCGCCTAACTAAGCCGCATTTGCTGCTCGCGGGTGCATATTTCTTCTAACAATTCTTCGGGCAGCTTAGCTGTGTCAGCAAACGAGGGAAGTTATGTCCCTAATGAACGCCAGATATCGAAGAACAGCAGCGGAGCAATACTCAATGAATCAGAACAGCATAGTTCGTAAGTTCATAACTCGTCGTATCCAACATTATTGTTGAGTTTACCTTTGTGTCTTTGGCATTGCCGGTATGTTTGCCCGATTGTTTCAAGTTACCATATCTTTATATCAAACAACCACCTTTTATGTACAGTGAGAGAAATTGAGAGTTGAGCAACCTAACTGCCGCTCAGTTCACACTCGAACCTAATGTCCTGATTCCAAAATTGGCGTCATCAGAACACACAGCGCCACTTGACGAGACGATTGCTCTTCTTTTCTCCAGAATCGCATGGCTCGAACACCAGGTGGATTCCCTTCGAACACAGTGCGAGTCACAGTCCCAAATGCTACGCGCGCGACCCGCGCCTGCCTCACAAAGCATAGACGACGTGGAAGTGAGAGCCAGCCAACCGACACTTGCACGGGTCAACGGGGACGCTAAACGACGATCAAATAAAGCAAGCGTTATACTTATGGGCGACTCTGCCGTCAAAAACTTGCGCAGTAAAATTCGCGACAATTTTGGCCGCACGCCAGGGTTTCAGTCCAAATGTTACCCAAATGAAAAAGTTGCTGAAATTCTTTAGAAGACAGAGCCAATTATTGACGCCAAACGCCTCCAAATCTGCAAACTCCAGCATGGTTGTCTCAACTCCAAACCATTGTGTAGGTGTTCACAGAATGTTGGGCGTTTAAGAGGCGTTTTAAAACAGTCGAGCTCCATTGAACTTATAGATATGACCAACGTCCAAGCCGATACTGTTCTGAGCAAATCTGTCTATTATAGCGAATAACTAACCGCTAAATTCGCACACGTCATAGGAAAAACGGTTACCAAGGTCTTTAATCTTAAGCCAAAGAACGCCGAGCGGGTAAACAAAACTGATTTAAAAAGGGCTCCTCGAAGTGTGCATCCCGAAACCACAAAGGTCGAACATTGGAATGGCGACCAATCGAGCAGACGCGACGTTCGTCGCGTTAACTAGCCGGAGAGACCACGAAATTCCTTGGCAACTCCTGGAAGACTGCTCAACGGGTCTCAATCTCGAACCGGGCAACAAACGAGGCAGCGGAACATACGCGACGGTTCGGTTTAATTTTCTTAGCCCAAGAGATGGTGCGATCGTCGTTCGTGGCGCGCATACGATGGACAATCGCCGCAACAACCGATGCAGCCTGGCAGACAACAGCCTGTGCCACCATATATGCAACAATCGACCCAGCAGCAAACGCCCAGTACTGCCAGGGCAGTTCAGGCACACAATGTGGGTCAGTTTCCTATGGGGTTTTGGAACTCGTGTCAGATTCCGTTGATGTTCCCGAATATGCTACAGAGAGAGAGAGAGCAACTACCCTTTTAGAGTTGCCAGCAGCGAGAACCACCCGCTTCAGACGGAAACTCAAATCCGCTCCTGCAATAAGTCTCAACTCAAGATTCTCCAGTGGAACGTCGAGGGCATTGGTAACGGTTTACCTCTGCTGATACCATCGGAAATATCCGGTAAGTTTGATATTATCGTTCTTACCGAGACATGGTCTGATAGGGTTGAACTTTCAGGGTTCTACTCAGTTAATAGCCCGGCCCATAAAAATCACGGTCGGGCCGGCCCAGCGGTGGAGTATCGGTGTGTTATGATGAACGTTTAGAAGCCGCTTCGACTAAGTTAAGTGAAGACAACTCTGTGGTTCTTGAGGCGGATGAAATCAGTAAAGTCGCCGTATACACTGGCCCACATTAAAATATTTACAAGTTTGTCGGTCGATTGGTGCAAGTCCTATCTGCAATTGATTTAAATAAACCAACCGTTTTGGCAGGCGACGTAAACTTTTGTCTTGACCAACCGGGCGCACGAAGAACGCAGATATTACTGGATATTCTCTACCAATTTAGTATGTGTGTGATCACAGATCCAGCACAGCATACCTTTAAAGGGCAATAAGGATCATCAACAATCGATATTTTTGCAACCAACCTAAGCTCGAATGACATCCAACATTGCGGATATGCAAGCAATATTACAGCTTTTGGCAGCAGGCCGCACCTGCCGGTAACCTTCCTATTCAAGGTACGCACAAACGGTACTACGGCAAAAATAAAGTACGCCGGAAAATTGCTAGATCCAGATCGCATCAACCGTTTGTCTAGGACACTAAACTTCGATTCAGATGGCCTCGGCATAGAGTCTTTGCGAAAACTGACTATAGCAATCCTGAGTTGCGTAGCTTCTTCCACCACTCGGCGCTCAAAAATATGGTTCAACAGACAGTGCTATGAGGCTCAAAAGTATGCGAAGCAGTCATTCTTTCTGACCCGTTACCGTCCGGAGATGACCGATTTCTACAATATGATCTGCAAATGGTACTCTAATACCCTAAAAGAGGCCCGGCTTGCATATATTGAAACTTAAGAAGCAAAACTGGTTCAAGCCACAGAACGCCAGGCTTATAAATGGATCCGCCAGATAAAGGAAAGAGTTGCGTGCCCCATTTCGTCTGCAATTCTTGTCCAGCACTTCAGAGATCCCGCACACACAATCCCGCACGAGGGTGCCAGTGTTTCAAGGCCCGCATAGCGAAATAGCCAGCATCCTCTCGGCCAATACTGACAAACCATTCGCTTTACAGGAAGTTGCGATGGCAATTTCGCACCTAAACATGGAGAGGCGCCGGGACCAGATAAGATTAGAGATGATCATATCAGGCAGTCGGAACCGCTGCAACCAGCGATTACTCACCTAATGAATAGATGCCTGGACATCGAGGATATAGCGGCTTGTTGGCGAGACTGTATACTGGCCGTAATTCCTAAAGGCAAGGGTGACGTGTTGGATCCTTCAGCGTGAAAAGGAATTTCAAAGAAAAGCTCCATCTATAAACTACCATCGCTGCTTCTAACTCGGCGCCTGGAACATTTTCTCGAATTGCAAGGCTTCATACCTGAAGAACAGCATGGATCCCCCGACGCTGCAAATTAACACGTATAGCTTGCGCAATATTCCTCGAGGAATTTAAGAAAACAGTGAGCCGCCGCGGGCGTTCAATGTTTGCAATATTTGTGGATTTATAATCTGCCTTTGATACTGCACCTTGCAACGTTGCCATTTGGAAGATCTTTCGCAGCTTCAAGTATGCCACCACGCTTTCTCAAACGATTGGCGGCTATTCTCCAGGAGAATTATGTGATGTTGGACGACGGCGTTGCCGAACATCCCAAATTTGGACAGACAGCAGGTGTTCTTCTCCGATGCGCTTCTTTTCCATGTCCGTCATTGTCACCAGTTCCAATTAGCCATGTTGGACGTATTATGTGTGCAGTAGAAAGAGGTAAACGAAGCATCTTGTCCTGAGCGACCTGGTGCTTTTCTCCGTGAAGCACCTGGTTCAGCGCGCACAGGCACCTTGGTAGTGGCATACCGGTGACATAAGTGTTCGGCCCAATCCTGGAGAGGATTTAGACTATTGCTATATGTCTTTATTGAAGATTTATCTCCACGAAGAGTACACAGAGTGCGTCTGTCGACTGTGCTCTCAGGCGTGTACGAAGTTTCATGCATCTGCCTGCCTGGCCCTTGTGAAGAGATCACTGCACTGCCTCTCTCGTATAACATGCCGCGAGGAGCTGAGTGTATAATTGTATAATATGTATAATTGTTCATATTATATGCATACTCAATATGAGTGAAATAAATACGATGATAATATATGTCTTTATTGAACATATACTCGTAAATATCGAATCATAAAGATAGATCCACGATCCAATCATGAAGATAGATATGTCCAAAATAACAGGCTGCCCACATTATATGTAGTACTTTAAATTGGTACTTAGAATTGTTATATTAACGCAATTTCATTTGCAGATGGCGAGCTTTTTCCAGCTTTTGAGGAACCGCCAAGGAGCGTGAAGATTCTTACCCCAGATCTTGTTAAGCCGTGGCCTCTGTATCTACAGAAGCAATACGTTGCCAATGGAGAACCAATCGCTCGTTTCCAGGGAGCCAGCGATCTCTTTAATGAGACCGGCGACCCCAAATTTGACAAGTAGGATTTTTATGCATTCATTTAAACTCTTCTTCGCAAAATAGATTAACCCACTCCAGACAAGCAAGTTCGAATGCCAAATTACTAACGACAATCCGCAACATCCGTAACCGTATCCTTAATCCGTAGCAGAACGCGGCCAATGAACGGTTTTATTGTTTACTCGAGCTAAAAGGTATGCACTTTAGCTTATAAGCTTATTTGACAGTTCTAAGCAGTTATGTCTGAAAACGGACATTAAGCAATGTGCAGACTTTTTCAAAGGGAATCCCTTTTGTCAGAAATTGTCACCTACTACAAAGTGTGTAACATTTGTTTTCGTTTAGATGTCTTTTCTTAGCACCAACGCACATAAAGGGGACGTTCGACGCAAGCCGGTCCGAAACCTTTGAGGGATCGCCGTCGTCCGGGCTGACGCTTGTACTCAGCCTGCCTCACTTTCTTCATGGAGATCCTGCATTGCATGCCAACGTCAGCGGTTTGCATCCTGATGAGAACAAGCACCATTTTTACATTGATATTCATGGTGTAAGTTTGTCACTTTTTGATAGTTTATATTTATTGAGGTTTTGTTCATATCCTTCATTCGTATATCTAAGTTTACATAGCATTTTTTCTTACATTGATTGGTAATTTATACATTGACCTTGAATGCGTCCCTTGTTGTTGATATTCTGATGTTTTTTTAAGAATTGCAGATGTTTTTTTTCTAAATATAGCTAGAAATTTCTAAATATGAATTTGTAATGACAAAACTCAAAGCTTTCCGCTACTGCCAGCAACCAAAAACTCAAATATAATGTGTCATTGCTGAAACTAAGCAAAACTTTTTCTATCATATTATAGCCGAACGTAACATTTTAATCCAAAATCTGCCATGCATGATATGTATAAATAGAATCTAATAATTTATTGTTTATGCTTGGTTAAGCATAGGTTATGTGTTACCCATCATTGCAATTTATTACCAAAAGCTACAGTAACTATGTATGTTACTTATCTAATATAAAGCAATTACGCTTACTAATCGGTCAGTTGTTGTCTCCACAGGGATCTGGTGTGACGGTTGACATGAGATGGCGAATGCAAGTAAATTTGAGGCTGATACCTTTGGAAACAGAACCGGTGCCAAGGCTAATTTTCCCCATCTTTTGGACAGAAGACGTATGTGTTCCCTAATCTAAGCGTGTTACGTCAGCCCTAAGTACCTTGCTGGTAGTTATATATATATATATATATATATATATATATATATAAAATATTGCGATTTATTAATCAATTACAATACGTTTGCACACTCGGTAGTGCTCGTCTATATATATATATATATATAATATATGTATATACAAACTCTTTAGGCAAATTTACCGTCGGACAGGGATAAGCTTTTGAGCTTGCTCAAGAAAGGATGCGTTAGCTGGACAGCGTTAGCTGCCTGTCTCTGCTCGCTCGCAACGTCTGCCCTCCTGTGTGGCCTTCTTCTGTGAACTCAGGGATCGCGTACAAATAGGCAAAAATGCCAGCCTGAACCCTGAAACATTCCACTTACGGTAAGGACAAAATGTTGCACTGATTAGTTATAATTATAAGCTATATATATATATATATGAATTTGTAATGACAGGACTCAAAGCTTTCCGCTACTGCCAGCAACCAAAAACTATATATATATATATATATATATATATATATATATATATATGTAAATGCTGAATACATGTTGGGAAGCAGCGGAGGACTGGGCTTGGCGTTTAATGAAAGAAAGAACGCAATTTTAGTATTTAATGGGATTAGGGGGGAGAGAAAGCTTGTAGTACAGGAGAAGAAAATACGATATTTTACGGAGGCAGAAGGCTGAGAGAGGAAGAAATGCAGTAAGGTGTAAGGGCCTCTAGGGGTTAATAAATATATAGTAACAAGGAATATATATGGAAGGCCATGTATGTGCCAGGATTGACATTTGCTTATGCCTCTGGTCCACCGCGCAGGGTTGGGAAAAAAGTTAGAAATGATACAAAGAAAAGTGATAAAATTTGCATTGGGTTGCAGTTTTAATTTCGCCAGGGCATTTTTTGGAGGGGGAAGGAGGAATGTCAAATTCATACAAAGGAAAGTAAAATGTGAGCTAAGATTTAGTAATAGGATTAAAAATGTCACAAATAAAAGATAAGTTGAACAGATGCAGCTGGTAAAGACGGCTCTAAGGATTAAAACGAAGTGGGATCGCCGAGTAGAGTTCACAGCTAGCAAGATTGAGTGCAATCGTCAGCAATGGGCAAAAGCGAGGGTATCCTGGAAAATTGTGAAATTAAGGGTAAACAAGTCATATACAGGTCAATGGATTTTGGGGATGGGCGAGTTTGGCAAGTATTTTCGGAAAGGAAAAGCGAGGTTAAATGGGTATAAGATAATTCAAGAACAAGTGGGAGTTGGCAGATGCCAGGGCAGATATGCTGAATACAAGGATATATAAAGCTAAATATCGACAGGGGCAACGTACAGAATGTCGAGCATGTGGGCTAGGGAATTAGTGAATCGAGCATAGTGTTAAATAATGTATACCCGTAAGGGGGAGCAGAGGTATAGAGTTGTCGGAGGCCCTAGCTTTAGAACCAAATGTTAGAAAAGATTTGGTCAATATTATAAAGAAGAGGTTATCCCAATGGAAAGCAAATACTCAGTAGGTATTGAAGTATACATTGATTATATGGATGCGTAGGTAACATATATGCTGCCGCTCTAAGCTCCCCTGATATAAAATACATGGTATTTAGGTACACATGGTAAGCAAATAATAAATCAATCATATATATATGTAGATCTTCTCACGAAGTTCGGCGTTTGAGGCTTTGACAATATTTTTCACCTGAAATAGGACTGCTTTGTGCTCCGGTGCTTTAAGCTTCATATTTTTAGTAACGGCCTTTATTGGACAACCTTATCTCGACAATAGGATGTGACGGAAGAATCACAGCACATTTCTCTAAATAGCTTCACATCCGATAATGTAGTAATTCTTATCCCGCGCCGCGGTAGTGGTCCCTATATTAATTAGTTTGCATAGATTTGAAGAGCTCACTGTACTAATGCTCTTGATCTTTATTGTAGTTTTATCTTTATTGTATGAATATGATTTCAACATATTTACTACTCCGTTGCCGCCAGCGTTTTACTCCGATGGCGGTAAACTTGGCAATAATCCGCAGAGGGGTGGGTCCTCCACAATCCATGTTTGATTACTCAGGTCCTGAGGGAGATGTCAAACATGGCGGACAATCGATAGGCCTTATAATTACTAGATTTAAAAAGCATTCTTCAGTTTGTTTTACAGTTAAAGTAACATACTAAAATGAGAACAGCAGTACCCTGAGGCGCCAGGGGTTTGGTAAATGTGTCGACGTAAGTAAGCTACGCACGGAACTTTAGACATGGCACCCCAATCATCTGCTCTCCGATATGTTTACACGAGCGGTAAGCTCATCTACAAATAGGCTTTTTATCACCGACTATGTCGCTTGTACCGACAGCTGATAGACCTCAAGTTAATCGCGTTCGCCAAAGAAAGTGAAAATTGTACAATTTTAAGAGCTAGGCTGGAGCCCTACTACCCCCTTAGAAGGAAAGGAAATATACGTTTTTTAGTCCAGTTGTTCTGTTGCCTCCGACCGTCTGCGCGAACACGTATGACGTAATTACAACGACAGATAGTACACCCGGGATTACATTGGTACCGTGTGACTTATCGGTCAAATACGAGCATTTGCTTTCCCAGTAGGTACCTGCTGTTGCCAACGGAACCGTAGAAGGAAGACAGCCGAAATTCGCGGGTTCACTGACACTGATTTAATTTTTGTAATGTCTCACGTTACAAGAGAAGGCCATACGGCAACGCCGCTCTCTTTGTATTATAGCTTGGGTAACTCTCACATTATGCAATGCCCCAGTCGGTTGTTACGAAGCAGTTTTGCCGCTGGAACTCACACTCTTCACTCACAAATGCAAAATACTTTCGTACCAGACACATATACACCAATCGCTCGAACTATACCTGCATATTATTACTACTGCCGCGTGTACGCCGTCGGACGCCCCAGTCGCAGCCGGACTGAAGAATCGTCGAGTACACGGTAGGCCAAACGATTAAGATCACAAGGGTAGTAGAAAAGGGGCACATCAATTTTAATCAGCTGACGATCGCTATCCTGACATTGCGCGAACAGCGCAAGGCGGGCGGTGTGTTAACAGACAGAAATCATCATTATGACGCGGCTTTGCTACGTGCAACACCGGCCGTCTCGTAAATGCCCTTCGATATCGAGCAAGATGGTTTAGTGGCAAAGCCTTTGCCTTGCATTCGGGGGGCCTGGGTTCGAGACCCAGACCGGCCACTTTTAAATTGGTTTGCATGGTTTCCAATTTAGACAAGGTTAATGCCGGAGTGGATTAAAATAAGCCATAACATGAATAAACCGTACACGGGCAATTGCCTTACGGAAAATCTTAAAAAAAAAATATCACACGGTCTACGGTTTTCACGAAGCGTGGCCTGTTCCGAGGCACTTAAACTGCGTAAGTATCGAGCCGACCTTCGGGACAAACATGCCGGAGCTAGTTTGATGTTGGAGACGTAGGAGAGTTTGATCGTCGAGCCGTTGGGAACTTTGATGCTCAAACCGAGCAAGGTGGCTTAGTGGCAAAGTCTTTGCCTTGCATTCGGGAGGACTGAGTTCGAGACCCAGATCGGCCACTATTAAATTGGTATGCATGGTTTCTAAATTCGACAAGGTAAGTGCCGGAGTGGAGTTAACTTAGCCATGACATGAAAAATCCGAACACACGCAATTGCCTCACAAGAAATCTATTAAAAAAATAAACCTAAGATGCAGATAGTTTGCCGCACAACATTATTTGGATACTTTGGATATCCAGATACTTTGGATTCTCCTGTTGGACCGAAGTGTCGAAGGTGGTGGCAGTAGTGGAACGCACCTACTGTCACGACGCATACTGCACATCTGCCGACGTTGGTCGATGATGTGATGAGTGCCCCAGTGCACTGGTGAACCACCAGCGTCGGCACCGGTCGCGGCGAGGTGGAGGCGGTAAGGATGGAGCCAACAGCGGCAAGGTGGGAGCGCAGGTGGGAGAAGGATATGGGACTACAACGAGCGGATTCGCCCGTCTCCACTCAGCTGAGAGACTCTGCTGTCCTACTGGTGTTGCAGTGGACAGGTAGGTTGTGAGCATGCGTCCGTGGAATTGCTTGGTCGTAGGGCCAGACGCCTAAGAAGACAGACGGAAGGAATAAGAAGATGAGGATGAAGACGTAGAAAAAAAAGTAGAGAAAGATGAAAGAGAAGAAGAAGACGACGAAGAAGAGGAGGAGGAGGTGATAAGGTTGCGGTGCTCCAGGGTTATGCATACGGCAGGCAGGTGAAGGCCGGCCCTGACGACGTCTTCACTTCAAAACCGGCAACGTGCAGCAAGTGCTCTCTCCTGCGCCTCAACGGCGCACGGCATGGCGGAAGTTGCTGCTGTTGTTGTCGCCCGCGGTAAAGACGAAAAGGGCTCTGTCGATGAGGTCGATGACAAGGGCTTCACTGCCACTCCCGCTGCCGCCGCCGCCACCTCAGCAGTAAACGACGTTAACAAATAGAAGAGCCACGCGCGAGCCTCAGCTTCGTCCATTGAATGACCGTCAGATAGACAAACAGACAGAGCGACCGATGAATGCAGCCGACGGAGATCGTCAACGAGCCCTACGTCGATTGAGCTGCTGCGTCATGGGCGCGTAGCCGGCGACAGGCTGCTGCTGTAACAACGATGACAAGAATCGGGCAAACATTTCAAGGCAAATGTTTCGCCACTCGTAGTAGTATGTGTGGTGGTGGTGATGGCGGCGCTGGTATTGGTGACGATATTGATGTATCAAATCGATTTTTGGCTGAGAGAAATGACTTGGCCCGGCGGTACCGGTACGGCAGATGGGCAAGGAGGACTTACGATTGAGAGAGCCGGCTCTCCAAAGAGAGCCACGCGCATTGCCGTGCCCCACGGAAAGTCGGTCTGGTCGTCGCTCAATCGACGAGGAACGTCAGCATCTTTCCCGCAAACCACCGGCTATCCCCAGAGCGAAAATCTCAGCCCGCACTTATCCTAGTTTTACTTCGTGCTATTATTATTCTTACTTGGGGCCTTATCAATGACCGCTTTCCCTGTGTCTGCATAACTCTTTATTATTCGCAATAACTTTGCATTTTAACATGGTACATTATTACAATACAGTCATCATTATATTCAATTTGAACACTTCAGCGACCGTCCCACCGGGCGGGAAAGTGCAAAGACCGCCGATGCGTCTGGCAGCTCGCTGCGTAGTATTTAGTGCACATCTGCGAACAGAACCGGCAACGACATTGATTGCCAACTTAGTGAAATCCTCGAGTGGAACATATCAAGTGATGATAGCCATGCATATTGTACCTTGTGTACACGTTCCGACTAGTGCATGCCATTCGATGCCAAAGCTCTTTGGCAAGGTACAGGGTGTCTCAGATAAATCCGTACACACTTTGGCGGGCTATCCTGCGTAGGCGGAATGCGTTAGTTAATTTCGGTTTTCGTGAGCAGACAGCCCACTCGCGATAGAACAAAAATACACCGTCATTATAGAAATCCGGCGCAACATGGGTCCAGAATATGACCGAAAGGCAACCCTTATCCAATTGCTTTGTGCCGGACATCGACCAGCCGAAATCATCAACATCACTGGATTTAAAAGGGCAATGATCTACGACATTGCTCGACGCTACAGCGATGCAAACGAGACAGGGCTAGGTAGGGCAACACCTGAAAGGAAGGTTTACAATCGCTGTCGAGAAGTGAGAACGTCAAAAGTGATCAAAATAGTGCGAAACTGCGTTTTAAGAGGATCCAGGTCTATTCGATGCGCCGTTTAGCGATTAAATTCAATATGAGTGTCCATTCTATGCGTCGGATTAACATCCGAGAACTGAGCTACAAGTCTTACGTTCAGAGTCAGACATGTTGTCTGAAGCCGCAAAAATCAAGAGAACAGTTTGCTGCCATATCATCCTAACGTCTGTGAGACACAAAACGGCAGGACATCTTTGATTCTTCTCCGACGAAAAAATCTCCACTACTGACCAAAAAATTACCGGCGGCTCGCAAAGGACCCTGAAAATGTACCAATCGTGCATAGAACCAAACGTCCAACAAATGTGCACGTCCTAAATGATGTGTCGAATAAAAGAGACGCGTTGCCCCCACACTTCTTTGACTGACACGAAACCATAGCAAATGAAGTGTATCTACGTTTTCTGCGAAGAGTGGTAAAACCATGGATTGATAGTGTCCAATGGAAGACAATGGCTTTTAACAAGACGGCGCTTCCGCCCACACCAGCAACCTCGTCCAGGATTGGCTGCAAGACAATATAACGGCGTTTTGGGACAAGACGATGTGGCCCTTTAGCAGTTGAATCCCCTGGACTTTTATGCATGGGGCTTGCTGAGCCAGAATTTAACAAGTCTCGACATGCAAACACAGAAGCGCTACGCAGAGTTGTCAAATCATTGAAGACTCTCAGTCCGCTAACGTTAGCGAAGGCCTGTGTGCGCTTTTGCGCCAGGATGGGAAGTGTACTTGCTGCTGATGGTGGCTACATTGAATACAAATGTTCGTCAGGAGTGTCCCTAGCCGCACCTAAAAATATCACCGCAATATCTGTTTTAATTTTGATATAAATTGCAAAACGGGCGATAACGTTTAGTCGGGACTGATCTGAGACATTCTGTACAATTCTAACTGCGCTACCTCTGCCGAGGCTTTGGTCACTCTCACACCACTCCCACAAAAATGCTAAAGTGGCCCTGTAATAGGTGACTTAAGCCTGACTCTGATCGTTTCCACTGCCGGTCCGCAACCGTCTAGTAGGCACAAAAAGCGATTACTTGCCGTCCGCGGCAAGCAAAGAACACGCTATATATATATATATATATATATATATATATATATATATATATATATATATTTTTTTTTACGATAATAACTTATCGTTATTATTTAATTTAAAAAAAAACTTTATTTAATCAAAATAGTATTAAGAACATCATTATTCCTACGGGATCTCAGGGAACCCTTCGGCGGAGGGAAGGGACCCTTTGACTGACGCCGCGTTTCCTCGCTGAAGCTCGATCGATACTCGCTGCAGTAGGAACTCTCCAGAACGAGGATCTCTTGTGACTGCGTTTAGTCTTTTTCCAAGCTCTTTAAAAAATATTGACGTTTCTTTACCCATGAGTCCGTAAGTTTCTATGGCTATTGGCTGGACGATAAACTGCGAATTGAGTTATCTGTACTTCGCTAACTTGCGGTCTTCCGCCATATAAGCAGAGGCACCAGCTTTCTGGCTTGTTCGAGCGACGTAGCTCCTGGCCAATGTACACGACACGGTAACGTCCCAGACAAGTAGGCGACCTCTTTTCCAAGGGGTTAGTGTTTTGCCGTCCGGTCGTAACCCACTATTGGCGCTAAGGCCTGGTGGCTCTTTTACAGCCGGCACCTGTGCACTATGCAGTGCACGACAGACGACGTCGTTTATTGCATAGTGCCGTGGGTGGCGGCCGGCGCTGTATCGGCACGATATGTTGTCGTCAGCTGTTCAAGCTGCTCTGACGTGTTTTCGTAACAATGCGTGAAATTGTTGCTGTTTCAGTGGTTAGTAAGTGCTTCTAAAGTGAATCTATGCCGTAACGAATAGTGTGCAGGTTAAGTCTCTCTAGACAATATCTACATCTTATACTACCTGGAAACCGGCGCTTTCACATTCATAATCGGACTTTCAATCATCATCATCAGCATCATCAGTGTGTATTCTCTACCATCTACAACCCAACTACCGCCTTCAGCGCTCTCATCATTAGTGCACCGTTCACCAGTTAGTTGTTACCCATAGTCGGCATCATCACCACCACAGCCACCATCACTATCAACACCCAGTACTACAATACCTCACCATCAAGTCCCAGCTTAAGCATTATGGTCACTAGCACATCTTCATCGTCATCATCACTCATTCCAGCTGATTAATCTTTTCGTGGCGTTTCGAATTAACAACGTCACCGCCAGTGTCAGTTGTTTATATACATTCCTTAACGGGTGGGCTAGTTAAGAAGGGATCGTTTCCGGTCACACAGGTGTCGTAGTCTAAGTGGCAACGCCGCAATCTACGCACTTGACGAACCGGGTTCAATTCCATTTTTTTTTGTGTTTAAAAAATGCCGTTGAAACGCACTCCACCGCGTAAGCGCCATGATTGTGATGCGCCGGATTTGCCGACATCAGTGTCAACAGATCGCCGGCCAAATGAATCCATCGCTGAAATCATGGAGACAGACGATCGCGCAACTTGCGTTGCTGGAGGACGAGAAAAGCGCGCTGCATCGAGCCCCATCGAGGATGTGCGAGTGAAAGATTGCCGTGTATCGCATGAAGATTCCCCCAATTCAAGCGCAGACGTACAGAGCGAAGCAGAAAAAGAAGTACAATGTGATAAGGAGGGTGAACCTGATGATACAGGGCTTATTACCGTGCACCGCCATAAAAGATCGCAGGCCCCAAAGGTGGTTGTGACCAGGCAAGAGGCAGTGATATTTTCTGCCGGCGACGAAGAGCTACAGAATAATTTCAACAAGGTCTGTGACTATATTGTGGGCCATGTCAAGGGGAAAATCGAAGAACCCCGCTTTACGAAAACTGGAGAGCTTGTCATTGTTGTTGATGCTGAAGAGGATAGGGGCACCTTGCTGTCACTGCAAGAGCTAGCGGGTGTTAAAGTATCTGCCAGAATAAGTGGAGGGCGCTCTTCTGTCAAAGGCAAAATATCCGGTATGCACCCGTCAATCTCAGAAGCTACCATCCTATCTGCACTAAGATCATTAGGAGTAACCGAAATAACTCGAGTTAAAACCAAAAATCCGATGACCAACGTTGTATCAGCAACTGAACACGTAATCTTAACATTTACTGGCAATCACTTCCCATCGGAAATACGTTTGGGCCTAAAGAAGCATGGGGTTGTGTTATACTGCGATCCAATGCAGTGTTTTAGATGCTACAGCATGGATCACTTTGCCGCAGATTGCAAGGTTCCGAAGCCAAAATGTTGAAGATGTGGCTCGCTAGAGTATCTTAGGAGAGATTGCAAGGCTCAGGCCAAATGTTGCCTATGCAGCGGCGAGCATGAAGCCACGTGGGGTTTGTGCCCCGTTCGATTGAGCCGTATAGAAATGTTGAAGCGGGGCTCTCGGAATGTTATTCAGAGGCAACCTGAGGCTCCAACTCTACCACTTTGCGCCCCCGTAGAACACGTTCAACCATCTGATAACTTTTCGAAGCGCAGCTGGTCATCTGTGGTAAAGAATGGTACGAAGGTGAACAACGACGCAATGAACACTCAAGAAACCTGTAGAAAAGAGCAAAAAAGCGTTGCCTTCAATGGACATAGCTGCAGATCTTATACAAGGTTTATTAGACAAGGTTGTCCCCTGTATCATCAAAGCGGTTCAAACAGCGGTAACCAGTGTATTTGAACAGTTGTTTCCTCTCTGCTATGTAGGGCAACCGCAGGAGAGATGGGTGGTGACTTGAGCAAAGCCACTGGAGCTACTTCCCTTGAAAAAACCTTGCAACACTCTATTGAAGCCTCCTTGCGCGATGCACTTTGCACGCTATCATGTAACCAAGATGTGAAGACGAGCAAGCGCGACAGGCCTCCTGGAGGCTCGTGACCGGCTTGCTCAGCAGTAACAAACGCACCAGTACAAAAACAACCGCAACATACTCAAGACAAGAGATTGCTACTTAAATTCTTTCAATGGAACTGTGAAGGCATTAAATCAAGTTACCCACTTCTTCCTTTAGCTGAGCAGTATGACGTGTTGGTCCTTACTGAGACATGGGCCACCAAACCTACAGTCGTTCCAAGTTGGTGTATAGCGGAATGCCTGGGTGTACAAACAGAGGGGCCGGGCAGGACAAGTGGGGGAGATGCAGTGTTATTTAACAGCAAGCTCGCTGGCGCAAAAACATGCTACAAAGAGGATAACTGCGTAGTCCTAACAGGAACCGCCATTAACGTCATTGCAATATATTCAAGTCCTTCAGAAGCTATTTCAACACTGCTGGAGAAATTAGTACTATGCTGTGACATGGTGGACTTACACAAAGTGACTGTAGTATGCGGTAATCTCAACTGTCGGCTTGACAAACCAAGATGTATAAGAACGGTATCACTACTCAACGCCTTGGCATCTCGCAGTATGTGGGTTATATCTACAGCTGGAGATTCGACATTCGTCGCGCCTCACGGACAATCTACGATTGACATTTTCGCCACAAATGCTAACCCATGTAATGTCAAGTACAGGGGGGTGCAGGAGAAGACTCTGGCGTTCGGTGCAAGGTGGCTCCTACCCGTCGCAATGGAAATATCAATTGAACCTCAATCTACAGATCACAAGCGGCCTTGTCTAAGTCGCAATCTGAATCTCAGCCTTTTGACGGCTACCTCGCGAAACATATTCCCAGTGCCAACCGTGATCAACGTGGAATCCTACGCCACCAGCATTCGAAGTGCCATTACTGGTAGCGCTCGGCTAAAGCAACAAACGGAAAGCAAGCGAACAAACAGAAAGCACGCTCCATGGTACAATCAGGAGTGCGCTTCTTGCAAACATTATATGATTCACGCATACATTTTAGCAAAAATCCGCCCGGAGATGACTTATTTTTATACTAGATTAAATCGTGACTATAAGTCTTAAGATCGTGACTATAAAAGAGTAAGAACGCCATAAAAGAATATGAAGAACGAAAACAATACAAGCTGCTCCTAGAAGCGCAACAACGACCTCATAAGTGGCTGCAGACAGACAGGCGCGTTACTGCGTGTCCTATCCCACATGATATACTAAATGCTCATTTCCGGCAAATGTTTGCCAGTGCCATTACCGTTCCGAGCTGCGCTCCTGTGATAATGTCAGTGTGGGACAAGCGCGTCACTGACCCCCAACAAGCCCTGTCGCGGCCTTTTAGCAATTCTGAAGTTATCGACTCAATAATGAAAGCACCGTCCGGGAAGGCCACGGGGCTCGATTTGGTCACAAATGAGCATCTCAAGCAAGCGATTCACCTTGCGCCTTGTTTTACCAGACTTTTTAACGACGTGATGAAAACGGTCCAACTACCCTCGGAATGGAAAACCAGTCTTCTTAGCATTATCCCTAAAGAAAAAGAAGATCCGTTGGCACCGTCGTCTTACCGAGGTATCGCAAAGAAGAGCGCAATCTACAAACTTCTATCGGCTATCCTAGCCCGTCGATTAGAACATTTTCTTGAGATTAACAGAGAGCTGCCGGAGCAACAACATGGCTTCAGAAGGGGCCGGTCAACAATGACAGCATGTGCTGTACTTCTAAATTCGATACAACGGGCACTTCGAACTAAAGGGGCTTATCTATTTGCTGTATTTGTAGATTTTAAAGCGGCCTTTGATACAGCCGCACGAACAATTATACTTGACAAGCTGGCTTTTTGCGGGATCTCATTGAATATATTGGAGCTCATTAAAGGCATTTTACAGGAAAGACAAGTTATTATAGATGACGGAGGCGCTAAACACATGGCGATCTTACAGACCACTGGTGTTGCCCAAGGTGATAATATTAGCCCCCTGCTGTTTTCGGTGCTGGTGAGAGACCTTCCTGAAGAGATACGGAGTCGGCACTCGCAGGTAGACGTCCTTATGTATGCAGACGACTTGGTGCTATATTCTCGCAGTCGATTTCATTTGCAACAATCCCTTGCGACCTTGCAGCATTACGTTCGTCGAAACCACTTGGAAATAAATATAGATAAAACAAAGGCAAGGAAGCTTAGACGTAGAGGGAAATTGGCTGGAATCGACGAACTACGGTTAGGTTTAAAATCTATAGAATTTGTCTCGAACTTCTCATACCTAGGGGTTATGTTCTCGTCTCAAGGTACGAACTTCTCGAGGCACATTAATGAACGAATTCGGAAAGGACTACAGTCCTTTCATAGTATCCGAGACCCTCATAAACTATCAATGGACGTTGCCGTTCATCTTTTTAACCTGAAGATTGCGCCTACTGCTTCTTACGGTATACAGGTGATATGGCCGCACCTGACGAAGTTAAACTTTAGGGCGCTTGACCAAATCAAGGCCGCTTCTCTAAAAAAGGCGCTAAGAGTCCACCGCACTAGTCTCAACAGATTAGTCTATTTACTGGCGTCGACTCCGCTATTTGTTGAGAATTTACAAAAAATGCACGTGTTACCGAAAACGGCAGCTTTCAACGAGTACATGTCTGAATGGGAGAATAAGATGGCAGACATTGACCCGCTCTTTTATGAAACCCAGGCAATGACGTGTACTTCATGGAAGCGCTGCAACTATGAGAATAGACACCTAATTGCACGATTTGCTGTTCATGGCTTCCACATGAAGATCTGCATTCGAGAGAAGTTTCATGAAATTTCCTCGTTATGCTTGTGCAAACTTTGCGGGAGACAGTGTGACTTATATCACCTCCAACGATGCGATAGAACAGTTCCGTTGACTCGACGTTTAGAACCGTGATGAATATATGTATATGTGAATGTGTGCTTTCTCTGTACGCGCAATATTGTAAACCAACCATCGGTTAATAAAGCTATTATGTATGTATCGGCACGATAGAGCGTGTTCCCCTGTTGTTGTTACGGGGGACCGACACCGGTTGCAAAGATGAGCGGCACAGACGTCTCCCCCAGCCGCAGAATAGACACGATGCGGAGTGTGTTATTGTCCAGCATCGTACCTAGTTGCGGCGAGGGGAGGGCCTGAAGCCACTTGCCACTCATCGGATCGAAGCAAGCTTGTAATCTAGCCTTGTCAGCCGTGGTTTGCGCCTGAGACAGGAGAGAGGCCTGTTTCAGCTTCACGACAATGCGGTCGAGAGACTCTTGCGTTGGGGAAACCGGTAGAACCTTCCATCGCGCCTTCAATTCGTCCAGGCTCGTACGCAAAGCCTGTTTGATCACCTCCGGGGCCTATGGAAACAATCAGATGTTTAAAATCTGTGATTGAGCCCACGTAGCACGACAGGGCCAGATCTTAAGTTGTACGGACACCGAGGCCACCTACGCTGACGGGCAGCGTAGCCATGCGTTGTCTCCTAGGCGCACGTTGAGTAAGCACTCGAGTGTCGTTCGGAGGAGTTCGTCGAAAACGTAGAGCAGGTCGTCTCTCTTGTATGGGGAAAACATCGCAGAAGATAAATTAAACGAGACGTTGAAAGGCTTTGCCGTAGAAGATACAGGGCTGGGTGTGCGTCTAGATGTTTTAATCTACTGCACCACCATTTCGTATCTGTGAGCCTCTTTTGGAGGGCACCCACAACTGCTGCGCCAGTTAACGGTGCACCCAGCAATTCGACGTTTTCCTCCGTTAGCCACTTGATATTGGGTAGTTTTGCTCGCACTGCGGCCGCAGTTTTCTCCCTGTCATTGTGCAATAAAACGAATAGCTCACATTTACTGTTGTTGAGCTTCAAGCCCGAGACCGACTCGAAGTCCTGGAGCTTCTTAATGTCGGAAAGGACACCAGGCAAATCGCCTGCAAGTAGTCCATCGTCTAAGTACCACGGTCGCAATTCTGACTGCAATCGTGCCTGAAGCTCATATAATGCTATGCAGAAGAGGGCAGGCCCACACGGGTCGCCCTGCTGCACCCCACACCTTGTCAATAGAGGTTGGACGGGAAACGATACATCTGGTAGATAGCGGCGTACAGCTCAGGGGTTCGCTGTTTAACCGAATTTAAAATGTGGTCTCTTTGCATCGTGTTAAAGGCATTTTGGAAATCCAACTTTACTCAAATTTTATGGTTTGCGGCTCTATGTGATTCAATGTCTAACGACTGCAGACTCAACAGAGCTGCTCTATTTTCAGGGTTTTCTGCGACAATAACTAGATCTCCCCCTCTAGTAAAAGTTGGTTCTTCTACCGGACCGGTAATATGTTTCGCGATGTCGTCGCATATGGCATAAACATTTTTTTCCAACTGATAATCTTCGGCTAAAAATATTACAGCATCAGTTTTCTCTTTGACTTGAACCTTGATAATTGCTTCTTTAGCTACCACAGGTTTTCCCCCAGCGCCTACCTTACACCATCCTGCATCATCTCCAGCCTCAAGCGACGTTCCACTAACAACCACTTGATTTCTTTGCAAATCTACAATTATATCGGAGTCAGCTGCAACTGGAGCCGCGCTGTCAACGCCGTTGCCACTCTCCACTGGCTGTTCTCCAGCTGACTGCTTCTTTGCTGCTGAGACTGTCAACTTCTTTCTTTTCTTCTCATCAGCCTTGCTCAGCTGTTGCTGTAGAGGCGGACTGCTGGCTTTCCGTTTGTTGTTCTTCTCCTCCCCATCTGCATCGGGTGCACTTTTGTCGTCAGTACATGCCGGCGGCTGTTGCTTGGTAACGTCAGTACCAGCAGTGGAGACCGCTTTTGTAGCAGCACCGACACGGGTGTCGTTTTGCACTTTACGGGTATCATATGGTAATTCTTCGGTTGGCTCCGATGCTACCAATGGTGAAATTGGTGGCTTTAAAGGCGGACTCCGTTGAACCGGCATTGCTCTACGAATGCACTGGCTCTAGTAGAATCACTTCAGCACAGCACAACCGTCAAGACAGTCGAAAGTTAAAACTTGCACAAAACACAGAGCTCAGTCAAGAAAAACAGTGGCCTCTGAGGATACTGGAGACATACAGGGAGCGCAATAGTTTAACGATTAACGTATCGAAGACAAAGGCTATAGTTTGTCTTCTAAGTTTAGATTCTGGGGGCCCCTGAAGAGACCTAATTGGCTTAGCTTGCATGGTGTTTCTGTAAATGTCTTTGGGTTTACTTATCAGGGTGTTAGGGGTGTCAAGCGGTGCATCTTTATCGGCTTACATATCCCAGCAAATTATTAGCGGCATCGTCGCTATGACCTTAATCCCGGCTCCGCAGCTCTTAGTAAAGACGGCTGTATGTGTACTGTTCAATCTGAAGGTCACCTCGATGGCATCATATCGTATACCATTAATCGGAGAACATCTATCCGCTTAGCAGCTTAGCGCTCTCCACACAGTGAAGATTACGTTCCTTAAAAGTTATGGGCCTTTCTAGGAATGCACAAAACAGGCTAATTTACAGTCTGTTGAAGACGACACCGTTCATCAAGGACCTAAACAGCAAGCTAACGACAATTCCAAATGGAGGGAAGACGGCAAAGCTCAGGCAGACAACTAAGGACAAGACTGCCATGCAGGCTATGGGCTCTCTAGCGAGCGTGCAAATATTCAAAGGTGAGGACAAAGAGGATGACAAGACTGAAGTCGAAAGGGAGCGTGAAACGTCCACCAAAATGGAAAAGGAAGGCTATAACAGCGTATGCTCCTGAGAGCACAGCAATCCTTCAAGAACAAGTATATCGAGAAAAACCTGCGGCCGTCGCGACTTCCCCCGAAGATCTGGCGGTTGTGGCACATGCTAAAATAGAGGACAAGCTTGAGAAAAAAAGTTAATTCATTCATCCTAACTGGCAAGATAAGTCTGACCGTTGCACATACAGGTCGCAGGACAAACAATCAAGTTCGTCAAAAAAGCCCAGTACTGTGGGATCACGCTGGACACGTCCATAACTGGCTTCTGCCACATAAATAACGCTATTGCCAGCATATTCCGAATATACATAGATCGCGGGTTCTACAAGAAAGCTACTGATGGCGGTTGCGGAGTCAATTGCGCTTTTTGGGGGCTGCCGTGTAAATCAAAGTAACCCTTAGAAGAATCAAAGAAAGCAAGCTGACGCTCGGCACTCGGGCCACTGGGACCGCCGAGACCGCCAGGTCATCCAGAGTCGCCTGGAGTATTATTGAGCAAAGCTGGTGAATCCCTTGTACGAATTCCTTAAAGACACGAATGCTTACACATTCAGATTCACTTTTGAGCCAGCTCTAGGGTGAGTTTCTTGCTACTGGTGTCGCTACTAGACGAGCTGTTCGCAGGAGAGCTGCAGATGTAGAGGATTCGACCCACCATAAAGCTTACAAATGTAATACTATACTTTATTCCAGCTGTAACGCGTAATACATAATAATATGTTAAATTATTATGTATTGCGTGTTTTATTGCTATGTTGAGCTATCTATGTAATTGAAATTTTAGGCCAAGTTCGCTATCTGTCAAGTTTTCATGTCATTACAGGCAAACGGAAGAATGCTGCAGCATCAAAGACGAGCTGGGCTTGAGGTCTCTGAGCCAAAGAAGTCACTCGCATTAGAACAAGGTTGACATTTATTAAGTACGTTTTTAGCATACAAAACCTTCTGCGTATTAACATGGTTGCAACTTTACTGCTGGTCAAGATCGCCGGAGCAGAACCTATGAGCATTTTGTGATCTCCGTTTGAGCTTACATACATTTAACATAAACATAAGGGAAATACCCTCTTAATGCAATAAAAATAATTATCTGCATTATGTTAATGGCCTAGGCAAATTATAGTTTACCCCAGAACTTACCTTATCTAAATCGGAAACCGATTAAGAGCAGCGAATGTCGCGGCTACGACCAAACGTGTGCCTGGGCTAAATTTTGATTTCATGACCACCAGAATAGAAGACATTAGCGTTGCCACTAAGCCACATAGTTCAAACAGCTTGGCTGAGCCGTTACGTGCATGAAAAGACTGTAAAGCTTTTCTTGATATTATAGCAGACCGAGCACTTCCAGAAGGGCAATAATTTAGCATGTCGATATCTGGGAACTAGCTAGAAGTGATAAAAGTTCATAAATTAGCACAACTGTTGTATACAAACAGCGATGCAGTTAGGAGCTCCTTGCTGGTCAATCTGTTTAGTTGTGGTGATGAGCAGTGAGATATTGCACCAGCACTTACCGTTGAATACACAGGGATAAGCCTAATAAATGCTTTGACAATTTAATACCGCACCCAATTCACAACAAATTCAATAAGCGGTCATATAAACAAGGTATGCTTGAGTAAAGAAGCTAAAGAGAACAGGCCGAGGAACATAACGACGCAACGCAATGCAAAGCTATGTAAGTCACGTTGTTATTGAGACACATTGCGACCACGGAAAGTTAGGTGTTCTAAAAAGCAAGAGTGTTAAATTCTTAATAATAACATGGGCAGAAAATTATAGTGCATTTTATGTGACGTTTTTAATAGATGCTTTTCAACTAGATTTAACTGAAATGCACAACATGGCCTAAAGTAAATCCATCATGTCATAGAAACGGTCAGCACTTAATTTAAATGGGGAGCCCACAAATAAAGAACTAAGCATTAGTCATTATGCAGAAAATCATCTAATTAAAAATATTTTCCTATTGGAAAGGCAATTTAAACTAAATACCCGGACAAAATCATGTTTAAACACGAGCTAGATAAGGGTTTAGCAGTGTATTTCCTACTCTGTTACGTGCATTCCACATTAGGGACTATTAGCTACAAAAATCGAGATGTTGTGCACCTTAAGTCAAATCAATGGCTGAGTGCGGTAGATCTGCACCGGCAATTCTCCACACTAAAGAGATTATTCACGAGTCCGGACCATCAACCTATTCAAGACGACTGGACTGGTTACTCAATATTATAGACTCCTTGGCATGTCGAGTAAGAGATATTATTCATATGTATTTATTCACTCAGGTTGAGTAGCGATTATTGCCACAAATACGTCACTTTAACAACTATAAGGACATCGAGTCAAGAATATCACCGGGTAATCTGCATATGTATGGATATATATACATCCCCGGGCATAAATTATAATAAAATCTATAAGCTACAAGGCCCTACACTGACAGGCTAATTAATTATAAGTTTGCACATGATTGCATTCCGTGACATGGTATCTTCGGCAGAGTTCACCGCAGCGGCGGCATACACAAGTCTCACATGGTTCATGGAGTTCAGCCCGTTGACATAAAATGTGATAAAAGCCGTGCACTGCAAATCGTGGCATCACATGCCTGTTGCTACGCAGTGGCCCCTTCCACTCCGCATTTCTCATCGCTCCGGTACTAAAAAATTCCGGGTCGAGTTCGAAAAATGTTGTCTTCTGTTTTCCAATGCAGGTGTTGAAAGCTGTGGTGCGAGGAAAGTTATAACGGCCTTTTATGGAAAGTAGACAGTCTGCTAATAGGAAGACTAGGCGATTGTGCGTTGACTTACAAAGAGCCAGAGTCCGTTTAAGGAAGGCTGCTTTTATCTGATTCAGCTGGTCGAGGTTTCTGGGAGTCAGGCGCACCCATATAAACTTGACTCCATATGAAGCCACGGGGGCGATCTTCAGGTCGAAGAGGCGAATGGCTTCGCGAGGGATAGGCGGTGCGGGCTCCTGATGGGAGATGCCGCTATTAAGGCTTTCCTGCACCTCTCCATAACATGCAACAAGAACCCTACCCCATTCGACGGGAGAATTGGTCCCAAGTAAGGGAACTTATTGACGTAGGCGAGAGGAAAACTACCGATACAAAAAGATCGCCACGCGCGACCCTGTCCCCTCTACGAAGCTTTAGTGCCTCCGTCCTACCAAGGTTGATTGTTAACTCTAACTCTGTGACGTCTGTGCTGAGCCTGGCCAATGCTTGCTGGAACTGAAAACGGCTACTTCCATAGATGGCTAAATCGTATGCGTTTAATAAAACCTTAACGACATCTCTACATGCCCGAATTCGCCTTGGCAGGCCCTTCAAGAAGGCAGAAAAGCGAAGTGGACTCAGATTGTTCTCCTGGGCAAGCCTGGTTGTTTGCGAGAACGCCGGCAGTTCCGAGATTACATCGTCGATTGTCACCCGGTTTTCCTGTAGGAGCTCTCTTATGAAGTTCAGCATACTCGTGTAAACGCCGACTCTGCCAGAATGTTGATTACCCGGACACTTGGAGGGGAGTCAAAGGCGGCTTTGAAATCGACGAATACCGCGCACAGAGACTGCCCAGGTCAGATTTTTTTGACGTTGGCTAGGAGAATTCTGCACGCCTCTTCCGAAATCTATGTTGTTCTTCAGGTATATTATATTTTTTATTAATTGTTCGCTTGGCATGTATACCTAAATACACATGTCACCCTTTTATACCAGGGGCGCTTAGAGCGGGAGCATATACGTTACCTACGTATCCATATATTTCATGTCTACTCCAATAGCTACCTTTGTTGTTTGCATTCCATTGGGACAACCTCTTCTTTGTAATATCGACCAGGTCCTTTCTAACATTTGGTCCTAGAGCTAAAGCCTCCGACAGCTCTATAACTCTGCTCCCCTTAGGCTATACATTGTTTAATATTATGCTCGAATGTCTCATTCTCTAGCCCACATGCTCGACATTCTGTACTTTGCCTATCCCCATATTTAGCTCTTTGAAGTATTGCTTGCGCAGTTCCCAGTTGAGTGTGGGGATGGGGACATGACTGGTTTTTAGTGGGTTGGAGCCCCACACTACCGGCCCACATTTGCAGTGAGCTTTCCTGCCGTGGTGTCCGTGTGTGCGTACCGCATTTCCCAGTTAGTCCCTAAAAAAAATATTTAGCTCTTTGTATCCTTGTATTAAACATCCCTGCCCTGGCATCTGCCAACAACCCGCTCGCTCTTGAATTATCGTATACCTACTCTACCTTGCCCCTTTTCTGTTTGTCCTTTCCATATATAGTTGCCAAACTTAATCTGGAACCCATCGCCAATTTTTATTTGTCTGTATATGACTTGTTTGTTGACAAAGAGAGCATTGAACGTCCACCGAACTAGTCTGAATAGGTTAGTGTACTTACTGGCATCGTCGCCGTTATTCGTTGAGGACTTACAGGGGATGTACAACCAGCCGAAGACGACGGTTTTTAGAGAACACGTCTTAGATTGGGAAAATAGAATGGCCGACATCGACCCGCTGTTTTTATGAAACGAAACCAATGACGTCGGATTTGTAAAGAACCTGCAGTTATAAAAACCGGCATATAATCATCAAATTTGCCGTCCACGTCTTTCATCTAAAGATCTGTGCGCGCGAGAAGTTGCATGAGATCTCGCCCGAATGTAAACTTCGTGGCTGCCCGTGTGATCGATATCATCTTCAGCGCTGTGAAAGAGCAATTCCCCTATCTCAACTCTGGAAATGCGATGTCTATAATGTATATTCGTAAATCAGTCATTGGTTAATAAAACTTCCACTACTACTAGTAATACTATGACTTGTTTACCCTCAATTTCATCATTTTCTCTGATTCCCTCGCTCTTGGAAATTGCTGACTAGCTGCGAACTTTACTCTGCGATTCCACTTCGTTTTTACCAGCTGCATCAGTTTAACCCATTTTTTATTTGTGACATTTTTATTTCTACTAAATCTTAGCTTACTTTGCACTTCCCTTTGTATACATTTTGACGTTTCCCCTTTCCCATCAAGACATTCCCTGGAGCAATTAAAACGGCAATCCAATACAAATCTTATCATCTCTCTCTGTGTTGTTTCTAATCTCTTTCTCAATCCCGCGCTGTGGACCAGAGAGGCATTAGCAAAGGTCAATTTTGGCACATACATGGTCTTCCATATATTCCTTGTTACTATATATTTATTAAACCACCAGAGGCCCTTACACTTTACTGCATTTCTTCCTCTTTCAGCCTTCTTTCCCCGTATTTTCTCTTCTTCCTCTAAATAATCATCCCCTGTAGTCATTATCATCTCAAGATACTTGTACTGACTTTTATAATCCAATTTTTTTTCCCGGTACTACACGCTTCCTTACCCCCTAATCACATTAAATACTAAAGCTGCGCTATTTTTGTTATTAAACGCCATGTTTAGTTCTTCCGCTGCTTCCCTACATGCATTCAACATTTGTTAAACTTTGCTCGTGCCCCGCCCTTACATTACCATATCAAACAGCAGCACGGGTGTCTTATATATACACCATTTTCCCTATCTGCCATTCTACATCCGGCTGCAATTATTATTCTTACCGTGTTATTCCTGTGAATTTGCTCTAGTAACATCACCCAGCTTCTCTCCAAACCCTCCTCTAACATAATTTGATACAACTTTGTTCTGTCCACCATATCATATGCTTTTTAAGATCTAAAAATCCTGCCACACACTTTTGTCCCTGCAATATCGATGTTTCCACAACCTGACTTAATATAAAAAGATGATCATCTAACATATACTCTTTTCTAAATCCGCACTGACATTCTCCTATGTTATCATTTGTTTCCAGAATACTCTACTCTTAAACACCTGCATAAATATTCGATACGTAATAAGTGTAATTGTAATTAGTCGTTTGTTTTAAAGTGTCATTATCTACCCCCTCCTTGGAACTAAGATAAACTCTTCCCTTTCCAACTCTCCGGGATTCTGCCCTCTCTAAATATATTATTAAATTGCTTCGTTAGATAGTATACGTACTCATTTCTCAACGCCTGGATAATTTCTGCCAAGTTCCCGTCAAGACCATACGCCGTTTGTGGATTCATTTTCTTTACCACGCCTTCGAGCATATTTGTTGTGGTTGTAATCTCCGTGCTATTTCTTGTTTTTTCTACGCTGTTCACGTTAGTCGTGAAAAATAGTGCTTGTAACGCGGTGTCCATTTCATCTATTGTGCATATTCTATCCTGAACGTTATTTGTCATTTTTGTTTTTCCTGTCTGACATAGTCCCAAAACTGCTTTGCTCGCTGGCCCTTGGGGCCCCCAAAAATCCTGGTAATTTCCCTTTCGTTTGTTTTTTTAATGCATATTGTTATAACATTTAAGATTTACTCTTCTTTCTTGTAATTTTCCCAATACTCTTCTGCCCTATCTTACAGCAATTGTCATATGCGTCTTTAGTATTCCTATACATCTTTTCTTTTATACATCCTTTCCCCATTTGCCACTAAGAGCTGTTTTATGTATTCTACTTTCTGCGCTCATTTGTGTTTATCCGAACATTTCTATTCTACAACTACGCGCCCCGCTTCTCTTTCCTTCCGCTCACTTCTACCCAATTAAGATAACTTCCAACCTTGTATGTTTTCTCTTCATCTATCCTGATTTCCACTACCTATTTAGCTATTTTTCCCTTCGTCAGTACATAATTTACGCATGACTTTTTATCCCCCTGTGTGTATATCTCCTCTCTACCCGCAGGTCCAAATTTAAAATTTGGGCCTCACTCGACTCTGCAAGTTGTAGCAGCCTTCTGCCCGCTCTTTCTTCTCGTCCATACAGCGGTTCGATATACAATACAATACAAAGTCTCCTTTAATGAAAAAGGGGTGTTAAAATCACATTGTAGTCTTTTCACTCATGGGCACGTCGCGAAACTCTCCATGCAAACGCGTTATCCACCACTTCGACATTAGCAACTTCCGGTGGAGTAATTGACACACCACTACGTAAATTATTTGGACGTAATGTGAAAAAGGTACTAAATATATTACTCCGTTGTTTAAAAAGTCTCACGTCAATTTGCATTTGGTACTCGCTCACGGTTGGGACTACGAGGCTCTCGCGTCTTACATTGCAGCGCCATGCGACTCGTTTGACAAATTTATCCTGTACTCGCTGGAGCAGTTCTACATCTTTTCTATAAAAAGGCGCCCACACGTGTGAACAGTATGTCCACTTTGGTACAACAAGCGAATTATACAGTTTTATGTACATTGCTGGGCCATGCCCGATAAACGCTCTAAGCATAAGATTGCACAGCCAAGACGCAGATTTTACAACTTCGGCAATACGAGAAGTATACTTCATTTGGCAATCAAATGTAACACCAAGGTCTTTGTATATTGACACTTCAGGTATAATATGGCCATTCATAAAATATGAAGTGCCGTCCTTGACTGTTTTCAGCACGGCGCATTTAGAAGTGGATATTTCCATTCTATTCAAGTGGGCCCATAGTAGCACGGCATCAATTGCCTTCTGTAACTCGGCCTTGTCTTTGTCGTCTTTAACTTCAATGTATATCTTTAGGCTGTCGGCATAAAGCTTGTAAATCACGTCGAGCCTGCCAAGAACGAGTTTAAAATCTTGAGCAAAAATTGCATACAAGAGCGGCCCTAGGCAGAAACCCTGCGGGACTCCAGACGGACATGGAGCAGTACTAGACATAGCACTTTTTATCCTGACCCTAAAGCTTCTGCCAGTAAGATAGGCTTGGTACCAATTTCGAATCCTAGGTCCGATGCCTAGCAATTCCATCTTGCTTAGTGGTCAACCCGATCAAAAGCTCGCGAAAAGTCAAAGTAAACGATGTGGAGCGGAGACCCGCGATTTCGCGTCAGGGCCCAGTCATGAGAGACCTCCAATAATTGGGTTGCTGTCGATCGCCCTTTATTGAATCCGTGTTGCTGAGTGTCTAAAAGTTGGTTGGACGATAATAAATTATAGATGCAGTTAACAACTATTTTTTCCATGATCAAACAGGGGATGACACACTGGGCAATAGGTCGGTAATTCTCAGCAGTTGCTCTAGAGCCCTTCTTGTGCACAGGTGTGACCATGGATTCACATAAGACGGTGGGAACTTTGCCATCTTCGAAGGACCTGGCGAAAATTATGCCAGCGGCTCCGCTATCCATCTTCAACTGCGGTGCCTTTTTTTATGTATAGGCGGCGCTACCCAGGACTGTAGTTTAAGACGCCGGCCTGCATATGGAAATACGTCCTTTGCGGATATTCAGATTATTTTCCTCCAACTTCCGACAACGCAATGCTGTACGTGCCAAATTATGTACTTATGTACCATATACAGCCTTGAGAGGAAGGTGCACTACTATTCAATTTTCGAGTAGCTTTGTCCATAAAATATTATAGTGGGGATGAGTGTTGCGTCGTCTTCGGGGTACATCCTCCGACAAGGTCGGACATGATATTTAGGAAAGAAAAGTACTGGGCTTCCACTGATTTGTGCAAAAGAGAAACGCCAATTGGTGGTTGCTAGGGTGGCAGTCATTGCATTATGATCAGCTTTATAGAAGTTTAAAGATGGATCTTCGTTACGTTCTTGTCTTTTTGCGGATATTTTAAAGGATACAGCCAGATGGTTGGACTTTATTGGAGATTCACCGACAGTAATATCAGTAATTAATTCTTCATTATTTGTCAATAGCAAATCCAGTATGTTCTGTCCCCGGGTGGGGACCGTAACAAGTTGCACAAGTATAGCAGAACAACAGAAGGAGCTGAATTTGTATTCCTTAGTTTCCGCAGAAAAGTTTAGGCCCCCTGTGGTCCAGTCTATTCCAGGCTGATTGTAGTCACCGGTCAAAATGACGAGCCAGCTTACTTGAACTAAACCATCCAAGGCGTCACAGAATATGCGCATTCGTTGCGCATATTATGCGCATATAACCTGATGGCATTGATCGGTCCCACATAGAACGTCGATGGCGACAACTTCAGCACAAATATCGCCGATATCGATGTTGCAGCATCCCAGCTCAGGCTTGCAAAGTATACATACTCCGCCTCCACAGCGGCCCATACGGTCCTTACGAAATGCGGAGTAACGGCCTCCCAGTGACGGCTCTGCCGATGATCTATTTTCTGCAGACGCCCATGTTTCAGAAATGCATAGAATGTCCGGAGAGTGCATTAGGCAGTACTGAAAAAGCGAATTACAGGCAAACTGTTTTATTATACGAGCAGCGTTAAACAAAGTGCAAGAAACTATACGTTGACGGTCCAGGGTTTAGATCAAGGCCGAGAGAGTCATGGCTATTAAGGCTAATGGGTTGTCAGGCTTCAGTGGGAAACGTTTCTATGACATTGACAATGTCCTTGTCAGGGTAGTCCATTACGAGTGTTCCCGTGTACCATAAAGTCTCCCTAAACATATTTGAGCGTCTACCTCGGATACATCAACAAAAAACGATGAGTAAGAGGCAAACTTAGGTTTGATCTTACGTACTCTAAGAACCGTTACTCCATTCTTCTTAAGATGCCCGTGTACTCTAGATGCTGGAACATTAGAATCGAGCTTCGAGACTGAAACCATGCTGGTCCGTATGTCGGCCCTTGCTACGGACAAGAGTGAATCTGATTTGGATTGTGAACCATGGGAGCGCGATGCCTGGGACAGCTGACTTCTTGGTTCCGAATCTGCAAGCGCAGCGGAATCTTGAGATACACTGCCGACATTGAGTATGCGGCGAGTGTCTCTACGACCACTGCGCTCATTACCCGCGGCTCGATAGTTTCCAAAGTTCTTGTTTGATTGAACATTGGTTTTCCGAGGATAGCTTTGCACTTCACGCTCTTTTTCATTTGTAATAAAACCTTGGAGTTGGAGCGTGCCCTCGGAGTTTAGGATCGGCCTGAGTTATCTCGCTTGGCATGTCTTCCACGATCGTTTGAAAGGTCAGAGACAACAGCTCTTAAATGCAACAGCTTTCTCGAGCTTGTTGTTTGTGCACTGGTGATGATGTGCGCATGAGCAATTTGTCGTCCACCGCACTTCCATGTGCGTCACCGTCGCCAAGGGACATGCCGTCAACACTGTCTGCATCGTCATTGGCGGGCGGCTTACAGTTGTGGCACCTAAACTCAGCGAAGCTATCAGTACGATTAACGACATAGTAAGTGGTAACTTGGGTGCACTGGATATGGACTTAAAGCTCACACTAAGTGCAGCGAATTGTGTTTCTTTGCCAACACGGATGTCACAGTTCGGACACTTTCTGGGCTCATGAGTAGCTCTCTTCGAAGAACTGATGGTGTCGTCTTGTGATAGAGCTGGCCTCTGTCGTCTCGGGCCCATTTTCCTGGTGAGATCACTAGACAAGTATCTGTCAAGTAGTTCTTAGTCACAGCGAATTTACGGCACAAACAACGCACAGAAACGCGCTCTTCAAAAATAAAATTCGGGAGCGCGGCAGAAAGACGTCTTGTGTTTACTTGATCAGCTGATCGTCGTTACATGATCAGCCGATATGTGCATTCCAATCTCCCAGGCACATTACTTCTCCCCTATACTGATATTTCTCAATTACTTTATGTACTCTTTTAAATAGCTGATCATCTGCTAGTTCCGTATTGCTTGGCACTCTATATATTACCATAACTGCCTATATTGTCCCTTACAGGTGTATATCTATAACTACCAGATCTTTTATTTTGGCATTCCTAATTTCTTTGCACGAAATAGCATCTCCGGTTATTATACCAGCTCCCGCAAACCTGTTTTTCCCATTGTCCGTATTCCGATTTGTACCATACCAATTGTATCCCTCTAAACCTGGCGGCACTTTCATCCCACACAACTGCGTTTCCGTTACTATCATGATATCGACCGACCTTATTTTTTGTAATCTATATAGTTCTTCCCACTTTCCTCTCGCCTTTTCGTCTCCCTCCTCTCATGTTTAACATGGCGATCCGTTCGAAAGGAACATTGCCCCTACGCTTTCCTTTTTGCTCTGCTTCGTTTCCTTCTCGTTTAAATGCCCATACCGCGTGCCTGAAAAATTTGCGCTGCCTCGATTTTGTTTATTCTAATCCATTATTGGTCTGCGTCCCCCTACCGTATTCCGTTCCCTTATGTCCTACTTGCGCATTGAATACTTTATTTATTATAGGCCTAAGATTGTGCCAATTGCACGCTCTCCTGCCAATTGGCCGTGCCGCTAGTACAGCACTTACCTCTTCGTAGTGCACTCCATCGGAGACCATGGCCCTTGGAATGTCTTAAATGTATTCAAGAGACAAGTATTCGTAATTTGCTGCTCTGACCAACTGCATTATCTTCCTATTGACCCTGCACCTTCCCGGATAGTCCCGACCTTCTTTAGCATCCTCCACCATCGAAAGCGAACATATTGTCAACACCACGTTTAGCCGTTTGCAAAATTCTATTAGGTCTTGTACCTGTGTGCTAATCTCAAAACATCTACCAGTCCTTCATAGAACACCAGTCTATATTCTACATTATTGTATATTTCTTTAGCTTGCTTAGTTGCTGCCACAATATCCCTTACTCCTCGGCCCCTCATAGAGATACAATAAACTCCCCCTGTATTAGTTAGCACCCGATTAACTTGTCCCTCTATTCTGCATACGTTTGAATCTCCAGCAAATACCACCTGTTTTCTCGATCGGTTGAACTCATCTGAGATATCTATATTGATGTTGTTGTTGTTTTTAGCATTTTCTCTGTTGGTTCTGCTTCCTCTGTTATTAGGTTGTCATTGCTACTCCTGACGACTTCTTTCGCCATTACAAATCTGGTGGTCCGGCAGTTTCTTGACGTCGTTCTTTGCCGCCTCCACTGCTGTCTGTTGTTTGTGAACTATCTTGTTAAGTGCGCGGGTTCGAGCCCCACCCCCGCACATTTGTAATTATCATCATCATTTATTTATTGCGCCATATGTATGGTATGTATATATATAGATCATTGTAATAAAACACATGTTTGTAGATAAGTATTAAAATATCATCGAGCTAACTGCGTAAGAGAAATAGCTCTCTGACAGGTATCGAGATGGTAGGTAGGGCACGGCCGGTTACATAAACAGCACACACAGCCGACATCAGGATCGTGGAAGTCTCTTCTTTTTTTGTAATTATGGGGGTCCCTCTATAAAGCAATGCGAAAAGCAGTTTCGTGGACGTTATGTATTGGCTGAGGGTCAGCCCGAAAACTTTACTTTTTACTTTGTTGACGCTGGTGCTCTTCGAAGTGCGCAGCACGGACGGCAAGGGATTCTTCACTCCAACAAATTTACATGAATATCGCACTAGAACGCTCGCAATCTTATTTGCTGAAATCTCGTCGTATCTGAATACCTGAGATTATTCTTGTTGCTGCCTGTATATTAGTTATGACTTTAAACTTGGCCTGTACGTAAAACTTGCAGACAAGTCTAACAAGCCCGTTATTGAAACGCTTACACGCTTGGCTGTAAACAGAAGTTGACACTAGGACGAGAGAATATCCGGGGTGTTTGTCTTTCGCCTCAACTAGGAAACCCTCTTACAGAGCCAGCACCTCGCCAGTTTCTAGCTTAATGCACTCTGTATGTCCTGCATGAATGACAACTTAGAGCGGATCCGAGGTCTCACACATGGACTGCATTGTCGGTAAAAATCTGCTTGAAATCATTACTGAATGGTCTAAGGGAAATAGAAAGATCTTCGAACTTCTTGAGTAGCTTGATAGTTGTTTCTGGCAGCCACTGAGAAGCATATCCCCATTTATTGTAGATCTTCTATTAGCCGGTTCCATTATTTTCGACGGAGCTGTTGTTGTTGTGAGTGTTGCCGGCGGTGCATTGCAATGTTGCTTGCAGGCGTCCACCACCCTAGTGAGAACGCACACACACCTGAATAGCCATGCTAATAATAGTAGTGAATAGCTCTCCGTTATGTGAGGTCTTGACGACAGTTAATTACGGGCAGTAAGCCAGTCATTAAATTCGCCAACAGCTTTGCAAAGAGTGCATACCTAGTTCTCCTCTTCCCTGAACTAAACGCCTGTATAGGCGAGGTGCACCTCTTGAGCACAACTGCCACAAGAAACATGCATCAGCCCTTGGGAAAGTGCGACAAGCTTACCGAGCAGGGGGGAAGAGCGGGAGAGGATAGAAGTGAAACAACAACAATGCACAGAGTGGCTGGCAGGTGTCCTTGACGGCTTCACGCGTCAGTAAAGCAGTATGATAATGATGTTGTTGTTCTTGTTGATGATGGCGCTGCCGCCGTTGTTGCTGTAACACGGTTGGCTGTAAGACTTGTGAATAAACTATTCAACAAGTAAGCTTGGGTGAAACGATGTTGGATTTCAAATTCAATGCTAAACCACAGATATTGCTAAATCAATTACGAATTTTCGAGCGATCAATAACAGTCGTTTGAGACCCTAAAATAGCAGTCTCTACCGCCAGTGTAATTTAAGTACGAACGAGATGATGTGTTGCACACTTACTGTACATTCTGGGAATTTCTCACTATCGTCTTTGGTCACCGTTGGTAAGGAAACACCACAATTACACGCGTGTAACTTGTTTTTGACGAAGCTTGCAAGCAGTGCGACTTGTTGGTTAGACAACTGATATTCGATTGTCACCAACTTATGCTGCTGAAATCCGCCATACGCGCTCTATTTAACTTGCTCCATACTTCTCAGTGAGATTCGGTCAAACCTCTTTCAAAAACGGTTAGCCCTCTAAGCCGTTTTTTACACCGGACTGTAAATCTGCCTTCGACACAGCGTCGCGGAAACTGTGTGTGGCTAAGCTGGCATATCTCGAGTGCCGTTCACAATTCTTCAGCTAATTGCCTCAATCCTTCAACAGGGCACAGTTATCCTTGCTGAGGGAGTATCTGAGCACGAATTTTTGGTTCTAACAACAGGGATGGCTCAGTGAGACAATCTTAGTCTCCTTTTATTCTCTGTACTGGTTTCGGACATGCCATCAATGATCACTAAACGACACGAGTTCGTCAAGGTGTTCCTCTATGCCGACGACTTAGCTCTGTTTTCCAGAATCCGTTTGCACACTCAGCAGGAACTTCCAACTCTGCAAAGTATGTAAATGCTAAAGACCTGGTTATAAATGTAGATAAAGCGGTCTTCATTTTCAAGAAAACCCTGTCAACTATGTGAAACACTTTGTCTACCTCAGTGTCCAATTAACAACCACTGGGTTGTCTTTTACGCAATATGTTAAAGAAAGGAAAAATCCGTAAGGGTCTTATGGCATTTTACAATATTCAACTGCCAGTGCGGCTCTTGTTACAGGCAGCCTTGCAGCTATTTGATATAAAAATAGGCGCCACAGCTGAGTATGGGATACAAGTGATTTAGCCGTAATTCAGCCCAGCGAACCTTGCTGATCTTGATAGACTGAAAGCTGCATTCCACAAACGTGCCCCCCAAGAAACCGACTTGTCTACCGGCGGCTGAAACACCTCTCTTAACAGAGACTTTGCGATGAAGCTTCAACCTGCCTCACACTGCGGCATTTAAGCAGCACTTCAGAATTAAGAAGCAAAACTGGCCGGTGTCGATCCAGCCTTTTTGATGACACCTGGCTTATACGTGGTTTTTTCTTTTACCTCGGACTCGTGGAAGGACCTCATTATGGCAAATCGTTATCTTACTCTTCGATTCGTTATGTATGGATTTCATCATAAAATTTGTGTTCGACCTGGCCGCCCTAAAGCCGACTAATCATGTACTTGTCAACGTTGCGGTCATCAGTCCACAACATATCACTTGAATGCTCCAATTCGGTTTCTGTAAACCGTCTAATAAAACAAAATATAGTGCCTGCTATCTGGTCAATAAGCTTAATTCTCAATAAACCTAATATATATATATATATATATATATATATTAGAGATATGTAAGACTGTAGAGTGGCATCATTGTTATAAACGGCTACGTAGGTGGTGATAGCCAGCTTAGTGACAGTTGCTGGTAGCGGCACACTTAGCGGAGAAAGCGCTACGGCAGCAGCAACCGCGGCGGGTTTGAATCTGGGGCCGTTATAACAGACTAAACGTGTACATTTATTCATTGTAATTAATCACCAACGGTGAGAACATGACAATTGAGTCCATATAAACGTGTGCACATTTACGAAAGGTCCATTGTAGAAACCAACCGAGGCCGCGTTGCCCCGTTGCACATCAAGCGACAGGCGTTGTCTGAGAAAATCGCCCGCTCGCCTATTACCGCTGGCTAGTCGCTTCCCGACCTTCTGTAGCAAACCGCGAACGGACGGGCCCAGCTCGCTAAGTGTCTCGAAGGGAAGTGGGTAGAACCCGTACGGGGCCCCGATGTTCTGGTATTTTCTCACCTTGCCTGCCTCGGCGAAAGCTGAAGCATATCCGGCCCGGGCTGCGCCAGCACTAACCATTGAAGGGGCTAATAAGTCAGTAACTGTCGCGTCCCAAACCAGCATGCAACCGCTCTCGAACGGAGTTAAGGTCATACCTTCGGGTCTCTTACCGCCTTCCTGTCCAGTCCGACGAATTCCAGGACGCACGGTAAGCCACTAGAGCGTAAGGCTCTGCTGAAGGTTTCGTTCAGGGCTTGATGTCTGGCTGGCCTACTTGCGCTGACGATACAGGATAGCCCGTGGCGGCCATCCGGCTGGACGGCGTCACCGCAGACGCAGGCATTAGCGTGCACAAGGTTCGTCCCCAAACGAAGTCCCATCGCGATTCTCAACTCGTCATCTAGGAGCGTCTTGATCCGGCTACAGGGTATGGCGTGGAGCCATGCGCCCGCCCCTTTGGAGGAGACGGCGCGCACTCTGGATCTATCAGCGTCTGTGGCGCCCGCGATGAGATTTTCATCCCTCTGCTCATGTAAGGCTGCCGACTAATCGCTCTGGCGTCCAACTTCTGCGGGCTCGTGACCGCACAGGGCAACTGCTCTACGGCGCGTTGTTTCTAAGCGATCTTCTAGGCCCGTAACAGCAACTGAATCGAGAAGTGATTTAGCCTTTGAGACGTAGGGCCAAAAAATAAGTTTTTTTTTTTTTTCAGAAGAATTTATTTTATATTTCAGAAGAAAAAGGCCCCGGTGAGATCCTACCAAAAGAATGCGTGACGTTGTATGTTCTAGTTTTTCTATCCACCTTTTGAGGGCTGCCGGAACTCCCTCTGGGAATAGGGGGACGCCTAGTAACTCTAGATCCGTGCCATTAGTCCTGCACCCTGGGAGAACCTCCAGCATTTCAGAGTCAGTAGCACCTCCTATGACATGAACCTCGCACTTTGCAGGAAATAGGGCCAGGTCACTCCGCTCTGCAAACTTGATGACTCTGTAGATGTCCCTCAGAACTGCATCAGGTGCCCCGCCTAGTACACCGACGTCTAAGTACCATGTGTTTAGAGGGCACTCGAGAGAGTCGACTAACTCCTTGATAGCCAGACAGAACAGAGAAGGATCCAATGGGTCGCCCTGTGCACCCCAGTTTGCGACATTATGGTATTATGTGGCAGAAGAAATCAAGATGGCTTTTTATAAGCTAGTTCCACCTCGTGGAACATACTCGGTGCCCAAGCCTTGCCCGCATTTAACAGGTGGTCCCGGCGAATGGTGTTAAAGGCGTTCTTTAAGTCAAGCTTGACCACAAAGGTGTCTCCGGAGCGAGACTCCAAAAAGGACCGAGTTAAATGCACCGCGGCCTCGCAGCCTCCCGGTGTCGCAAACCCGAGCTGATGACCACTAAGAGCACCTGAGACATCCGCCTTGTTTTCAAAAATGCAGATCTTTGCCGCCAGCCTCCGGATTACGGATGAGCATGCGATGGGCCTCACACCACCATCCTTCTTCTTGAGGGCAAAAAATCGGACGCCGAAGATAAGGGGTCGCCAGTCGGGGAAAGGCGATCTCCATCAAAGAAAATCGACGACCTTAGCCAGGGCAGCCGCAAGCTGGTCGGCGGCAGCCTCTAGAGCGGGGGACAATAGGTCTTGTAAGAGCTGGGGTCTGATGAAATCCAGGCCGTCTGCTGAACTGCGGGAAAACGTTTGAATGGCAGACCGGACGTTCTCGCCTGATGTAGTTGATGGCAGGGGAGCGTGAGGGGGCTAAACCATGCTAAGAATGAAGGCGCTGGAGGGTGCTTATCCAGCAGCACGCCTGTGTCTTCTGAGATCAAGACCCTAGCCGCCGAATAAACCTCGCCTTCCGAAAGCTTGGTAATGGCTAGCCGGACGATGTCGACCGTTTGCTGCCGGGGAGGTTGGTTTGGGGCAAGGCTATTGCTAAAGTCAAACCGTCTTCCATCAGTAAAGTCGCGGAGGTTCTTCCGGACGATAACTGCCAACGAGCGGTCATCTATTCCACCATCGGAAAGGCGGAGGACGACGGGTGGTGCACTTAATTAAAGGAATGCTTGGTGGCGGTAGCAGCAGATGGACTTGTACGTCACGAGGTGGCGCTAACGGTACTCGAGCATTTGGCACTACGCAGAGAAGCGATTTTACTCGGCAAGAATTTGTTGGACCGGAATGAGTCCCTGTCTTCCGTAGAGGACGTTCGCTAATTTTAAGCGCCGAACTACATCCAGAGGTAGCTAGTATGCTAACGGAGCCCAAAGTCAAAGTGATAGCCAAAGACAAGGTAACCATGTGCTTTTGTAGTCTTAATTTCATTCGCGTACACGCTGCCGGCAGTGGATTATGCGTTATTTTAGTGGAAGATGAGACTGGGTCGCCGTGTGAGGTCGATCATTTGCAAGCGCGATTGCTACAGATTACCAAAGAGGTGACCACTGCCAAAGAAGAGGGCCAGATATAACACAGCCGTGCTCAGACGGCCCAGCAGACTGCTACACAGGTCGAGAAGGAAATCGACAAAATTCGCCCTTTCTATGAAGATCAAACGCAGGAGGCCCGATCTCAACATCAGGCGGCCATTGAGGAATTGAAATCGGGGTATGAGGCACAGATCGGCGAACTCCGCAGTCGCTTTAAGAGTACCATTGACAAGTACAATTCGCGCCTTAAGAGCGATATGTTCTCCGTGCTCGACGAGTCCCACCAGCTAAACGTTGTCGTGGCCGAGGCCGAAATGGCCTCCCCGAAAGGCCATCTTGAACGAGAGAAGGCAGAATGCGAGCGCGTCAAAGATGTGCAGAAGGACCTCGAAAGCAGATTGTCACACTCCAGCGATCTGTCGTCGTGCCGAATCACATGCGAATAGCTGCCGAACGCGCCGAACTCGAGTGCGAACTGCTCGCATTGCGCGAGGTCCACAATGAGAGCAACATCGTCATCCAAAACGAGCGCAAATATATGCAAGAACGAATTGTTGCTCTGTTGCATAAAAGGGGAGGCTCCCCGGGGCTGCGTTACCCTTTGGAAATGCTAAAAAAAACGACGTCGATTAAGATGATAATACAATCGATGCAGCCGACAAGAACAGCGAGATCGCGGTAGATCAGGAGTCCCGCCCAAGTCTATCGAGAGCAGTTGAAGCAGTCTTGAAGCTACAGTCGGCTGCTAGCACTCACCCTAAGTGGTCGAGTGTGAACTTTGCTCTGCGAAAATCGGTGAAAAGTGCGAAAACCTCAGGCTCTAAGCGGTCTGAGCAATCGCACTCGATAACTGCACTAGTGAACAGCCCAGCACGCATATTTTAACACCTCACAGGTACTGTGCAAGACATAATTTGCTCTTAATCTGGTTTTAACAACACTGGTGCCGTTGCACAATCTTCGAACGACTACGGTGCAGGCTGAGTTTGTTTACATCTGTCAGCTCGTCTGCACGGCCAGTGCGTGTTTACCAACACTCTCCAACAGCGCATATGTTTTTGTTCAAGATTGCAGCGCGTGTATATTGACGCGCAACTGTAAACTTAACGAGGATATATAATTATAATATATGTGCACGGGAGTGTGCGCGTATGTATGTGTAAATATATGTATATTTATATGTATGTGCGTGTATACTTATAGCCCCGCGGGCTTATGTGTGCACACGGGCGCACGCATATTTAACGTGCAATAGTTGCGTGCATGAGTACGCATAGGAGCGCGTACATATATACATAAGACGTATTTGGTACGAGTAGCTGCGTCCCTTAAGATGCCTCCAGCATAACTCTGGCACCGAGGCAGGAAGCGATACGGATAGCCCATCCGACGCGACCGACGCCAAAAAGGTAAGCAACGCTAGAAAAAAGAAGAGGAAGGCTTACTCCCCGCCCGTCGCGAGGCAGCAATTTTCTCCCCCCTCAGAAACTACAAATGCGGCAGTCACAGAAAAGGATCTGCAAGCCCTCCTCACTGAGGCCATTGGACTTGAACGGCTGGTGGCAACCTACACCACCACACAAAATGACATTAAGAAAGGGACGACCTCACTTGTCCAAGCAATTAGGTCTCTCGCGCGCCGTGCCCATCTATCTGGTCTTACACAGGCTCTTTTTCTGTGGCAAAAAAAACACAGAAAATTCCGAACCCAGTGAAAATACGGAGGCAACAAAAATAAAAAAAAGGCCCTAGCAGGCTCCCTTACAGATAAAGAGTTCGAGGCTCTTGTCGCAAAGAATTGGCCGGAATGTACCTTCGCGAAAACAAAGCTCAAGAAGGCAAAGTTTCTTAACGACCAGGCCCCGGCCCGAGTAATCTTGCTTTCGCCTACGACGGAGAAAGATAGTCGGCTAGTGATGGGACTGGCAAACCAGTTCCCAGCGTTTCTGAGCTCCCTGCCTTATCTTAAGGAGGGTCGGCTCGTATCTCTACATAACCAAGACGTCGTAGGTGTAGAGGGCAAAGAAGAGGAGGAAGAAACGGTAGCCCCACCTGCACGCACACCACTTGCCCGAATGCTAACAGAGGAAGAAGGGGCCAGCCCATCGCCGCTCACTCTCAAAAGCATAACTTACTCGCTCTGTGGCCTTCTTAGAAAAATGAAGATAACATCAGCCGCGGTGGCTACCACATCAACAGTAGACCTGGATATTTTAAATGTTTAGAATTCAGTTTGACTACATTTCCTGAAATAACCCTAGAACTCTGGATCAAGGGTCAGGGTAGCGCAATAAACCCTGCCAGGAGTAACGAGAACAAGCCAACGTCTAGTTCAATTACTATTAACCTGGGAAGCCGAAGCTATTCTGATGCTGTCCGGGATCTACGCTCTAAGCTCGACCCGGACGCATTAATAATCCAGGTCAAAAGGTTTGTAAAACAGCGTCCGGTAAAAATAAGCTACTAGTCAAGGCCTCGACTCCAAACGCTACGGCGAAGTTAGCCAAAGAAATTCAAGGCAAGGCCTCCCTTAAGGCAACCGTCCAAACATCTACCCAAACAAAGACAATAATTATTAGAGATCTCGACGAAACGATAAACGCAGGCGACGTACTCGAGGCCCTAACACGTGATGGCACGGAGAAAGAAACGATTGTTCTTAACGATTTTACACTGACACGCGATGGCAGGACTTCTTCATGCGTTGTGAGACCTCCACCAGAAGCGGCAGCGCGGCACCAGCGCCGTGGACACATCTAGATCGGCTGGTCTCGCTGCCGCCTGGACGAACTGGTAAATGTATTCCAGTGCTCAAAGTGTCTCAGTTTTAAGCTCTAAACGCGGGCCTGCACAAACCCACCTCCTACAAGCCCTTTGTGCTACAAGTGCGGGAATGCAGGGCATGTGGCCCGGGACCGTAGGGCTCTGCCGCACTGTTACCACTGCCAGCAAGACGGACACTACGCAACCTCCATGTGATGCCCGGCCTACAAGCAATGAGTAGAGGCACTCCGGAAAACAACAAAGAACCATGGATCTTAAGTTTTTACAAGCCAACCTGAATAGGTCCGCTCCGGCGTTAGACATGGCACTAGATTTTACCGCTTCTAAAGATATCGATTTTATTCTGGCCTCCGGACCCGCCAAAAGCCGGCTACACGCAGCGGCTGTGCACGCATCAAACGGGTTCTCAGCTGTATATCGAACCACCTCGGATGTCTACCCTAGTGGAACAGACCGAGGAGTGCACTTCTTATTTGTCATCATAGATAAGGTGGCCATTTACTCAATATACGTTTCTACCGAGGTTTTGAAAAAGTTCTTAGAAGAATTGACAACATCGATCATAAAACAAAATCACCGCCAAGTCGTAATCGGGGGTGATTTTAACGCAGCTCACAGACAGTAGAGGAGCAACAGGATATCCCCGCGAGGGGCGGCGCTGGTAGACTGGGCATCGGAACACGACCTGCATCTAGTCAACGTTCCAGGCACCACTTTTAGAAGAGGGAACCAAGAATCAACCTTAGATCTTACTTTTTGTTCTGAGACCCTATTGCTCAGGTTGACAGAGTGGACTATACACGACGACGTCGAAAACCTCTTAGACCACTTCTACATTACGTTCTGTCTCAAAGTGGCGCCATCCCTTCCTAAAACCCGCAGGATGCGCCTAAGAATACATTTTGAGTCATGCGTAATGTGGAACCACCCACGGTGTCGACTATGCTAGAGGAGGCTTGTAGAGCAGCAAGCCGCCCCTTGCACCCCGAACTGGCTCGGCGGACCCCCAAATACTGGTGGAATAGCCTAGTAGCCGAGGCACGGAAGACATGCCATAAAATCAGGCGCATATGTACTCGCCGGCACGCTCGGCACCAAGCAAACCTTCAAGCGCTATGGGAGGAATACAGAAAAGCTCGTCGCGCGCTGGTACGGGAAATCAAAAAGAGTAAGTCTGAGTGCTGGCAAAGACTTCGTAACGATATCCAGAACAACCCCTGGGGGCAAGGTTATAAAACAGCCCGACACAAATTGAAGCACGCACAACCGCCACTGCCTCCCGACCTTGCTCAAAAAGTCATCGGCGGGCTGTTTCCCTCGGACCCATCACCACTGAGGTCAAACTTCGACGCCAAGAAGTTAGACTTCCCCGCCATCACAATGGAGGAAGTGAGAAAAGTCGTCAAGAAAATGCGACCGCGTAAGACACCGGGAACAAACGGCATCCCAGGAGAAGCCATTAAAATGCTTATAGAGAATCATCCAACCGTTTTTAGTAAAATGGTAGAGGCCATCTTACGATCGGGCACATTTCCCGACGACTGGAAAAAGGCCTACCTTGTCCTGATTCCTAAAGCCGCGTCGCCCCAAAGTGACCCGTCTTTTTTTAGGCCTATCAGCATCCTTCCTAGTCTCTCCAAGGCAGTCGAGCATTTTATACATATGCGGCTGACGAAGGAGTTGGACGACAAAAACTGATCTAAGAGGACCAACACGGCTTTCGCTCGGGCCCCTCAACACATGACGCTGTTCAGAGCCTTTTAACCATAGCCGAAACCCAGAGAGGCACGCGCTCAGAAACGAGATCGCATTGCCTAGAAATTCTACATGACATCAAGAACGCGTTTAACTCAGTTTCATGGAACTCCAATAATGACGCATTAGCACGGGCTTGTATTTCGCCCTATCTTAGAAGGATTTTAGCATCCTACCTGTCACAACGTACGGTGGTTTATCAAGGCAAGTCATATCCTGTTACCGCAGGGGTCCCTCAAGACTCCGTGCTGGGCCCAACTTTATGGAACACTGCATACGACGATGTTCTACGTCTGCCTCACCCTCCTTACGTTAAATCAATAGCCTATGCGGATGACCTGGCTATCGTGATTACGTCGCGTAATGCCAGGGAGCTGAAGAGGACAGCAATTGGCGCCTTGCAAGACATCTCCATCTGGCTCGCTCCGCACGGACTTCGCTTGGCTCCACACAAAACGGTAGCAATATTTCTAAACGGACAGAAGCGCACTCCCCATCTCAACTTGACCTTAGAGGGACACAACATTGCCCTCTCCAGCGAAGCAAAATACTTAGGAGTGCTCCTGTATACCGGCCTGACAGGCACCCCTCATGTGCACTACGCGGCTGAAAGACCACCAAAGTTACTACAGAACTCGCAAGATTGCTGCCGCGCACACGGGGTGCTTTCGATGATCGGAGGTGTCTCCTGGCGACGGTAGTAGATAGCATTATGCTCTACGCAGCCCCGCTGTGGCAGCGTACGGCTAAGCGGGTTTTGTGCCGACGGCTCCTGGATAAAGCGCAGAGGCCGCTGGCCCTCAAAATTGCAAGGGCCAACAAAACTGCGTCTACCGCGGCCATCCAAGTACTCTTCAGGCAGATCCCTTGGGATCTCCGGGTTATGGAGAGCGCAGTCCGTCGTGCGGACTCCTCTATCTCTAAAGAAGACGCACGACGTCAGACACTAGACGCGTGGAACAATAGATGGATGGAGATCTAGGCGGGCCAGCCGGGTTTCTGGACTCGCTCTATTATGCCGGATGTCCGAGAGTGGTTCAAAAGGCGAGAGGGATCACTGTCGTACCCTCTGACCCAATTTTTGACGAGCCACGGCACTTTCAGAAAGTACCTACACCGCATAGGACGTGCTCTATCGCCAGCAAGCATTCTCTGCGACTCAGTAGAAGAAGACGATGCCAAACATACCTTCGAAGTATGCACGGCTTTCAGCGCGAACAGGGCGGAGCTGCCGCGGCTCTTAGACCGGGAACTCCGGGTAACATGTGAACAAATGGCTCAGGCCCTCATGCAGGACACCCAAAGCTGGCACATCATAAAGGATTTTGCCGCGACGATTATTGAACAGAAAGATCTGGTGCAGACCGCGATGTGCGCTTTGTTCACGCAACCCTAAGGAAGAAGTAGGGGTTGAAGTAATATTAAAGAATGGTTCCAGCTCCTCGCCTCTTCCGGAGGCCATTTAGGTGAGAGGTTTTTAGTGGGTATTATGCCAACAACATCGGCATCGAGTCCCACACTACCCGTTCTGGGTGTGCGTAAAAACATTTTTCCCTCTCATCAAAAAAAAATCTTGAAGCTACAAACTGGCTCGGGTGAGCTAGTGAGTGGTGGCGGAAGAGCTACGGATGTCGGCGGTGACGAGGCGTTCACGCAACAGAACACCATTCCAAGCTTGAACCCGCAGCGAACTCGTAAGAAGCCGGAACGTTACCGTTAATAGCTATTCTGTACCAGTGGAGGAACCGTTGTCCAGTGCCGGAAATAAGTATTTTCGTATCGAGAAGTACAGAAGCAACACCGAAATATTTAGATGATTCTGTGAGATAGTATAGGGAGTCATAGGTAGTAGAAAACGCTTCGTTAAAAAGCGAAGGAGGGAGAGTGCAGTGTATGAGATAGATTGATGAGTATGATGATCTATGGTGATAATGATTGATGGAATCCGCACCGCCCGGGGGGGGGGGGGTAATTACCTGCCACTAGGGGGCGCAATGAATGCTATATAAATTTGTCTGGAATAAACCAGAGAGCCTTTTTTGGCGTCGGCGCTGATATAGCCGGTTACCCGAACGGTGAGTGTCCTTATTGTCACTGCGTAGATACTCCATTGGTTTTTCGCTTATGTGACAACATTACTAAAAAAAACAAAGAGAGACATTCAAAACTTTGCATGAATAAATAAATGTGTTCACTGAATTGGATAGGTTATCGTCGCGGAATTTATGGGACAGCAGCAGTGAGAAGCACTGGGTGGAGAGCTAACGGGGTGAAAGATCGCCATTTAAATACGGCCTTTGCAGTCCACGGATTTCATTACGTTCTATGCAACGTGGGGGCTTCCATGAATCACAAGACGAATGTCAATGCAAAGAATGCTGGAGTAAATGTGATAAATACCACGCCGCGGTTTGTCCGGCGGTGCGGTCCATAGCAGAAAACGCTAGATCGATTGTTGCGTGGAAAACTGTGATGTAACATAAACACCTTTACCCAGCCCGGGTGTTATTAAATAAATATTAAATAATAATAAAACATTAGTCTATTGCGTAAAGCTTTACGCTAAATAGTCCGTCTATGTTGCCGATACAATCGCCGCACATTGAAGTTACAGCGTGAACATCAATATAAAGCTAGTGCTTGCTCTCGTTTCGCTTAAGGCCGTCGATGTTGGAATCTAGTTTGTTTCCATGGAGGAAACGTGAGAGACTGAGTACTGCAGGTAGAAATGCACCGGTGCGAGCTTTGTAGCAAAGGCTCGCGTCAGACGCTTCGTTAATGCCGGTCGGTCGAATGCTTTTGCATCTGTGGTGGCGAGTAGGATCAAACTCATTATCATCGTAGCTTCTCTGTAGAACACGATTGAAAATAAAAACATACAGGTATTGTTGCATATAGTATGGCCACGGATTGAAGTTTGTATTTGCCCGCCATGATGGCGATGATCTGTCTGCTAGCCACAGCTCGCTACGGCGCTGTTAGCCACAACCCGCGATGGCGCTGTTAGCCATAACCCGCCGGGTCGCCGGCCGGATAAAAGGGGTGCGCGCTATTTCCTCAGTCCTTTTTGCTACTTCGAGCGTTCGGCGTAACGCGCACTCTGCAAGCCCTTAGTCCGGCGGCGACCGGCACGTCCGACGGCCTGGCAGCGACAGCGGCGGGAGCGTGGCAGCAGTGCTGCACTAGGGCGGTGAGTGTTGTAGCTGGCAGTTGCAGGCAGATTTATATATATATACATATATATATATATATATATATATATATATATATATATATATATATATTGTTAGTTGAATGATTGTTAGCGCTAGTGTAGCGGCAGTGATCTGTGTGAGTTCCGGCGGTGGAAACTGCTTCGCGCTAACCGCCGGGACATTGTGAGAGCTAGCTAGGCACCAACAATAATAATACGAAGAGAGACGGCGCTGCCGTATTGCTCTCTGGCGTGTGGTGAAATATAATAAATAAGACTAGTGAGTGTGTGAACCCGCGCAAATTCGTCTGTCTTCATTCTACGGTTCCGTTGGCAACATATTGGCGCCCAACGTGGGGCACGACGTGTAGCGAAAGCCCGGACGTAGAAGTGATCGTAACGACAGCCAGGATGGCTGAGACAGGCCGTACCGTGATGACGCTTCGGCGTTCAGTGCGTGCGGGGGTGTCAAAGTTGGACACCACCGTAAAGTCGTTTTTTGCTGAGGGCCAGGAGTCTCCGCCGTGCACGCAGTGGAACCTGGGCCGTGTTGACGGCTGGTTGGTAAGAGCGGAGTTGCTCCAGCAACAGTTAACTGAATTAGACGAACGTTTTGTGGTCGAAATGGCCAGCACGCTCAACGATGAGCAAATAGATGTAGAAACAGGTAGAACTGCCGACTACATAGATACGTTGTGTGAAATCCGAGGTAGGCTTATGAGCTACAAACAATGTAGCAAATTAGGCGCCGCCAGGCCGTCGGGCGGCCCGGAGCAGCCTGCTCAGGGGGCAGCAGGGCCCGAGGGTCCGGTTTCGAGTCGACTAATCTCGGTACAAGAAGCCAACGCAATGGGCGGGGGGGCGCTCCCCATGGCCAAGTTAAGAAAGTTCAACGGTGATCTCCAGCTCTTCCCGTCATTCATCGACGAATTCAGAGTCCTCGTCCACGAGAGAGACAGAATCTCAGATCTACAGCGGCACAAGATTCTTCGCGACGTGCTCGAAGGAGACGCTGCAAGGTCAGTGGCGGGCATACCGTTGACCGAAGACGGCTACCGCCGAACCCTGAGCCACCTGCTTCAGCGGTTCGGGGCGGCACGTTTTATATTGTGTGATATTTATACGCAATTGTTAGAAGTGTCTAGGGTGACGCGCGACTCTGACGATCAGGGTCTGCGCCAATTGTTAGATAGCATCGATCGTGCAGTGATATCGTTGCAAATGTTGAAGTGTGACCATTTACATTATGGAGCAATATTATATGCTGTGACAATGAGGGCTTTACCACCGGGTTTAAGAGCAGAATTTTTGAAGAAACAAGAGATTGATAATTGTGTGCCAATAGAAGACTCTACCTTACCTAGGTTGGCTGTACAGGGTAACAATAGTTTAGAGGCTGATGTGGGGGCACTGTTTCAGGGCATACACACCTTTTTGACGGGAATGGTTACGTCGCGAGAGAAAAACAAAGTATATTCAAAAGTGCAAGCTCATGGTCCGGCGATGCGGACGGGCAATGTGTTTAGAAGGTCGTTCGGCGAGTCATCTCGGAGCGAGCCTGCTCAAGTCTACCACGCACACGTTGGACCGAGACAGGGTAACACGAATTGTTTATTTTGCGGGGGTGGACACAAGTCTAGTGCATGCCGGGCAGACATGCCCATAGTTGCGTAGGCAGAAAGTATTAGACGCTCGAGTTTGTAGGAAGTGCTTGGAACTCGGCCACTGGGCGCGGGCTTGCACCAAGCATATTGTATGTAAATTATGTAGGGGCCCCCACTTACAATTGTTATGTACAAACACCAGAGCAACAGTTAACGTGGCGGCAGTGGACGGGGGGGGACGTCCACTGTTGCCAACAGGACACGTACATGTACAGACGGGAGCGGGGGAGCATGCAGTGACTAGGTTTCTCCTAGATAGTGGCTCACAGCGCACGTTTGTAACCAGCCGGCTGGCGGCCGCCCTCCAGGCTAGCCCTGTGGGACATGAATTCACGTATGTCCATGTCTTCGGCGGCTCCCGGCCCCAGCAGGCGAAGAAGCTTCCTATCGTTCGTCTCGAGTTGCTGACGCAGTCCGGCGAGCCGATGCTCATCGACGCGCGTGTTGTCGAAGAGATTGCGTCGGCCACCCTCCTGACACCGTCAAGAAGATTGCGCGACAGAGTCGGAGCCGGACTGGCCGAGCGGATCGGCGGGCCGGCCGCAGTAGAATTATTGCTCGGCGCCGGCGACACGTTTAGAGTCATCCGCGGAGAGCCACGTCGTTTCGACAAGTGTACCATCGGCATGGACACTCGGTTCGGGTGGGTCCTCGTAACCGACGGGGCAGGCCTCGACGGCGCGAACCAGGCTCTCGCGGTGACGACGACACAAGAGTTAGAAAATTTTTGGTCATTAGAATCAATTGGTATCCGGCCGTCGGAGTTGGAACCACGCAACAAAGAAGAAGTATCGAAGAATCTTCTCGACAGCATCAAACGATGCGAAGATGGAAGATATCAAGTAGCATTGAATTTGAAGCCGAACGTCGTCATGATCGACAAGAATGAAGCTCTCGCAGCGAAGCAGTTGCGGTCGCTGGCGAAGAGGCTGCGGCGAGATCCGGCATTGGCAGAAGACTATGTCCGAGAAGTAAGAGCGTTCATTGACGGCGGATTCGCAGAACCTCTGCCCTCCGGTGAGTCTGCTTTATATATTATGCCACATTTTCCGGTAGTTCAGCCCGGAAAGGTGTCATATAAAGTACGGCCGGTCTTCAACGCGTCAGCAGCGGGCAGGGGAGGTTTGTCGCTCAACGATTGCATTGACGACACCCCGAACCTACTCCCGTGCCCGCTGGCGATGCTCACAAGGTTTAGGAGGCACCAGGTGGCTTGGGTGGCCGACATAAGTCGGGCCTACCTGATGGTGCAAGTTCGGCCGGAGGATCGCAATTTATTGTGTTTCCTATGGTTTCAGGATGAGCGCAACCTTGTTGGCCAAGTATTGTTACGGATGACGTCGACTGCGTTCGGGGTCAAGGACAGTCAGCACAACACCATCGCGGTCATTCGGGCCCACGCTGAGCAGTACGTCGGGAGCGACCCCGAGGCCAGCGCGGCCATCAGTAAGGACTTATATATGGACGACATGCTGATTGGCAGCCGAACGGTTGAGGAAGCCGAACAACTTTGGCGCGCGGTGGTCAAGATTCTCGGCGACGCAGGCATGGTATTGAAGAAGTTCCAGTCCAACAGCCAGGAGTTGCGCCAAGCGTTTGGCGACGGGGGAGGGGGCGGTGCGCTGCTGAGCCCGCAGCTTTTCGGTAAGGTTCTGGGGGTCGGTTGGGATCAGGAGCACGACACGCTCTTGTTCGATCCTGAGCCGATGCTCTCGTTCGTGGCGGAGAGCGCGCCGACGCTACGCACCCTGATGGGAGCCTGCGCGAGGCTATACGACCCCCAGGGCCTCCTGGCTCCTTACGTCCTGAATTTGAAGACAATCCTTCAGGACGCTCATCGGGCTAAGTCGCCGCTGAAAGCACCGCTCCCCCCGGAGCTCCTCCGAAGATGGCTGGCGTGGACTGAGGAGCTACCCGAGCTCAACGGATTCAGCGTGCCGAGATATCTGCCAACCGGAGACCGCGTCGAGATGCACGCATTTGCGGACGCCAGCGACAGGGCGTACGCCGCAGTGGTATACCTCAAGGCAATCGACGGCAGGTAACGGAAGCCGCATCGGGCTGGTCGCGGCAAAGGCGAAATTAGTGCCTATTCAGCAATTGGACAGTTTGACTATACCGAAGAAGGAACTGGTTGCAGCAACCTTAGCGGTGCGGCTTGTTACCAAGGTACGTGAACAGCTAGATATAGATTGTAAGATCTATTGCTGGTCCGATGCACACGTCGTGTTGCATTGGATTCACTCCGCCACCCCGAGTAGGTGGGGAGTATTCGTGAAGAATCGTTTAGAAGAAATATTGAAACTTACGAAACCATCAGACTGGAGTCATTGTCCGGGGGACCAGAACCCCGCAGATTTACCCTCTCGAGGAGTGTCGATGGTCAAACTCAAGGAGAGTTCCTTGTGGTTACAGGGCCCGGAGTTCCTGATGGATTCGTCGACGCAGTACCCTACCTTCCAGCCGGGGCGTGGCTGCGACGAGATTCCAGAGATTCAGGCGTTTGTCGCAACGTGCGAACCCCCGCTAATAGACCCAGCGGGGTGTTCAAACTTGCGCAAATTGATCCGAATCGTCGCCACCGTTGCCCGGGCTGGAAGGCGGTTCCGTCGGCAGGTAGCGAGCGGTCCACTCACGGCGGAGGAGCTCGCTTGGGCAAAGCAGCACCTGCTGCGGGAGGCCCAGCAGCGCTGCTTGGGGGAGGCCGTTGCGAGCACCTCTCGCGGCGAGCCTCCCGAAGACGCTGGCCTCGCCGAATTCAAGCCGTTCATGGATCAAGACGGGCTCCTGAGGGTGGGCGGGCGGCTGCAGTTTGCAGACGAGCCATTGGAGGTACGCCACCCGATACTGCTTGCCGACGACCCGCTCACTCGGCTGATTATTATGGACGCGCATGAGAGCCGTCTGAAGCATTTAAAGACAGAGATAGTCATGAAAGTGTTGCGTGAAGAATATTGGATCCGGAGGATGCGGCAGGTGGTAAAGTCGACAATCTACAAGTGTACGAAGTGTCTGCGTGATCGAGCCAAGCCAGCGTTGGCCGAGGAGGCACCGCTCCCGGCAACGCGGGTCGACATGTCATTTCGACCATTCAAGACCACCGGCATCGATTACTTCGGGCCATTAATAATAAGAAATGAAGAAGGAGAAAAGAAGATTTGGGTCGCAATATTCACATGCGCCGCCATTCGAGCCGTTCATTTGGAGGTAGTCGAAGACCTCACGGCAGAGGCCTGCCTGTCGGCAATCAAGAGGTTCGTGGCGCAGAGAGGGCTGCCGGCGACGTTTGTGTCAGACAACGCGCTGACGTTTCAGAAGGCGAGTCGGTGCGTCGTAGCGCTGTCGAAAGCGCTGCGCAGCGAGCAGGCCCAGGAGTACCTCAGCCAGGGGGGAGTCGTGTGGGACTTTAACATCCCGCGGGCCCCCTGGTGGGGTGGGTTTTACGAGCGACTCATCGGCGTCGTAAAAAACTGCCTAAGGAAAACAATTAAAGGAAACAAGTTGAAGCTAATCAACCTAATAACAATTCTCCATGAAGTCGCGGCGATCATCAATCAACGGCCGATAACGAGACTGGCGGACTCGGCGGATGAGCCACGGGCGCTCTCCCCGAGCCAGTTCCTGGCGCCTCGGGTGCCGCTGGCGTTTCCGGCAGAGGTTAATATCGCTGGGTGACCGTCCCGGATGCCTCGCCGGAATTTGGAAGCAGCAGGAGGCGATCCTCAACGCGTTTTGGAAGAGGTGGCGCACCGAGTATATGCTCGTCCTGAGGACGGCCCTGCGGCGGCGGGGAGGCGCGCGTACCGAGCCGCTCGCCGCAGGCGACGTCGTGGTGCTGCAGGAGGAGGGAGTGCCGCGGGCTTTCTGGCGTCTGGGTCGTGTGGAGGAGGCGCTGACAAGCAGGGACGGCGTGACGCGTGCCTACAGGGTGCACCTCGGTGGAGGCCGCTACGTCAAACGAGCTGGACGCCTGCTGGCGAAAGTGCTGTGAGCCATAGTTGATCTCGTAGGGCAACACAATAAACATTACACACAGTATATTGAACTTAGTCATTGTTTTGAGGGAAGCTACCGCCACCCTCAAAAGGGGGAGGAATGTTGCATATAGTATGGCCACGGATTGAAGTTTGTATTTGCCCGCCATGATGGCGATGATCTGTCTGCTAGCCACAGCTCGCTACGGCGCTGTTAGCCACAACCCGCCATGGCGCTGTTAGCCATAACCCGCCGCTCCGCTGTTCGCGCACTGTCATGTTGCCGGTCGCCGGCCGGATAAAAGGGGTGCGCGCCATTTCCTCAGTCCTTTTTGCTACTTCGAGCGTTCGGCGTAACGCGCACTCTGCAAGCCCTTAGTCCGGCGGCGACCGGCACGTCCGACGGCCTGGCAGCGACAGCGGCGGGAGCGTGGCAGCAGTGCTGCACTAGGGCGGTGAGTGTTGTAGCTGGCAGTTGCAGGCAGATTTATATATATATATATATATATATATTGTTAGTTGAATGATTGTTAGCGCTAGTGTAGCGGCAGTGATCTGTGTGAGTTCCGGCGGTGGAAACTGCTTCGCGCTAACCGCCGGGACATTGTGAGAGCTAGCTAGGCAACAACAATAATAATACGAAGAGAGACGGCGCTGCCGTATCGCTCTCTGGCGTGTGGTGAAATATAATAAATAAGACTAGTGAGTGTGTGAACCCGCGCAAATTCGTCTGTCTTCATTCTACGGTTCCGTTGGCAACAGGTATATTTTACCGTGAACATTTTACCTTACCAACAGTAACAGCAAACCCCAATGTACCTTTCGACCCAGCACATTGAAGCAATTTACTTGTTCAATAAAGAAGTAATCTTATCGTACTTATTTTATTATAAATTAAACTATCTACAGTAGCAAGCTTTAAACAAGGCAAAACCCACGGACACATAAAATAGAGCGAACGTCTTCGGCGTCACGTGAAAGAACTCTCGGCTTCCAACAAAGCGAGCTATTGGTTCGTAGCCGAAGTTGAATCGCTTATGTAATTACAGCGTCCATGGAATGCAGAGGGTAAGCTCGTACACCTCCACGGTCGCTGGCGACCTAATAAATGTCGGAAGAAGACCGCTGCCTGCAACTAAAATAATTAAGGCCTGAAATATAGTGACCCTAAAGTGCGCTAGAATGCATGGTTCTCATCAAATAAATGATATGGTATTTGTTCATTGGTAGTAGATGATAATCCAAGCTGGTGAGAATTAGCGGCTATGCTGCCACACATTACTGCCCATTATAACACCATATGGAAACCACTGTACACCATGCCCCTTCATAATTGAATAATAAGCACACGTTATATTTTATGTTCAGGCGGTAATTAGGATAGCAAATATGCTTTAAAAAAATAGTTTTAACTTAGTCTAGTCAGTCGTTATATAACTAATGCGTATATAAGATTGTAGATTGGGGAATGGGGTAGCGCCAGTTTTCTATTCGCCTACCCGGATTCTTCTCTTTGCTTTTTCCGGAACAGTACATGCAATGCCTATGGTATACAACGAAACTCGACAAAATCATGCTGATATATATTGACTTACATTAGAAGTGCTGATAAAACAATTACGTTACACTCATAAATATATATGTATTCCGGTGGGATTCCGGTGTTCGATGCGCCGAAGTGATGCATTTATTTAATTAAAGTAAGACATTGCAAGGAAACTTGCTACAGTGACAGTGCAAACTGAGAGGCTTCAAGTGAAGTGCAAAACACACTTAAAAGTGCACCAGTTGGAAGAAATGTTTCTTCAGTACTGTTGCGAAGCAGGACTACTGCAATGTGTTGAGCATCCCACGAGAGGTAGCAATGTTCTTGACATTGTTCTGGCTAGAGATGATAATGTTGACAACGTCATCGTTTCACCGGCGCCAGTTGCAACAGTCCATCAGATGGTCTCGTTCACGATCTCTAGTTGTCCTAGTGTGACGACGGATCGCACACAACTCTGGGACTTTGACAAGGGAGACTATGAATGCCTTAGATGCACTTCCTGATGGATTGTTGTGAACCCAGGAAGTCTCCTAATCTGCATGGTGCTCTGGATTCTAGCATAGAATGCATCGCCCAGCAATTGAACAGAGCGACGCCAGAAGAAGGGGCTAGACTGCAAAAGAAACTGCAAATGATGCTTCATAGAAAACGAATCATCGAAGAATGCTCCGTAGCCCAATCGGCTATTCCCTCCACGATTCATAGATACATCCAAAGGCGAATAAAAGTTAAAGACTGTTTAAGCTCGATCAATAGAGCGGATGGATCGGTTGCTACACAAAACCTGGAGAAAGCTGAAATTCTGCGCGGAGTACTCGCCGCAACGTATCCATCACCCACGGAAGTCCAGCTACGCGATGCACGTCCTACTCTACCAACGCCGCCTGTGTCTGAGGATCTGCGCATGGTTAAGGACGTTGACTCCAGAAAATCTTGAACGCCACCTTCGCTCTCTAGCCAACAAGCGAAGTGCCACGCCTGATGGTATCCCAGCTCTTGTATATAAAAAATGTGGATATGATGTGTGTGTTCCGTTGTCATTGATATTTCGCAGAACCCTCGAAGATTGTTGGGTCCCAGACCTCTTCCGCTGCGCCATTGTCTGTCCGGTTCATAAACGCGGCGAGAAAAGTGATCCAAACAACAAAGGCCTGTATCGCTTACCTTTGTGTCGTGCAAGCTATTTGAAAAGGAGTTAGCCGATGCGATCTATAGAAATGCGAATTCACAAGGTCTAATTTCGAGGGAGCAATTTGCATATCGACCAGGCCATTCTACTGTCCTACAACTAATGGAAACGCAAAATGACTGGGCTCTTTTAACTAATGATGGCATGCCCTTCGACTGTGTATACTTCGACTTTAAGTCTGCATTTGAAACCACTACACACTCGAAGCTTCTGAACATTCTCCCGCGGTTCGGTATTGGACAGAAACTCGTAAACTGGATCAAAGCTTTCCTTGAACATAGAACCTTTAGAGTGAGAGTAAATGATTGTCTGTCGTCAATGGCTGAGGTCACGTCCGGTTGTCCACAGAGAACAATTCTTGGACCTCCTATGTATATATTGTATACTGACTCTCTAAAGTATATTATATCTGAATGAGTGCGAGTGAAAATTTACGCGGATGATGTAAAAATGTATGTATCTGCAGAAAATGAAACGAACGTGACTACTCTTCAAGAAACCCTCGTTAAATTTATAGAATGGTGTAGAGGATTAGATTTAAAGCTCTGTGTAAATAAGTGCGCAGTTCTGCACTTCGGCAGCAACAATCCTGTACATAACTACACATTAGGTACTGAACAGCTAGCGGCAAAACCATTGATAAAAGACTTAGGAGTTCTGACAAGTAATACGCTGAGCTACACACCGCATGTTCTAGAGGTAGCTGCGTCAGCTAGTCGGAGAATGCACTGGATAATGCAATGCTTTGTCTTCAAAGACCCTAATCTGTATGTCAAGTTTTACAAGCAATATGTCCTAATTGTGATTGTATATGCCTCTCCAATATGGAATCTAGGATTGAAACGTGATAGAAATTTGATAACGAAACTGCACAAGAAGTTTTTAAAACGTGTTGCTTTTCGTTGCAATATGAGGACTTGTGATATAAAATGTGATGATATTGGTGCTGTTCTAGATGATATTGATAAGGCTACGTTCATCTCTACCTGTAAATTTCCAGATGGAGCGAACATATTCTTTAATTATATTTTGACGAGCACAAGAGCCGGGATCAACATACATGCTAAAGCTGTTGCCCGGAAAGAAATTGTTAACAAAATGTTTGCCTGGCGCAGTACCAGGAACGCGAACTACGTACAAGCAAATTGGTGTGTTCTAATAAACCCCCTTGCTAAGGGTGTGTAAATATATATAGTTAGTGCTGTCGAGGTTTCCACTCCGATTGGCCTAATAGGCGGTAGTGTTCGATCTACAACGTCATTGTAAAAGGTGTTTGTTTATGTTTTGCGCTGCTTCGCTACCTTAGCGTGAAGCAACGGCGTAACGTCAGCTGACTCCGTGGGCAAAGCGGGAAGAAGCCGACTGTCCGCTAGAAGTCCCGGGTTCAACGCGAGATTGTGTCAGAAATTTTTATTCGTTTGTAATTGAGGAATTTTAATAGCGTGTCGCTTTATACGACAACATGTTAACGGACCCCGAAGAACAACCTCCCCCCCCCCCCTAGTCTAGATATAAATAGACTTCGAAGCGCCGCCATTAACACCGACGACAACCAAGGTGCTAATGGTGTTGAGGGGACCTTGACAATAGACTCAGCTTCCACTGCGAAGAATGACTATGTTCCGGGTGCAAAGCGTAGAAAAATCTCGAGCCACGGTGATAGTGAAGATGACCATGGATTCGTTACGGTCCAGAAGAGATCAACTCGTCGGACTGCTTCGCGCGAACAGAAACAGCTGGAGAACCTAAAAGAGCGCATTCAAGCTGGCTCAATGGGCACATTCAAGGTGATTATACGGAAGACATAAACAAATAAAGAAGAGAAGGCTGAATTTGCGGAGGGATCTATTGAAGATGTTCAAGCTTGTTCATGAGATGTTTCCCTCATGCAGAATTTGTGGTGGTCGTGAAGGCATTGTGGTGTGGGACCCAACTATTGACACTGCCAAGCAAATACTCGCGGTGTCAATAATAGGCGATATATCGGTGACGGCTACTTGCACATCAATTTCGAGATTCCGCGCACGCATCCACGGCGTATCCACGATTTTCACTAAAAGCAAAATTCTTTCGGAACTGTCTGCGTATGGTGTAATTCAAGTTCGTCGTTTGTACACTAGCGAACGGGGCACAAAGAAGCCGCTTACGAAGATAGTTCTAACTTTCGATCAGCAGCCACCCACTTCGCTATTTTTAGGGTACAAGGCCGACAACGTGGTCCTGGAAGCGGACCAGCCAATTTTATGTTTCAAGTGCCAACGCACGGGCCATATAGCAAGTAACTGTACGTTGCAACGGGCATGCCGTAAATGCGGAGGAGCAGATCACTTGGCGGCTGAGTGCACCAATGCCCCCAGGTGTGTGAACTGCAAAGGAGCTCACGCAGCAGGATCATCTAATTGTCCAAGACTATTCAACCAGAGGGAACGCAATCGCATCTTGCTAGAAGCTCGAACTCTTCAACAGGTAAGGATGGTTCATCCTACAGCCATCATTGGAGACGAGCTGGAGATGCCGAAAATAACTTCTCAGGTGGCTGCAGCCACAGAAGCCGTGACGCCAGGCCCAAGTTACGCCTCAGTTGTCGGAGGTATCTCGTCAGCAGCTGACGACCGAACGCCTCAATTAAGTCCCCCGAAGCCCGCGTTTTCTCCACGCAAAGTTGCTCAGAAGTCAAGTCAGTATGTGAGAAATTATGGCCGTCCACGCGTTCAGCGTTACCGAGGACTTGCTTCCGCGTCGAGCTGCAAATCTACTCAGACGGCTAAAGCTACTCTTGGAAATTTAGGCTCGGTTGCAGATGCATTAAAGACTGTTAGCCCTGATTTGGCAAAAGCTCTCAAAGCGATGACAGAGGTTCTACAGCCCCTGTTAACCCTGCTACCACTGGCAAAAAAACTTAAAAAATGCTCATACTGCCAGATAATACCTTATCTTTGCAAGATCCCGCAGTTCCCTCGACTTCTACAGCGAGCTATAGACTGCCCAATATGTCGGAAGACGTTTACCTCAAGGGGCTTACTGAGACACATAAATTCTATGCATCCAGGATGGAAAGCCCACAGGCAGCCTGCAACAGAAGACACGCGTGCACAACTTTTACACGAGACATCTCACATGCAGTTCGTTTTTAAACATGTAAGGATGATACGTATAATACCCACAACAGCAAGAATGAGTTCGCTGGAATGCCTATTAAAAGTCTTAAACGTTGTAGTGACTTACAATAATAACTCGGCATGGTTGTCTCTGCTATGGTTTGGCCCTGTTATACTTCGCCTTCTAGACGTCAAGAATGAGTCGCGTTCGCTGGCAGACATTATACGCTCAAACCTTAGAGACTTTGAGAATGGTCTTAAACTCGAGGGATTGGCCGGTCGAGTCGGCCACCAGAGGCACAGGAAAAGTGGCACCTCTGAGGAAGACTTAAAAAGAAGAGTGATTGCAAAGCTAACCGATGGTGATGTGTCGGGCGCTGCAAGGCTCATAAGCTCGTGCGACACATTCGGTGTCGAGTCCGACCATGTGGAGGCTGTACGTGATAAGCATCCCCGCGCACCAGCGGACTTGAGGTGGACTGATCCCCCTGCCGAAGCTTCCTCTGCGGAAAGCTTTCACGTTTCAAGAGAAGATATATATCGCGCAGTGGGAAGCTTTTCCAGAAGCTCCGCTGCAGGCCTTGACTTCATTCGACCAAGGCTTCTTCAAGATTTACTTTCTCGAGCAATGGGTAAACGAGCGGAGGCTTTGGCCGACGCACTGGCCAAGCTCATTGAAATTTTACTACGAGGAGAGCCGCCAACAGAACTTTTGGTAATCATATTTGGAGCGAGGCTATTTGCACTGAAAAAGAAGAATGGCACAACCCGCCCTATTGCACGCTCATCTACACTCCGTAGGATAGCAGTGAAGATTGCCTGCTAGAAGAATGCGTTGCAAATTGAAGAAGCAATAGGTGAACACCAACTCGGCTTTGCTACTAGAAGCGGAACGGAAGTTGCGAAATATGCCACACGAGCCTATCAACAATCTAGGTCAGAAGACATAGTCATGGTCAAACTAGACTTTCAAAATGCCTTCAACAGCGTTCGACGTGACCATCTTTTAAGGACTGTTGTCTCACACGCACCTAACCTGTACCATTACATTATACAGTAATCCAACTCAATTGCTGTTGGTGGACCACGTCATACTCTCAAAGTCGAGCCAGCAGCAGGGCGACCCATTAGCCCCTCCACTGTCTTGTCTTGCCATCAAGGAGCTGATAGACTCACTCGAGTCCCCGTTTAATGTATGGTACTTGGATGATGGCGTGTTAGCTGGTGACCCTATAAAGGTAGCCCGTGATATTCAGAAGATACCGGATTTTGCAACAAAGAGCGGGTTGTGCCTCAATCCACAAAAATGCAAACTTTTTGACGACGGGAAAAAGGAACAGTTATCTGGTTGGGTGGATAAGTTAAAATCGACCTCAAGTCGCTTGGGCCTCTTGGGTGCACACAGGGGATTGTTCTTATTACGGTCCTGTTTCTCGACAGCACGGGTAAACCACCTGCTCCGTGGGATTGACTTAACGCAAGATATAAATCTCTTAGAACAATTGAACACCCACACGTTGAATTCCCTGTCTTCTTTGTTTAACCTAACTTTACCAGAGGCAGCTTGCAGGCACGAGCAGAAGGGCAGGCAAGCCCTTCTGCTCGTCACAAAAGGAGGCCTAGGCATTCCAGACGCTGCCTTGGTCGCAGGTCCCGCGGTGGTTGCCTCAATGTCTAGTGCCTGGCAAAAGGCGTTAAGGATACTAGATTCCCCAGCTGTCGAACGCTTACGTACTGTACTAGACAATTTTAAGGAATGTCTCTTAGCACGCACTGGAGCAGCCCCTCCGGAGAATCCGATTTCCCAGGCAAGCTGGATTGCGCCGTTGAAGGATATGCTAGTAGCCAATCTCCTCAATTCAGCACAAGACACGGTGAACAAAGCACGGCTTCAAGCAGTTTCATCTAGTGGTGCTGGTGCATGGCTCAATGCTCTACCGAGTGCTCCCGTTGGAACTCTCTTAAAGGACTACGTCGTCAGGATCTGTGTCGGTCTTCGCCTTGGGATCCCTCTAGTCGAAGAACATGAATGCAGCTGTGGCGAGAAGGTCTCACCCCTAGGGCACCATGGCTTACCCTGCATCCCCAGCTTAGGTCGTAGGACGAGACACGCTGCTTTGAATGATACCTTAGCCCGTGCTCTAAAATCCTCTGGCTACCCGTGTGTTCTCGAACCCGCAGGTTTGTATACAGACGACTTCCGTCGACCTGATGGGATGACCCTGACAGCCTTTGAGAGTGGCAAGACACTCGTCTGAGATGCTACCGTGACTGACTCTTTAACACCTTCAATGGTCAGTCACGGCGCTACCCAGGCTGGTTATGCTGTTTCGCAGGCGGAAAGAAACAAGTGTCGGAAGTATGCATCTATCGGAGACTCTATGGATTTTCGACCCTTTTCCTTTGAGACCTTAGGGGCCCAGGTAAAATTACTGAGGGAGTTATTACTAAAATATGCAAGTGTCTAAGATTGGCCACGGGGGACCTGCGCGCTGGTGAATTTTTCCGGCAAAGGCTGTCATTGGATGTACAACGTGGTAACGCCACGCCGGTGCTTGGTACCTTGTCCAAGTGGTCGACACCAGGCCTGGACCTAGGGCTGGTGTAGTTTGTCGTCACGTTTGCTAGAGGACAATTGTTTACACCCCGTTATGAGTTATATATATATATATATATATATATATACAGAGAGAGAGAGAAATAAAGAGTTCAGCAGATGTATATATATCGTTGTTGAATCGGCACTATATATATATTAGCGAGTATTCCGTCGACCGGGCGCACCGGGTCTAAAGCCCGACCTCGTAATAACAACACCTACCGAGGTCTGGGTTTTAGATGCCGAGGTTTGCGGCCCGAACCGAGACCTGGCAAAAGCGCGGCAGGACAAGATCACCAAATATGACGTCGAGTTCCTAAGAGCGGCGCTCCCCGACCCGCAAAAACCTCCAGATTCGGATCCATCACTATCTCTGAGTGGAGAATGGGACTTCGAATCTGTGAGGACGCTCTTGGGACTCGGCGTCACAAAGAGGAATCTTATGGATCTTACCGTTTGAACGTTGCAAGGAACCGTGAGGATATACCGCTCGCACCGGGTCCATAAGAGCGGGGGCTACCATCAAACAGGGACACGGATAGCTGATTCTTAACCTCACGTGACACCTTTTTACCACAGTTTTTATTAAGGCGAGCACTGCCGAGTGTGCAAACGTATTGTAAATAATTAATAAATCATCACAATATTTTTTATATAATAAAGTGTAATTTTTCTAGCTAGGTGTGTGTATGGTTATTTATTTTACCAGCTGTTGTATCTGTAGATGCAACTTAGAACGTGTGCAATAATCCAGTAAACATACGCTACATATAATATTCGATCTAGCCGTTTTGGTAAAAAAAATAACAGTGAAATGGAATCATTCAGGAACGAGACCAGAGTCTACGCTGTCGGAAGCGCACTAGTAGATCGGCGGTGGATCAGTTATTAAGCATTTGGGACCACGTGAAAAGTAGGGCTGGTTGTCCTTAACATGGAATGGATGAGTATTCTGTCCATGTGCATGAATTGTCTTAATTAAACGTATGTATAGACTAATCATAAATATTGCCAGCCGAAACATGCACTCTACGCAGTATACGTCGATTTCAAATCTGCGTTCGACACGGCGCCTAGAGACAAGATTCTGGTAAAGCTCACTGAGTGCGGAGTTCCGCTTAACATGCTCCGGCTAGTCAAGGCGATGCTTCAGGAAAACTCGGTGACTCGTTATCGATGACGAGGTGTCCTAGCTCCCGCCATTTGCCCAAAAGACCGGTGTCGCGCAGGGCGAACATCTGAGCTCTCTGCTGTTCTTCCTGCAGCTGACTGACTTGCCGTTTCGAGTCCAAGGATCTACTTCTCACGCCAAAACGTTGCTGTATGCAGATGACCTTGTCATTTTCGGAAGAAGTCGTATTTATGTCCAACAGACTCTCCGCGTTAGTACAAGATACCGGCCTGACAATCAACCCTTGAGTATGTCGAGGTTTAAGTACTTGGGGGTGGTACTACCTACCCGCTTCAAAGAGCATCTTAAGAACAGGGTCGGGCGGACCTTGGTTGCAAGTGTTGGGGTGAAGACGCTATTGAAGCCATCGCTACAGTCAGCAATGGCCTTGTACGAGATGAAGGTTGCACCTTTTGATGCAAACGTATATCAAGCAATCTGGAAGTATTTTTCCGCGTCGCAGCTTGAGATGCTTGATCGTATAAAGCCAACATCTCTCAAACGTGTCATGAGGCTGCACCGCTCAACACAAAAAAAATTAGTTTGCCTCCTATGTGGCATGCCGCTATTTATAGATCTTAAACGACGTTTCGACCTTTTGACTTATCCAGCTCACTTAATGAGGGTGAAAGATGGCAGTAATCGACCCCGAATTCTATGATGCGGGTGCAATGACCAACGACGCATGGAATGCACTTAACAAGACCAATAGGCATATAATAGCACGTTTTGCGGCTCATGGGTATTACCACATTCTCTGCGGGACATTAGGTTTTCATGTCCCGTGTGATACCTGTATTTGCAGTAGATGCAGCAACTTTTGCGCCAGGTACCACGCAGCGTCATGCCCAGAAGTGACTTCGTTAGGGAGTCTCACATTAATTGAGGGGTCCCAATAGAGTATTATTTTATCATGAGGACATTGGAAAGTAGATTGTCCTCGATGCATATTTGAATACGGAACAGGCATGTGTATACTAACACAAGTTTTACAATGTACCTAACAAAAGTGATAGTCAACGTCATATATTACAATTATGTTTATTTACTCAAATTGAGTATAAAATACATTTCAAAATATAAATTCATAAAGCTCTATCTTCTTCACGCTTCCGACGAGATCAGTGCAACGAATTTTGGTCCAGCGCTGTGCACTCCAGTGCATGGTACTTGGCACACCCTGCAGGCAGAACCGGCAAGTGCACAACTCGTACTCCTCGTGAAACGTTGAACATACCAGGTAGTGATAGTCATGCACTATGAACCTGGTGTATACGTGGCGATTGTAATAAACGTCATATGATTAATCGTAAATATTAATTTGTGCTCAAAAGGAGCACCTGCAGTTTACACGGAAATTAAGGCTTCTAAAGAATTTGAATTAGTTGAACAACACTATCGTACACTATTGATGTGTATTTTTGTTTTATTGTACCTGCTAGTGTTAATTTTATATGAATTATAAGTAAACGCCATGATATGACGATTCAAGATAAGTATTTAGTGTATAACTGGAATGATAATTATATGGTATATGCAATCGTATACACATTTTACGGATAATACACTGTTCTCTTTAATGTATTTATACTATTTTGTTGTTTGCAGATGATATGGTTATCTTAGGAAGGAGCGTAGGAGAGGTTCAAGGAATGCTTGATGTATGTGGAAAGGCGGCAGATGAACTAGATATGATATTCAACGAAAAAAAGAGCGCTATTTTAGTATTTTCGGGCGTTACAATGGAGAAAAAGCTTAGGTTGCAGGGAAAGGAATTAGGGTATCAGAATCAATATAAATATCTAGGTGTGACTCTAGGGTCCAAAGAAGAATTAATGAAGGAGGAGGAAATATTAAGAATAAAGAAAGCAGAGAAGGGTAGGAATTCAGTAAGATGCAAAAGTCTTTGGGGGTTTAATAGATATGTGGTTACAAGAGACATTTGGAAGGCAATGTACGTACCTGGGCTGACTTTTGGAAATGCTGTGCTAGTGCATAGCTCAGGCTTGTGGAGAAAGTTAGAAGGGATTCAAAGAGAAGTAATTCGATTCTCATTGGGGTGCCGTTTTAACTGTAGCAAGGAGTTTCTTGAAGGGGAAGGCGGTATGTCAAAATTAATCGAAAGAGAAGTTCAAAGTAAACTCAGGTATTGCACCCGAATTAAGACATTGAATGATGAACGATGGATTAAGAAGATACAATGGGTAAAAAGAGCAATGGGGGTGAAAACAAAATGGGATAGGAGGGTGGAATTCGCAGCAAGACAGATAGGACTTAATAGTAAACAATGGGCAGACGCTGCTATGTCCAGTGGACAAATTAAGAGTAGGGTAAAGGCAGCATACACAGAGAAATGGCGGGCAGCACTCATGCAGAAAACTAGTTTAAAAGAAATATACGGAAAAATGAAATTAAAAAGGGGTGAGGTAACATGGTTATATGATAATACAAGAGGCAGCGGGCTGTTAGCGGATGCGAGAGCCGGTATGTTAGATACAAGGGTGCAGCGAAGCTGTTATGAGGAATTAAGAACAACGATTTGTCGGATATGCGGTGAGAGAGAAGAAACGATAGAGCATCTAGTTAGGGAATGTGAACAATTGGGAGGGATTAGGAATTTAAAATTAGGGGAAGCGCTAGGACTAGGTAAGGATGCAGAAAAGGCACAGGTTGAAATTACTAAGCAGAGATTATCCCGATGGAAGATGTTCAACACATAAGGACAAATAAGGGAGGACTACAATATAGGTAATTGATAGCTGCAGCACAATGCGCCCCTGATATAAAAGGGTATATGTGTACAGTAAAAAGATATGTGTACACACACTTATCAAGCGAATAAATCAATCAATCAATCAAACTATAGTAGAAGTGTTCTGACTTACCAGTGGTACTACGATAAGTGTCTACGAGATTAGGTTGCACCAAAACAGGCTCAAACTACGAAAAACGCTACGAGAATTCCAAATCCAAATTTTATTTATTTAGAATGCACCCTGTTTGGGTATGTAAATACGAACATGATATATATATATATATATATATATATATATATATAACAAACATGGTAAAATGAATTATGAGAGTTCTCGCTGAAGCTGAGAAAGCGACACGGATTCCGTACAATCAGGTAGGTGGTAGAGGGGACATGGGCCGCCACAACGACGGCACCTGCAGTCCTTCTTGGGTTCATGAAACCCAGCAGACCGGCATAGTAGATGATGAAATCCGTGAACACTGTAGCGAGTAGTAAGGTGACGACATGGCCGGAGAGCGTCCTTCCAGGCCTGGTTAGTCATAGCTGGTGAGAGATAAAACTCTCTGGGAATTAGAGACACTTTTTGAGAATACTCATGCCGAAACGTTTCCAGAGCGACTGTCTGCGGCAAATTAAAGCGGTCTACGAGTTCATCAATAAATTATACTGAACCCGCGAGCATGTACACTAATCTGTTGCGCGAATTTGACGGAAGGCCAAGAGTTCGCTTCAAGAAGGCTGGCTTCACCCTATCCAACTGCCATAACTGCGAAGTGCTAAGATGTTTCCATGTCACTTGAATACCGTAAGCAGCTACGGATGCCACTTTGAGCGTAAATAATGTCATGGCCGCCTGGACGGACAACTGTGTTGGGTTTCTGATACCCGCTGCCGCGATAAGTGCTTTTCTACAACGCTCAGTTACATGCTGTGGAAAAGTTGTACCTCGAGACGAGAAAATTACCCCGAGATAGCAAAAGGTCTCTACAAACTGCACTTGCTCACCGTGAAATCGCATTTTTAATTACGATTTCCAAATGGGAATGCGGTCGCTATAGAATTTTAACCGGTCTACAAACACCCGGCACAGAATAAAACCGAGTCAGGAGGCAAAAACCGACAACCTCCAAATGGTGACACGCGAGTATTAAAAAAAATCCTTTCGGGGCTGACTCTCAGCCAAGATTTAACGTCCATAAAACTGCTTTTCGAATTGCTTCATAGACGGACCCCCATAAATACAAATGTGCAAAGGTGGGGCTCGAACACGCGCACCTGCTATGTGTCTCCTCTGGTCGCGAGGCGCAGACGCATGCCACCACGCCACCGGACTCGACGACACCCCAGTATCAACTGGGGTCGAAAAAGCCTAACGAAATAGATTTTTCTGTACAACTTTTCATAACATCTCAATAAATGAAACGATAGCGGATAGATCCGCATACCAATACCGACAGCTGAAACAAAACCGGCGCACATTGTACACGGTAAAAGGGAAACTGTGAAGAAAAAGGACTGGCAGACACATGTCAGCAACGTGTCAAGACTTTACCAATACAGCAGCAGTAGTCGGACGACGACATCGGGGCTGCTGAAAACGGTGACTCGGAGCAGACCACACTGATGGTAGCAGCAATTGCTGCAGGCGGAATGCAAGGGCAAAGATTCGTGCTGCTTTTGTATTGTACGTATAAGGGGTGATTGGCTGTACAGGATGCACTGTGTACCGTGGACACTGTAAGGATGACGAGCCAGCCATGTCTCCTCCCGACTAAGCTGGTCAGTTAAACTGAGTTGAGGACAATGAATGAAAACAGTTACAATTTTTATTCTCTGTTCCATTATTTATTTCTCTTCTTATCTTAACGTACCTATGAGAAAAAGTACAAGCACGTTCCAGTAGTGTTTCCAAGTATTAAAGAGCTCTACTCCGTCCCGTTATCAATTTCTCTTATCTTAGCGTACCTATGGAAAAAGTACACACACTTACTAGTAGTGTTTCCATATATTGAAAAGCTCTACGTGGGGTTCGCCCTTCGGCAATCTCACAGCAATCTTACAACAAGTTTTTCAGTTGCGCGGAATCGCCGTCTTTCAGTTTCTGTTGCGCGAAAGCACCTCGCCGCTTCTTTGCTGTTGCTGATGCAGTTTTGCTGAAGCGTCGTGCAGCTTTCTCCCCCGTTTCTGATGCGTTGCGCCGAAGCGCCTCGCCGCTTCCTTGCCGTTTGTGCTCTTGCGCGAAAACGCCTCGCCGCTTCCTCGCAGTTTCTGTCGCTCTTCTCGCCGTTTCTGCTGCTGTTGCGCGGATACGCGTCGCCACTTCATCGCCGTTTCTTGCGACGAAGCGCGTCGCCGCTACCTCGCCGTCTTTGCCGCTCTTGTGCTTCCTCGTCGTCTTTGTCGCTGTTGCACAAAAGCGCCTTGCGGTTTCTTGCACTGAAGCGCCTCGCTGCTTTCTTGCAGTTTTTGTCGCTGTTGCGCGAAAGCGGCTCTCGACAGGGCCGCTGAAGGGCCCTGTCGTGTCCTCGCCGTTTCTGTTGCCCTTGTGCGGAAACGCGCCGCTTCCTCGCCGTTTCTAAATTAATTGATTAACGTATCATTTAATAGTATACAACTTTTGAGTTATACTTAGTTATGTATAAGTGATGCATAATATTACTAAGTATAAGTAAATAGTTCTACTATTAGTTATTACTCTTTACGATGATTCTCTTGCAGGGAAGTGTGCTTAGTGTGCTACTACTTATCTCGCTTTGCTTATGAAGTCAGTAGGCATCCCGATCGGTATCCCCGGTTGACTAGGCTGAGAGTGTCAGTGGGCAGTTACCTACCCGTAACCTTACTAGTCTTGACGGTCCTCGTTTAGACCACGGCCATATGATCCATATCATATCTCTTGCCTCCCACAGCATAATCTATATTATATCTTTTGCCTGTCACGGTATAATCTATAGCATATCTCTTGCCTCCTACGGTATGATCTATTTCATATCCCTTACCTCCCTCGGCATCTGAAAATTCATCTCTCAGCGGTGCGATTCATCATATATTCTCAATGAGCGTTGCTCAAACAACAGGGATCGAACCGCCGACACTCCGGTAGATGACCACGACTAGTGCACACCTTCAGACTATCACATTGGTCTCTCAGGGATTCTACAAAATCTACAAAAAATGCACTTTTCTATATCATATAAACAAACGTGGTTTTACGACTTAATTGACATACCTTATGTTAACGGTAGTTTGTTTATACATCTTGCGTAAAGATGTCCTCGCAGCCTGTACTGCCTTCATCTTTTGCTTCTTCAATACCTTCCGACAAGCGTTCTTCCGAAAAGCATCCTTTTGAAAGTAATCACACAGTCCGTGTATAACCGATGTTTATATACATGTTTATGGTAGTCAGTTTAGTTTCGGAATTGCTGTTAACTCTCAGTGCTCAGAAGCGGTCTCATAAACAAGAACTATACGCTTATAAGATGAATTGCACGCTATGAAACGAGCTGTTATACCAATATTAAGTTAATGTCAATAGACGTTCGTTTGTCGGGCTATACAAATAAATTGCTGCATACCGTCCTCCTCCTGATCGGGTGTAGCTGGTTTTTGCTGCTTCCGGCTTCGGCAGGCCGGCTCGGAAGACACGGGCGCTTGCGTGTCAGACTGTGGCCTATTTTCGGGTGACGCTGATCGAGATGAGACGGTAGACCAACTGCAGCTTTCGACTGCAGAAGGAAGATCAGAACTGTCCTCGTCGGACGAGGACGAGCCCTGCTCTTCCATCTGCAGCCGAAGCTTCTCCATGACCCACTCAGGGATATCTACACCTAGATCATCTAGGTCCCCTTCGTGGATCTTGAAGTACACCGGCAGGCCGGCTGGCAGCCTTGCTCTTAGGGCCCGCCGCCTCTGCTCTCGGCGTAGGTCCTCCTCCGGCTCGGACGATAACTCCTTAGCAAGTGCAGAATATATATGTATATATATTTCGAATCTTTGCCGACCTTTAAACCATGACTGACTAATCTGAACAAAGACATTATTATTACAAAGGACCTAGTCTAGCAACCGAGAGTAGCAGATTCTTCATAAACTGTTGATTTTACAGTAAACGCGCTTACTCAAAATAGAAGTTTTTTGGGTATGATCGATTATTCGCAACGTTCTATTGTATTAGGTAACTGAGTAGTTAAAATGCCCTACTAAAATTGCATTAAAGAGCTTCATGTTAGGGCGGTGAGGCGAGTAGCAAAAAGTTATACTAAGTTATACTCTTTACTAAAGCCCTGAAACACAGCCTACACACCAAGAGTTGCAGCTTCTTAGTAAACAAGTGATTTCACAGAACCGACTTTTTTGTCCTATGATCAACTCTTCGTAACGCTCTACTATATGTAATCAACAAATAGTAAAATTAAAGCAACAAATAGTTAAAATGCCCTATAAAAAGCCAAATAGTTACCTCGGTGGGAATATCATCTGGGGTGTGAGGCAGTTGGTCTTCCTCACAATCCGAGCAGTTGAAAGGGCCTAGGAGGGCAACACTCGCGCCGAAAAGCAGAGCGGCGGCCACTAAGCAAACGCCGCAAGCGGCTGCCACCCATCCGCCGAAAAAGCGCCATGCCTTTGCAGCAACCACCATCGCTTTTTTGTCTTCTGGCCGTCGCGACTGTAAACCAGCGAAATAAAACGATGATCGAAATACTTACATTACTTTTATAATTGTAGTGGTTATTACACTTGATTGCCCTGCTAACGACTTCTCTATTAATCAACAAACCGCGATTGCGACGCAACAAATAGTAGAAAAACAATGTGTATGTTATTCAGTTGTAAGCATTTAGTTTATGATGCAATTTGAGGTTAGTGTTAAGGATTGCCCGAGTAAAGCTTTAATTGGTAATTTAAATAAACACATTTTCAGGGGTACTTACAATTTCTTGCCAAAAAACCGGATACAACACCTCGGGCTGCGACTCATTTCTGAACGGGAGGATCATTACGTTTACCTGAACGTGCAGCTTCATATCTATCGCAATGCCAGACGGCTGAAAGTACGAGATAAACACATTTTTTAACACGTAGGTCTTTACATTGTTAACAGCCTCAGAGATGTGTCATAGACATGGCCTTTGGGGACCTTTACAAAACACTTCAAGGTATCACCTTTACCGGATTTTATAATGGAGCAGAGACGCATCGCCTTCTTAAAATCACATTAGGGAAAAATACGCCCGTCTTATTAAAGCGTTATTAATGTCTGAAAGAGGTGAGACCGTCATTTTTACAGTCATAGCATCATGTAGTTGCAAGTTAGAGCTAAATAGATAATCGGTTGTAGATAATTGTGCAGTATTGGATCAGATAATCTGTAATAAACAAATTTTCAGTTTTCGATTCATTTTAGCTCAACGAATATATATATATATATATACATATATTTTTTTGCGTCTCATCTCTCAATATATATGCTCTAATGCGGACGTGAATATTTACCAAACATGAATTTATTGCGCTAAACTTTATGCTAAATATCCCGTCTATGTTGTCGATATGATCGTCACACATTGAACTTACAGCGTGAACATCAATGTAAAACTCGTTCTGCTTTAAGCCGCCGATGTTGGAATGAAGTTCAATGCTTCCATGAAGGAAACGTGGGAAACTAAGTACTGCTGGTAGAAAATCCCCTATGCTATTTCTGTAGCAGGCGCTTGCGTCAAACGTTCCGTTGATGCCGGTCGGTCGAATGCCTTTGCACCTGTAGTGACGATAAAGATCAAACACATTATCACCTTGAATGTATAGCTTTCTTGTTAACTGACGGAACAAAGCTGCTTCTAGTAGATTTGATTGTCGACCTCTTTTAAAACGCAGATATCGCAGTATAAGATTGTCATGAGAGCATTTGTATTCTAATATAAATGAACATACATTAAAACAATGTGCATTCCAGTCTAATAAAGCAAAGCAATTTCGATGCTTTTTCGATTGAAAGTAAACATATAATATTTATATCAAATTATTGGATAACAAATTATTTCTCACAATAGTATGCGTTAAACAAGGCAAAACTTATGGGCAAACATAGAATAGAGCGCACGTCTCTGGCGTCGCGTGAAGGAAATCTCGGCTTCCAACGAAGCGGGCGATTGGTTCGTAGCCAAAGTTGTACTGCTGCTGTAGGTATAGCTTTCGTGGAACGCAGAGTGTAGGCTCATACACTTCCACAGTTGCTGGTGGCTCACTAAACGCCGGAAGAAGACTGGTGCCTGCAACTGAAACAATTTAAGATATAGTAGTGTCTGTATGGCCCATGGGGGTTCGCATGGTTTTCATTTCTAACCGAGTTTTGCCGGTTCGATTCGTATCGTTAATTAAATGTTATTTGAGCGATGCTCGTTGGGAATAGATGATGACCCAAACCAGTGAGAATCAGCGGCTATGCTGCCACACATTACTGCCCATTGTAATACCATACAAAAACCACTGTGCAACATACCCCTTCATTAAGACATAATTACACCGCAACTTAGCATGTCTAGGGCGTCGTCCTCCGCTAATAATACACGATAGGCTGTGATGTCCCAGTTTATCGACAGGGTGTCCACGTTGACATCGATGAGGGCTAACTAGGTCTGGCCCTAGTCGTCAGCCTACTGCTATGCGAATAGTCTCATCATGAAGGGTACTTACTTTTGCCCACTAAGTTGCCACACAAGAAATTAAAGTTCGGCAGACGCCTGTAAATTAAATGTAATTTGCTCGTTAGCTATGTATGTGCGTAAATTTTTATTTATTGTCCTAGCTGTCATATCTGTAGGTATTAGTCAACACGTGTGCAACATGCCAGCGTACATATGCTATAATAAATATTGTAGAGCTTTCGGGGGAGCCTTTGTTTAAGCGAATTAGTGGATTTCTATTTGCTATTTACGGGAGTGAACAAGCCGTTCTTGGCGGTTAAGTACAACGACTGATAAGTCCGTTTATTTCATATATAATACATTCGTAGCAGACGGCCGTTAGCGGGAGCAGCGTGTTTGAATCTCTGCCTCCCTCTCCTCATAGAGCACGACGTCAATGAGAGAAGCTTCTGAGAGAGTACGAGCTCCGCTGCCGCAGTGTAGGTCTAACAGGCTCAGAATATTTGTACTATTCAAAGAATATCTGACAAATATTATTTGATCTAGCCTTTTAGGAAGCCTTTACTGCTAAATGAAATCATTCTGAAACTAGATATACGCTGTTGGCGGCGTACTGATAGATCAGCGGTGGATCAGCGTGGAACCTTCAACATTGCTACTTATAATTTATCCAGAACAGCCCGCTTGCCGGCATACCGAATACGGTGTCGGCAAAACATATGGTATACACATTAAATGTTTTTTGGCGTCGCGTGTGTAAACGTGTAGCAAACTACTCAGACAAGTAAATGGACGATATGGTGATTTTGGGGAAGACTGACCAAGTGCAAAGGATGTTAACAATATGCGAGGATACAGCGGAAAAGACTAGACAAGTGTCCAACAAAAAGACATGTGCAAATGTGATATCCTCCAGGGATATCAAGAAGACACCGCTAGGGAAAACAAATCCAATAAAAAAAAACTCCGGCAAATACTAAGAAAATATAATTGAAAACACGTTACACATCTTTAAAGTCGAGCACGCAGTGAAAAACAACGAGCTGAAAATGCTCAAACTAAAATATATCCATGGTGATTAAGGATGTTCAAAAAACATTTGTTTTAAAGATGGCACACGCTAACGCTATTGCGAGTTTAGACAACGCAAGCACGGTAAACATAAGTTGGTTTCCATGCAAAGCAATGCAGGTATACATATAGCAACGTAAGTATACAGGGCAGTTTATCGAGAGCGAGTTTGAAATTTTCAGCTTTTGGGCCCGGAAAGCACACGCAAGGATGGCGTATGCAAGCCGTCTAAAACAATGCAATTCATACAGAAAGAGCACCACCAGAACTTTTAATACAATGAAGATCGATACTCACGTATTGTCATCAACGCTGATGATCTCATTGACAAATCCGGGCTTTGTGTGAACCGTAAAATTTGCCATATCCAAAGTTGAGTTCTTTCGTCCAAACCACGAGAACCGCTCCTTATTCGCCAACATCCAGTTCTGACCAGAGGCGTTTCCAAAACTGCACCAAGTTCATAGTATAAGTATGTAGACATTTCTCAAGAACAGATAACTGAAATGGAAACTGAAGCTAAACGTTGTCTACCACTCGCTCAAAGCATAGGACAACGCAAAATGTTTTCACGTTCGTCCCGTATTCTGAGGGCTAATAACCGCAACTGACGACTACATATTCCTGATTTATATATATATATATATTTCAGTTTCCGCTGCGTAACCGTAACTTCAGAAACCGGAAACTGGAAGTTAGAAAGAGCCCAACTTTAAAGACTAAAATGTTGACCTGCTTACCCATCGAAGAAGTATTCTCGAATGCTGACATTCAGAAATACACTTTCCTCAAGTCTTGTCATCTTCAGTTTCGAAGAGAAAAGCAGGGCCGAGAAGTCAACCGTAGTTATTACGTCGTCCAAAGTACCATTTGACTCATTCGCCTCGAAGTAGTAGTGGGTTTTCTCCGCAAACTTAAGGGTGTCACCAGACCAGTGTAGGGACCTCGTAGTGTTCATCCTAAAAATAAAACCATTTTAATTATTAAGTATGCTGCAGATAATTAAGTGCAATACACCACGTATTAGATCTACTTCATTTGCTCACGCATATCAAAATATTCGGACGTTTAGTATTTTACGAGAAAATCATTTTGAGAACTTGCACACAACATCTTGTTATACGGTCTTAACGATAATACAGTAATACAGTCTAAACGATCACAAAGCGGCTTTATGGGCGTCATCGCCTACGAGCCTCCTTCCACCCTTTATTACGTGAATAAAGACGTTTTTTTTAATATTATTTTCTATTCATAAAGCATTTCATGGTGTCTACTCATGGATTGCTTTAGCTGCAATTGTCACATCGCCTTCTTCGACTTCTCATCCTTCCCAAATTCATGTTTGGAAAGGCGCTGCAAAAATGATCAAACTCCCCCAAGCACATGAAACCGCAGGGAACTTTAAGTCACACTCATTAGATTCTAACTCCATATATTTAAAAGGCCAGACAGCCAATAACGTGCTGAATATCGACTTTCTTTTTCACAATACAACTAAACATTCTACGTCAACTGGGACGAGCTTTTAGCTTTCGCTTATATTTTGTTAACAGGAAATTTCACAAATAAGGTCCAAGCCGTCCACGGAAGCTTCTTCGAATTGCCAGCAGTGGTCGCGCAAGACGGACAGAGGCCAATTCAATCCAACCCACATCTTTGAATCCGCTATTCACTTCATGGGTTCTACAAATAATGCTGCTATAGGAGAGACGTATTCTGTCCACCTTCTTTACACCTGTCAGAAAGCAATTTGTCTTACCCAGTTTAATATTTAAAGACATTTGTTGAACACGTGGTACTGAAATAGTGACTGCCCTTACTCGAGACATTTGAGGAACGATAGGATCCCCAATGTTCTAGTAAGAGCAGGCAAAACGGAACTCGAATTAGCTGCACTTGCTCGACGCAGTACTGATACTCGGAAACGCCAAGATCAAACATCATACCACACAAAACCTTAACTATTAAGTTACAGAACATGCTGTAGACTGACCTGAAAACATAAGGGCCGAGCTCGTTCAGGGCCGCTTTTGATGCACGGTTCTTCATCCAGACGTTATGATTGCTTATGTTAAATACATAAAGACGTAGATACGAGGGAGCTGGAGGACGGGAAAATACATCCGCCAGCTTGGAACCTTCCGTCAAGGCCGGAGGCTCCAAATGTTTCATCTCCAACGTCATGACTACCCACAAGACCATGGCTAACGTCAGTGTCAGAAAGCCCAGAGCTGAAAATGTTAAAAAAACAACAAATTACGTTTAAGCAGCCCCAATAAAACAGCGTTGCTCAACAATGTTTTTGAACAACGCTGTGTTCAAAAGTATCCATGAATTTTGTTAAAGCTACCTTGCCGTTTTTTTACTAAGACTTATCCACTTAGTTTCGTTGTTGCTAGACCTCCGAAAAACTATATGTATAATGCATGCGTTGCCACTAAACTGCATGTGCTTGCCCGAGACTTAAGACTTGGTACACTAAACTCTGCGCACTGTGCACTTTTCCACTTTGCAAGTTCCATACTGGCCAATCCAAGCCAGCTGGTCACATCGTCGACAAAGGCAACTGCGTCGTTATCTGTCGAGAAACCTTGCCAAAAAATCACCGTAATAAAGGCCATCAACCAGCCGATGCTTCTTCTTGGGGTCGACACGCTTGAAGTGCTCTGTCAGCGTTGCAGGCCAGCTGGCAACCGCTAGGTGCCGTCCCCCACGTTACCTTAGACATCTGGTAGCACGGCAGTGCTGCGTCTGTCGGCCCCTGCCAGAAGAATCTGAAGAGTCGGCAATCTTCCCGTTGTACATTTATTCGGAGGTATCAACAATAGAGTGAGGAGATCTGGGTCCAGGTTCGGCCCAGGTAACAGATGTTGATTCAGCCAAGTTTTATTTCCATCAGCGGCAGTTGGCGTTGAACACCACACGCACCTTCCGCCGTTGTCGTATGGCAAATAAAAACACCCGTCGCACTCGTCCTCACTGCTAAAGTTAACATCAAACACTTCTTTTGAGTGGCCTTCGTGAACGAATGACATGATCTCTTTGTGGCATCTTCATACGTTGCTGATGACCTGCGGACGCTGCGTAGTTAGAATGTCCGGCGGGTCAGCCGGGAGATCGTTGCCGAGAGCGCAATCAACAAGCAGATGCTGTGTCTTGATTTTATCGATAGCTGCTTGTACGTGAGGGGGCAGTCGATCGACGGATTAACGCCAAAGCTGTGCTGGTAGGCAAGGAGACACACTCTGTCTTTGCCGTAGGTACTCTCCAGTGTGAGCTTTTATCGCGGCGATGAGATCTGATGTTCCCCTAGCAAATACCTGCACGTCTAGGTTGGCCCATTGCGTTTGGGCAGATGCCAGTCAGCTGCTCTACGAGGCCGGACGTCACAAATGTTAGCGTCGATCGCTGATCCATCATCACCCTTACTGCTATCTTCTTCGTACACAAGATTCGCCGACAACATGTATACAAGGATCCGACGGCAACAACATTTGCGTTGACTGCAACTGCGACGGACGACGCTCGTCGGCCGCGTTGCGCGGATGCATGCTTGGATAATGGCCGCGAGATTTACACGAATTGCACTCAACGGCAGCTCCTCTACGCTGTTTGCCATCACTGTGTTTATATGTCGGAAACACACAACACAGCGATTGAAGCGCTTGAAAATACCTAACTCATCGTCGAAACCAATACGAGCAGAGCAGCCGAAATACGATGATCCACAGAATGACAAAAGAAACATTTTTGTGTCATCTGAACCGCAACGGCGATGGCCCAACGGTGATCGCCTTCGATATAGCGAGTACGTGCTCCTCTGATAAGCCGTCCCTCAACAAATGGGTTGTGAGTTGAGGTTCCTCTCAATTAGGGGCGGGCAAAACGAGTCAAATACTCGAGCAACTGGTTTACACCATTGGCCGCTTTAGTCGCGTGACTCAGACGCAATTCGCCTGATGATGTCCCTTGAGATGGGTGGCCGTCGAAGTCGGTGTGCGATGCTGCGACAGTTGTTGTAATTGCTTCCCATTGATTGCTGCATGATTTTGGCGTATGGATACAACAACGCGGGCGGAATTGCGGCTCGCAGGACATGTGCAAAAGCGATCGAAAGTGTTCAAAGTCGCGAGCGTCTTCACACTGAAACGCGCTCGATTTATTATCGTCCGCAGACCGGCTACGTCATCCATCGATGTTACCTTCGGCAACTGAAATAATCTCTGAACCACTTGCTGCCGCTCGATGTCGACCAACCGTAATTGTTGTCAAGCAGCCGCAAGGCGGCATCATACGCTGCACCAGGAACGCCGAGAGACATCACAAGTGTTTTCGGCCCCGAAGATGCTTAAGGAGAGCGAGCACAAGCTTGTCTGTGCATGTAGCCGTTGTACGACGAGCAATCTAATTCCTAAACAAAGCAGTGAACGAACAATATTCGAGGTGAATTCCCCGAGAATAGCTTGGTTGAAATGTTGAGAAGCGGCACCGTGGTGCATTGCTGAGGCGACAGGTTTGCTGTAGGCGCTGCGGGCGATGACGATGGCAGAAACGTAGTTGGCTGATCCTAAGCTCAAAGCAGCAGATGCGGTGGTGACCAAACCCTTTATAGTTTCGATACATTCAAGCGCGGTATTTTCATACCGGCTGCAAGCAGCAATCTCTTCATCCATATCGCGCTCAGCCAGGTTATTATAGGTTTAACAGCACTAATGTAACGTGATTGTCACGAGCCTCGACTGGCGTCGCTACCAATTCCACAGATCGGGCGCTGGCCTGGGTAATCTGCGTCCTTTCAGTACTCCTCTGCTTCCAAAGCAGGGTCTGTTCTCGGCGTTAGACATATGGTTGAGGCTGGTTGCGGTGGTAGCGACGGTAGTGCTGTGGCAATCAGTGATTGATGGCGGCGGCGGCGCAACGACAATGTTAATGTCAGAAGGCGACGACCGAAATAGTCACTTAAATACTTAATCTTGTTTAAGCACTGGGGTGTACGGAGATACGGAGAAAGATGTAATGATGCGACATAGAATAGGAAAACGACTGCCGAAGCGTTTGGCCGTGGCTGGGTGGTTGGTTTGGCGGTCGACAACTGTGTGCTGCTAGCAGGCATCGAGGAAGACAACGATTCCCGAAGCAGATATCGAAAATACTGCGTCATAGGGTTAACTACCGACGGATAACAACAGGTTTTGTCGATCCTGGTCACTAGACACCACTTGTTGCGGCACGGGAGGGCCTGTTGGTAGCCGTCGGTGAGGCTGCTAGACCTACCTAGTCCATCTCTACTGCCGCTCGTGTTGCTAACAACGTTGCGCCAGACACGACTGCGTCCTTCGGTTCCGAACGCGGGTCTGGCGTTTGGCGCCAGGTGGTATTCCGTTCATTTGAATATATACCCGCGTATTAAGACCGTGATGACTGTCCATTCTAATTCGCAATAAAGAAACGTCTCACAATTATTGACAGTTAGTATGAACAATACCAATAGTTTTTTTTTTTTTTTTCGTAAGGCAATTGCCCGTGTACGGAGATACCATGTCATGGCTAAGTTTACTCCACTCCGGCATTTACCTTGTCTAAATTGGAAACCATGCAAACCAATTTAAGAGTGGCCGGTGGGTCTCGAACCCAGTCCTCCCGAATGCAAGGCAAAGGCTTTGCCACTAAGCCACCTTGCTCGGTTTGCTCGGCAGCTATATGCTATTATATGACAAAATATTCCACATCAACTTATATCCATGCATATATTCATGATAACGCTTTCGAGACGTAAGGCTAATGACTAAATATCATCAACCTGACAATGGGCGCTGAGAAAATTTGCGCTAGCTTCAGAGCTTGCGAGTAGACGGCCTGCGCCCACAACACCTGACTGTTATCATCACTCTTTGCACGACTGTGGATAAAAAAATAAGAGCTCCAGTATTCGTACACTTCATTAGGGCACGTGGGGCCGATACAGACAGTTTGTATCAACGTTTTTAGACTTTCAGTGCGCAAAAAACAAAACAAATTAGTAAAGCACCCTTAACTAGCGACAAAACTGTAGCCCGAGGCATTGAATTTCATGACGACAGAGACCCAATGGCGTGTCCACCCCCCTGTGAAAGACGATTTAAAGTGTTGCGGGTTTTACACTATCGTTCCTTTCTATCCAGGCAATAGCTCAGCGAACACTAGTGTGTAGCAGTTCATTCCATTAAGACAAAAAAAACCAAATGTGCATAACTGACATGTTGTTCCAAAACTAAGGAGGTACAGCACTGGGGCTGGTAAACGGTGTGCCCGCAACATTTGTCAGAATCTTGAAACCGTAATAAAAAATAATACTAACAATAGTCGCATTCCCTCTACAAAC
>QVRM01003507.1:32500-40349 GCA_003439945.1 Dermanyssus gallinae | reverse complement strand
ACAACAACAACGAGGACAGGCTCAACATCAACAACCAACCGGCAATAACACGAACAACCACAACAACAACGGTTCTAAATATAGAAGTATAGGGGAACAGCGGTAACTGCCGCTATTGCTTATCAGCTGCAGCGTGACTGTAGATCGCGCCCAGAGAGTGCTTAGGAATGCTTAGGGATCTCTCGACTAGACCAACGGACAACGTTTGTGTAGTCCTACGCGGTCAGACTAATGTCCTCCAGTAACCGAGAACGCGTTGTGTCCTGCAAGGTTAGCATAGCCGATTTGCCCGGCAGTCGCCATTTAAATCCGACCTGCTTGCAAGCACACAGTTTCACAAATCCGTGCTGCGTGCTTAAGTGTTGTCACAAAGTGATGAACGACATTCGACGATAGAAGGCCCTCTTCTGGCAGGTTGCGTAGGTTCTGGCTCTGTAGTGTGTAGCCTATGTTTTGTTCTCATTCAGCCTACTAAAACCGCCACGCTTACCTAGCACACGTGCCGGGTGTGCTGACTAGATACTCCCTCTCTCTCTTCGATGTCCCTTCTTATCGACGATAGCTTTTTGAGCAACAAACATTCTTAACACGTTGCTCGTATAGTCTGCCACGGTCTTGTAGCGATCGCATCGCACCAACAACCCAACGACAAAACAACAACGACCACAATGGCAACAGCTACAACAACAACGACCACAATGGCAAAAGCTACAACAACAACGACCACAATGGCAACAGCTACAACAACAACCGGCTTTTTTGGCAGAGCTTTTGATTGCGTTCGGAAGGGGCGCGCGGCTACCACCGCCGTCAACACCAGGATCCATGGCGCCCTCTTCCCCCCAACCAACCAACCCCCGCAATCTCGCTGTTTGGGGTTATATGTAACGCGAAGGTTATGCGCTACGCAGGTGTCCTCAGACAGACCACCTCTCCATTCCATTCAACCATTGATTTCATTCTCGGCTTCAGCCTTGGATCGCATACTCGGACGCTCTGGCTCCGGCTGGCTGGCTTTCTACGCTACAAAGCAACAAGCCTCAGCTGCTGCTGCTGCTGTTACTACAACGACCAGTCAAAGTTCTGCCACCGCTGAGAGTGGCGGGCGGCGTCACTGCGACTGCTAGAACCCGGCTACGAGGGTATCTATGTATCTCTGTATCTCTCTCGCTCAGTATCTATCTCCAATGAGAGTTGTAGATGGTCATATCAGACGGCCACACCAGTCTGCCAGCAGGAAAAGACCCGTCAGCAACAGCAGCCGCAGCAGCTGATATTTTTCCTCGTGTTCACTGCTCCACCGTTCGGCCCACCGTTAGCTACCTCCCAAACCCGAGTTAGCGAGCCAGGCAGTGAGCCTTCTGGACGATGCAGCAATGCTAGGTGGGATCTATCCGGTGATGGTAATGATGCGGCGGATGCTGGTTGGCCCTCTGTCTGTGCGTAAGGCCAGCGAAGGTAAGAAGCGCCATTACTACTGTCGCTACGCTCGGCGCGCCTCTCGTCTTCTTGCCGGTGCTTGCTTCTCAAGAGCAATGTTTCACTCTTCGAGCAACAAGCAGGCAAAATGGGGAGAGCGGCATCCCTAGCGGCTTTCACAATCTGGAAGTCTCTTCATAGTCCCGCTCGTATACCCCAGGGCCCTGGGCTTGCTCGGCTGCTACTAACAACCCCGAAGTCTGCTTAAGTAACGGTAACAACGGCCGCCACCACGACGAGGATCGCACGAGCAACAAAAACAGCAACAGCTGCTGCAGTAACAACTACAACAGCAACAACAACGGTAACAACAACAGCAGCAACAGCAACAACAACAGCACCAACAGCAACAACAACAGCACCAACAGCAGTAGCAACAGCAACAACAAAAACAACAGCAACAGCCACAACAACGAAAAGCTAAAGATAGAACAGAAGCAGTGAAAACCCAGCAGTTTTAAGGGCGAGCGGCTGGAGTGCGGCCGGGAGCTACAGAGGTATGGAAGAAGAGCGTATACAGACACGAGCAGGAGCAGGCCGCGATGAGCGTAGCCTTGCAGCCGCTGGAAGGGTAGCTCATTCACACAGAGAGTCCAAGAGGGTCAACAAAACTCAAGTCGTTACTACGCTGCTTTGGCCAGGACGACGATAACGAGAACAACAACAACAACAAAAACGATGACTGCTATTCGTTCACCACAACGGCTGATCGTCTACAAGGGGCAGGTCGGTTCGACAATCACAGGGGCCACCACAGAAGATAGAGTGGCGTGCTAAGGCACCAATGGCAGTCCGCAGACCCGTGCGGAACGGACCACCGCCAGAACAGGGAGGGGGGGAGGAAAAAAGGAGGCCATTCACCTTTCCTCACCTCCGAGAGCGGCTGCACACCGACGGCCGAGCCAGAGCGGCGGTCCATCGTCGTCGTCCAGGCGTAGCAGGCCACCGTTGTTACTGCTCTGCAGCTCCTGGTGGTTTCAACCTTTTCAACCTTCAGGACGCAGAGTTCAACCACCGCAATGCCTGTGCATCCATTCATTCGCTTGTCTCTCCCCTATAGCTCTCTGATACTTCTTGAATAGGCTGGGCATTTCGCCTAGAAGATCGTGGTGGTGATGATGACGACGATAATGCTGTTTCTGCTGATAATGACGATGGATGATGATGATGACGATGACGACAACAATCCCTGACTTGTAACGATAGTAACCGCAGCAGTAATAACAGTTAATGTGCTGATGACATCGTACTTCCGACAGCACAATCCGAGAGGTTAAAGCACCCAACGTGCCCTCGGCAGGCACCATTGACCAGACGATCATCCAATGGGACGATCCATCTTCGAGGCTTCGGATCTTACTATCAAGCCCGAGCTAGCGGGTATCTAAGGAAGGCTCGGGTCGGGCCAATGATCTCGTGGACGTGGCCATTCGAGGCCGATCGATCAAGGCTGGCCCGCCAGGCTAACTGTCATGTTTCCACCGGTAAAGGTACAGGAACAAGAATCTTATCGCGCGTGGTCACGGGCAGAGTAAACCAATAATATATACGATTGACATTACATTCAAAATCGAGTGCAATGCAGCGCAGCTCTCATCTCACCTATAGTAGCATAACGAAGGAAATCAAATCGCAGAGCAGAACTCCAAACGGCTAAAAAATTGGTCCGGATGGACGAAAAGAAGAACGGTTATCCGGACAGTAACTCTACTACCTAGGACCAAGATCACCAGTGTTACCCTATCACGCCTCAGTTTTGCGGCCCTTCGCTGTACGTAATGCTTTTCGTCAATAAAAACAAAATTTATTTAACACCTGCGCCGAACTATTTTTAACAGCACTTATCATTAGTTAAAATTAAATCCCTTAACCAATAAAAATCCTTCCTCATTTTATGTGTAGCTGAACGAATAGCAATATAATGGCTACTCAAAGACATGGTGTAGTTTAGTGGAGCATTTAGCACATACAAGAGACTCGTATATATATATATATATATATATATATATTAGCTATTCAAATACATGGCTATATGGTAGGTTACTCGTATATATATATATATATATATATATATAGAAAGCGAGATTCAGACGAGGAGGGGACAGCAGTTCAATGAAGTCATAATAATGGTAATGTATGTTCATATTGTCGCATTAGTAGCAATAGTAGGAGGAGTGGAGTGGCGGCTGTGGGTTATCATGTGAAAGATGTATTTATCTATTCTTTATGGGAAATCGAGGCGTGAGGGAGCAGCATAACTATCGCCGTGGAGATGTCCCGTTCCACGTTCACTGTCTGACCGCTCGAGCCGAACGACAGATGTCCGAACAATCAAAGTTCAGTACGGTAAACCAGAAGCGGCAAAATTACGAGCTCATTCAGTCAGAGATCATTGCCGATCATAGCTGGCGGAGCCTAGCATAAATGGAGACCCGGCTTTAACAAAAACCGCACCAGCAACAACAGGCAACATCAACAAGCATGCCTCCTCCGAAAAACCTGCAGCAATAAGAACAACGACAGCAACTTCGTTCACCTTCATAGTCATCGTCAACCAATGTTGCAACCGTTTACCTTTGTGCATGACCCTCTAAATGCGACGCATATGCATGAGTGCATACATGAGCACTGGTGATGGGTTGCGTGGCTAAGGCGCCGTTGAAAAAACGGCATAGTCCTAATCAAATCTCAAATCAAACTAACTAAGATTCGATCTGTGTAAAAGCAAAACACAGCGCTTAAACAGCGAATTACATTGCTTACAAGTGTTCTGCAAGATCCGGAGACATTTCCCTATGTTATGTTATTATGGCATGTACCCCTATGGGAATATGGATCGCCTGCCAAGAAAAGGAAAAACGCAACCTCCATAATAAAAGTAGTGACAAAATAAATATTTTTTTTGTTTAAAATACATATGGAGATTTTTATGTTAACAACTGTAAAAAGAATAGTTTTTTTGTGGAAAACACATATCCTAACATTACTAGTGGTAGTCAGAAAGTGCATGTCAATCATATTTTCCGTTTCCTCCAACATCTCGATGCAGAACATACATTACCATTATATAGAGAAGAAGGCTTCATAAGGCATAGCATATCTTTGCTTCATCAGCATGGCGGCAGCATGGATGCGCACAGATGTATACATACACTCCGACCGGAGTTGAGCACATTTGACATGAGTATCCTTTGACAGGAAGCACTCGTCTGCGGCGGTATGGAGAGCTACTTAAACATCATATCAGTAGCGTTCAAGCCGAAATCTCGAATCGTCCTATCGACGGGCAAGTGTACACAAAGCCTTTCCGGAGTGTAACTGAGGCCCCTTCTCTATAGTATGTCGGCAAGCAGCGATTCGTGCCACCCACCAAGTTGAGAAGGGTCAGTCTGGTCTCAACATGCCACCGTGGAGGTAACCAATGGTGTCCGCAAACCTGAGGCGCTGGCCCGTGCCAACGTAACTCTGCCTATCAATCAGCGCACGGCGACAGCGGACACAAAAAATGAAGACAAGGCGAGTAGTGACACATTGTTGCCCTCAAGCCGTCGACAAAGTCAAGCGGAGACACTGTCTGGAAGAAGAAAAAAGCCTTTGAGCCGTTCACCCGTCCGCAAATACTCATATGTCGAATTTCGACAAAATTGTTGGTGGTAGAAGTTGTTTAAAATGATCATTGTTTTCAACAAAATGGAAGGGAGGAATTGTCTTGTTTAGAAGTGACAGCGAAATTTTGTTATACCGATGTGGCTGACCGGACGTGACTTGTAAAAATATACACAATAAAACAAGACTTATTTGATGGAGAAACTGAACATACCGGGCTTAGCAAATGTTTTTTGCTCTTTTACGTTCAGTGCATTAACATTTTGCTATTACGCTTATTAGCTTTTATGAAAGAGCCAGGTAGCGTGGATCATTCGCGTACGCCTCGCAACCGGTACACAGGTTCGAGCCCCACTATTGCACATTTGTATTTAAGGGGCCCGTCTTACGAACTAATGCAAAAGCAGTCACGTGGACGTTAAATGTTGGCTGAGGGTCAGCCCGAAAAAGTTTTTAGGGGATTCCTGATATAATCACCGTAAGCTGTTGCGGAGGGATACATAGTCAAAACGTGCGTGATGCAAGAGTCTCTAAGTGCAAGTATCGCTCCAATTTTTCTACATCGAACTTTTCCGCCATGCGAGCTAGAAACAGCAAACCAGCAGAAAAAATATTATTTTACCATAACAGTTTAAAATAGCAACCATTGTGAATTGTACGTCGCCGGCCGACACAGCATAGCGATATGCAGGCGTGAAGCGCGAAATTACAAAACTTTATCTGATGACCAAAATAATCCAAGTTCTAGTTTAGCCAAATTACTACTTGAAATCAGCGCTGTAGTATAAGCACTACCGTACAAGACTGAATACTTCGTTTATAGCTCGCAACTCTGTGGTCGACTACCCTGCTCCTATTACAGAACAGTTAATTATTACACGGTCGAAAAAGCAAAAAGAAACGCACATCATGTCATTGGTGACAAATAACAAAGCGATTGAATGAAGCAAAATAATTAATAATAGCGATTGATAAGAGGCCTCAATACATGTATATACTCGTATATATATTCAATATTACCGTCGTTCGTACTTTGAGGTTAGAATTTTGAGAGGAGAATAGAGTGATCTACTCTGTCGCACAGGCTCTGTTGGCTAAAACGCTGCCCAACTTTTTCAAGCATTTATAAACATTAGCCTAGTCCTGGGGCATCTCCAAAAGCTGCGTTGTTATGTTTACCAATGAGTGGTAGGGCCCTGTTAGACAGAATTAAGTAAGTATCAGATGATGATATGCCTCACGGTAAGTTCCAAGCCCGCAGGGGACGGATGATTAAAGCAAAAAAACAACCTCCATATAATGTTTTAATTCTAGTATCAAGTAAACAGTTTAAAATAAAAATGCATTAAGTGGTTACAAGAACTTTCTAAAAAATTCACCACGGTATAGAACATACCGTGGAACAGGACGGTAGTTCTCAGCAATAGTTTTCGAGATAATTTTCTAGACTAAGGTGATATGATTGAAACTTAAGGCCGGTCACTACGCTATCGTTGTAATATCTTTTATAGGTGAGTTTAATGGCTCAGCTTATAGCTAACGCAACAATTTACAGATATTAAAAAATGTTTAATGGCGGAAGGCTAGTCTTCGTCTTGAGACCAGAAAAATGTCATACATTAAAGGAGATAACTAAGTCGTCATGATGTGAAATGTTACCTAGGTCATTTGTTAAGTGTTCAAAGCGGACGCACAGAACAGCGTAGAGAAATGTTTAGCGAGGAGCTCAACTTTTTGTGAGCTTATAGCAGCCACTGTATAGGGAGAACGAATTCAGTACTCTTTAGTTTATTATAGGCGTAGCAAAAAAGCGAGCTAATATCTGAAACGTCCAATTTGGACTCAAACATAATACGAAGTCCAGAAGTCCTCGCCTTCATTAGTTTATGCTAAATAAACTGAGATGCAGCTCTACAAGCTCTTAGTTTATGAGCAAGGTGATTTTTCAAGCATCAATGTTCTTAATAAGGCAACACTGGTCCCCCAGTGGCATAAACGTATTCACGAATGATGAACAATAGCCGACAAATTTGGTGTATATAAAATTAACATTCGGACAGCGCACCAAGAAGCTAGCCCAGTACTAGAACGTTAGATGACTCTCAATGAGAGCGGCATTCATTCACCATAACTTCCTGATGCATCAATTAAGCCTGCTTTGACAGCTGATCAAGACTTCAAGTACAGACCTTTAACTGAGCCCCGATGTCTTCCCAGATCCGCAGGCTCTAAATAATCTGGCGTGGAAGTAATGGCCGAGCTTCCACATTATCACAATTGAACCAGAATTTTATCTTTTCAGGTGCGATGTGGCCAAAGTACGGCTTTAGCGAACACAGATGCTCTCTCCTATATATATATATATATATATATATATATATATATATACAACTTAATCACCGTTAAGAATGGTGATCACTTCCTACCATGTTCGGTCAGCCAATTTCCTTTTATACTGAGGCCGGACTAACAAACTTGTTTTAGCTGCAAATCTTTCTCAACAATGCCACAGTATAGTGCAAACAAAAGATCTCTGAATCAATATCGACAGGATCAAAGTCCTGTTTTTCGGTAGAAGCGAAACGTACGCCGTGGCAGATCACTTCTTGGAAGTACGTTTATATCGATCAGTCGAATTAGTCAATAATTTCAAATACTTCAGGATTACCCTAACGCCAAAGCGAAGTGCGAACTAAAGCAATCGCTTTACCTGGCAGCCTACATGACATCAGCGTGAAAACAGTGCTGTACGCATATATGATTA
>QVRM01003507.1:0-27500 GCA_003439945.1 Dermanyssus gallinae | reverse complement strand
TCATCACCATCATCATCAACATTATCGTCATCATCACCATTGTCGTCATATTCGTCAGCGTGAGCGAACCAGCTACGGATAACCCAGCCGTCTGAACAATCTACCGACGAGAATCAGACCACCTATCGGCTGGCCGGTCGAGAGGACGAAGAAAAATACAAGTCTGACTGCGGCACAACAACAAGTCGTTGACAAAGCCTCTACAGCGGCTGCTTGCTCCTCACTTGCAACATTTTCTGCTATCGGCGACGACACTCTCCCGCTAAACCGGCGTGGGCCGTCGCCTCCGCTGTGTGCTGTGCGGTATTGATGATGATGTTGTTGTTGTTGTTGTTGTTGGTGCTGTTGTTAATGGCGATATTGGTTGTTGTTGTCGTTGAAGTTATAGCTACTCGTGTTGTTGTTGTTGTTGCTGTTGTTGTTGCTGTTGCTGTTGTTGTCCTCCTCTGACCTACATACGTTCTGGTTTGGCGGGGGCGCCGGTGGCAGAGAGCAGTCAGAGTCCCTGAGTGCATTAAAGACAACAAGCAAAATTGAAGCAACAGCAGCTGTGCTTCTTTTCCTTTGTACTTTTCTAAAAAACGATATCTACAGTCAGAGAGAGCAAAACCGAGGAATATATATATATATATATATATATATATATATCAAATAATACCCGTCTGTTTAGCTTAGATTAGTTCTCCTTGGAGGAGTACGCGTACTGGAAACAATACACGTATGACCATGATAAATTAATGCGCATTCCTCTATTAATAAATAAATGTACAATAAAAGGTTTGGTTTATTGACGGACTGCGTTAATGACTATATATATATATATATATATATACATATATATACACATACATATTCCTCACTCACTCTCTACAGCAGAGAGAGCAACAGGTTACTTCCGGCGTTTCTGGCGCCATCTAGTACCTCTTCGAGCAACTGTTAATCTTACTACGGGCTCTCTCTCTATGTATATATATATATATATATATACTATTGTATATCTTAATGCCTCTCCTTTTCCCGATCTCTCTCTTATCGATCTCTCTCTCTCCCAGTTCCCCTTTGTTGCTCTCCCCCCTCCACATACACTCTCTATCTCTCTCTCTCTCTCTCTGCTCTTTACGTCGATCTGCGACCAGTACAGTCTCAGCCGTGGCTTTTCTCCTCGTTGCACCTGACCTTAAAACTAGTCGTTGACTCGAACCCACGGGCGAACGAGAGCCGTTGCCAACAAGGACAACAGCAGCAACAACAGCAGCAGCAAGGGCGGCGTCATCGTCGTCGTCGGATATGCCGCTTGTTTTTGTTTTGATCTCGTAAGGCGAGTTGTAGGTCAATCCGGCGGCAGGCCTGTTGGTCCTAGGAAAGGTCGCTATCATAGTCATCATTATCACCATTATCGTCATTCTCATGATGATCATGAGGATGATGATCATCATCATTATCATCATATCATGAAAATAGAACCATAACACACGTTTCGAGACTGTATCTGAGTTGAGAAGACCATGGTAGTAATGTATCGGTGATAATGGTGATGCACCGTAGAAGAATGCGCATTTTTACCCCACGACAACTAGAACTGCAAAAAAAGCACCAAAACCAACGAGAACGATCAGTGAAGCAGCAATAACAACAACAGCAACAATAACAACAACAACAACAACAAGAAAACTTTAGTTATGCGGGCGAATATGTATAGGATGTAGACACAGCTACATGTATATAGATAAATGCAAATAGCTCTCTAATACAACAAAGTCTCTTATCTTAGTCATATAGCTCGTTCTCCTCTGCCTTTCGCTAAATATAGTTTTCTATAAATAGCAGAGGGCGTGCAACATTGACCAGGTGCCACAAAAACAAAAATTTACAACGAAATCGCTCGCCTCGAATTGACCTCGTTAAACAAGTTGGCAGGCACTGTCTCCTCAGCTGCGTGCTTGGCGTGGATCTCCAAGCCCTTAGCCAACGAAATTTTGAGCCCTAACGTCAGTAGGCTCGCGTACTACGAAGGGGTTACGACCTGAGTGCCGTCGTAAAGCCGGTTGCAATCTTGCCATCATACACGGTTATCCTTCTCTATACTCACTAAGTAAATACATATTTGGAATCAGTCGATTATACATTATATATATAATGTCCAAAACGACTGATACACACATAGGATGTTAGCCGCATCTTAGGAATAATTTTGTGCCGGACAAGCAATTGAGATAAACAGACTTTCCTAGCAAACGTCTGAGCGCCAAGCCAATCTCCCATGTCCATCCTTGCACTAGCTATAACCATTACACACGCGTACCCGTTCTCTCTGTTCTGGAAGGCTTTGGGAATGCATGGTGCACAAACGTCACAGGCTTGCGTGGCACTGACAAACCCACGAAACTCGGATTCCTCAAGAATAGTAGAAAATGAAAATGCAAGATTCACTAAGATTGTAATTATTCTATTGTAGTTTCAAGAGCCAAGAGCACGCACCAGAGACAGAGAAAGGGAGAGGTCGGATGAATGAGGTTTTCTTCTCTCTATTCTCTTTAGACCGGTTGCTGACGACGACCGGCTGCGTTCCAGCTTGCTTTGGCCTAGTGTCAAAAAATCACGCCCACCTGCTAATATGCTATTATGACAACCGTTTTGATAGCGATTTTTTTACAGATCGACCCAGAAGAGGATCTCGAATGTTTGATTCAGCAATTACCCATCACACACTTGAGTCCGTTCTTTCGGCCTGACTTTCGTCGTTACGATTGCACAAACAACATCATCCTCATCATCATCGACGGCGGCTGCGGCTGATTTTCCTCCCTCGCGTCTACGTCCAAGCTGGACCCGGCCCGAGTTCAAGGGCTTCAGGGAACTATCGACTTGTATCTTTTTGCAAGAGAGTTTTTCCATTTGTTTATCCAAGAGCCGCACCGAGAAGCGGCATCGATATCGAAACCATCGACTTCATCTTAGACGCACGAGGTCGACCATCATCGACTTTATCTTAGACGCACGAGGTCAAGTTTGCTCTTCCTCTCGCTCCCTCTCACGCACTCGCTTCCGTTCGTCTCACTTCTGATACCCACCGATACCCTCACCGCCAGCCCCCCTCACTTCGTGATCACACGTTGTGCAGAATGTAAAGAAAAGAATCATTTTTGTTGTAAGTAAAATTCGCCCTCGAAACGATATACGGTGACTCAAACACCTCTCGTGGTTCTGTTTAGCTGGGTAGCACAAAGGGTAGCCACACGCCCGCTCCCCTCATTCTTATTCCCCTAATTTTCCCTTTCCCCTCTCTCTTTTTCCTTCTCTTTAATGTTTTTCTTTCTACATGTCCTTATTAACGTTTGCCTTTTTCTGTTTCCTCATTTACTTATTTTATTATAATCTTCTATTTCCCGACTCTCTTTTTTGTGCTTGTCCTTACACAACTTGTCATGCCGTCTGATGGCAGCGGAGGTGGTCGTGCGGTAACAGCGGCCCCTAAGAAATAATAGTGGCGATGACGACCACAATGCCAACAACAACAACACCAATAGCAACAACAACAACATCCACCACCACCACGATGTAGGGAACAACAACAGCAACAACAAGAGCAGCAGCAGCAGCAGCAGCAACAACAACAACCGCAACAATAGTAACAACAACAGCCACAATACCACCAACGCGACACCGACGCAGACACCAGACGCACGCGTGTGTGGCAGCTCGCGATGGTTCATCGCCGGCCCATACGTCACCTCGATCTGCCCCAGCCGGTCGGTGGGTTGGCTGGCTGGCGTGCTGGCCGATCGGTCTCTATGGGGTTGGTGGCGCTGAGTCAAGTATTGCGTCACAACCGCCAATCAACACCAGCATGAGCGCGATCGCCATCATTTACCGGTGCCGCGTTAGCCGCGAGGGCTCGAGTAGAAGAGCCATGATCACTGGCGGCGCCGCGGCCGCTGCAGAGGCTACGTGTGGCTGTGAGCGAGCTACTTAGTACTAGTACAGCACGTCCGATGGCGGCTGCTAACCGAGGCGGCGGTGGACGGTTTCTGACCACCGAAGTCAGGTCAACAGTAAAAACAAGAACGAAAACAACCGCAAATGACAATACCAATCGGAGTAGCATCGCTCGTAAGAAGAACAACAATGACAACCACGACAACAACAACAACGGCGACAAAATCAACAGGAACGACAACAACGCTAACGCTACAACAACAACAACAACAACAACAACAACAGCAATACTAACAACAATACCAGTATCAACTAAGACAGTAATAACAACACTAATAAGATCAACAACAATAAAGAGAGAGGGAGAGAGAGAGAGATAACAACAGCAACAGTAGCAACAATTCTTGTTGAAACGATAACAACGAGGACGGTAGTGACAGCAACAAAGCAAACTAACAGTGATGGCAGCAGCGACCACTACAGAAGTTGTTGGTGTTGATGTTGTTGTTGTTCTAGTTGTAGTTGTTGTTGTTGTTGTTGTTATCACCGTCGTCTCTTGCCCTCCCAGCTGCAGTTAATAGCGTTACCTCGACGCAGACGACTGCAGCGTGTACGACAGCCATGCTAGCATTTACGTTTGCGGTCAATGGCAAAATGCATGCATTTCGTCTAATGCACTGCTTTTTGACGACGACGACGACTGTCGATTGACGTACTACAATGGTTGCTTCAATGATTGTTGGTGTTATTGCTATTGGCGGATTCTGTGCGGACAATAAACAATGGTAGCGCGTAGATACGATGAGCGTAGATATAGCGAGCGAGAGAGAGAGAGAGAGAGATTGAACTAACCAACCACTGATTGACGTGGACGCAGACGTGTACGAGCATACACACACACACTCTAAGACGCCCACACAGAGACACATAAATTAGATAGACGAAAAATAACCGCAACCACGACCCCGCAATATATATATATATATATATATATATTATACAAACATGTATATATATATTTATATACATAGATGTATATCTACGAGTCTAACGTATATCGTGCGTATGTGTCTGCGGTCTGTCCCCCCTCTCCCCCCAGCCACCCGTCGCCACGTTCCCCTCCAAAACCGCCATCACAGGCGTCATGTTGTCCCTGCCGTCGCCCTGTGCGCAGCGCTGTACGATAGCTTGCTTGGTCTCGCCTGCTTACGTTCGTTTCTGCGCTCTATCTCTCACTAGTCTCCACCCCCCCCCCCCCCCCCGCCCCCCGCAATCCCCTCAGCACTCTAAACCCCAGCCCTAGCGGCCGTCGCCGGGGGATGGCTAACCGCAACAACGTCATCACATGTTAGTTACCCACCAGTCATGATTGTTCATACAGTGCCACTGTCTAAACTCGGAGTGGCTTCTGCGTGTGCTGGTGCTACTGCTTCTGATGATGCTTCGGTTGCCGTTGCTCATTGTTGATTGTACTACGCACGTCAACTGAGCAAGCCTTTGATATTTGTTGAGACTGCCGAGGACAACAACATACCTAGTCTGTGTGCTGTTATTGGTACTGTGGATGTAGATTTTTTTGTTTTAAAGATTTTCGTGAGGCTAATGCCCGTGTACGTTTTTTTTCATGTCATGACTAATTTTTAATCCACTCCGGCATTTACCTTGTCTAAATTGGAAACCATGCAAACCAATTTAAGAGTGGCCGATCTGGGTCTCGAACCCAGTCCTCCCGAATGCAAGGCAACGCTTTGCCACTAAACCATCTTGCTCGGTGATTTGGTTGTTTTGTCGATCGATTTTGTTGTTGTTGCTGTAGTTGTTGTTATGGCGCCTGTTGTTGTCGTTGTTGTTTTTAGTTAGTTAACAAATAGTGGTTAGTAGTCGATGCAGACGCCTTAGGGTAAACTAGGGGGTGCTTTAGAAATAGGCAGATCTTATAGCGGTATCGTAGCCTACGGTAGTGAGAACAACAACAACGACAACAACAACAACGACTACGCCATCAACTATAAAAGTAGATGGATTCTAGCAACGCTTCAGGCATCCTGGTCATCGTGGTCGACGTTAGTTTGAGCTTCTTAGCCCGAGCTCACTTTACAGCCTGCGAGCTTCTCTCGGGTTACGGTAGATGACGACGACTTACAGCTGCTACGGGGCTGGGTTGTCAACCCATAACAACAACAAGAGCTATGGTAGAAGCAGCAACAAGAGCAACAGGCCACGAGAAACTGGGCCTGGTAGACATTAGTCAAAACTAGCGCATAGCGTGGTCGTTTCAGGGCTGCCGCAGCTGCCGCCGCCACAGTCGTCGTTGTTGTTGTTGTAGTTGTTGTTGTTGTTGTTGTAGGAGATGTTGTAGTTGTTGTCGTCGTCGTCGTGTGCCTCAGATGCCTCTATGCCTCAGAAAACAGGCCGCCGTCGGATGAGCTAGACTAGAAGACGTACGTAGGCCACGCTCCGCTGCTGCAGTAGCTATAAGAGTAGTAAAAATAGTAAGAGAATGGTAGTGATTGCCCCGGCTGCACCAGCCTAAGGGGGGCAAATACTGGCACACACAGAGAAGGAGGAGAAGGTTCAGAGGGAAAGAGCTAAAAACGCGTCGCATAACCCAGTCGAGAAGAACGAACCCCTGGTTTCCTTAGTACTCGACGACGACGACAACAACAACAACGACAACAACAACAACAACCACAGCATTCATCAGCAACAACAACGACGGTCATCAACAACAACAACAACAATAACATCAACAACAACAATAATACCTATTGCAACGACACCTATTGCTTCAGTGTCATCCGGCAGTGACAATTTTTCTCCAGTGGACTCTGTTCGTCGTCGTCGTCGTCGTCGTCTTGTGGTTTCTTATTGCTGCTAGTCCGGGTGGTGCTGCTGCTGCTGTTGTTGCCGCTGCTGCGGCCGCCAAGAAAGACGACATCTACAGCAACTTTTACTACTGTTGCTGCTACGGCTACTACTGGTGGTGCCGTTACTCTTACTACAACAAACTACTAATACTACTACCACTAGTAAAGGTCCACCATTTTCTCCTTCTTCTTGTTCTTCTTCTACCACCACCACCATCACCACCACCACCACCACCCCGAGTTTACCTTTATCCGTCTGTATCCCCGCAGCCCACCTAGCAGGCTAGCGAGCGTGCGTGAGGAAGAAGCGTCATCACAGAGAAAACAGACAAAACAACGAAACGACCGACTAACATATCGGCCGAGAGACAGATATCGAGATAGGCAGGGAGGGAGGCAGGGAGGGAGGAAGAGGTAGAGAAACAGGCAGACAGATAGAGAAACACAAAAAAGCAGGGGAACGGTCACAACGGCCGGCGACAAACCGAAACAACAGCATTATTATTATCATCATCGTCGACATCATCATTATCATCATCGACATCACCACCATCATCATCATCATCATCAACAACAACAACAACATCACCATCCTCATCAACAACAACAACAACGCGAACAACAGTAGGAACAACAACAACATCAGAAAATTAGCATCATTACAATCATCATCAAAAACAGTAGCAACAACAATTTATCGGCTGCTGTAGCAGTTGTTGTTGTTGCTGCTTCACTAGTAGTAGTGGTGGTTGTGCCGGTGGTCATTATAGCATTAAATTGAATACAGCTATGCTACTTCCTGAGTGCCTGCCTGCTTGTCAACTCCATGTGCAGGTTACTACGAGGAGTAAAGTGCGGTTGCTGTCGCTGTTGTTGTTGTTAATGATGAGGTTGTTGTTGTTGTCATTGTTGTCGTTGTAGTTGTTGTCATTGTTGTCGTCATCGTCGTTGTTGTCACTCGTGGCAGTAGCGGGGGCCGTGGCCTGATCTTGAGCGGCACAAGTAAAAAGGGGACCCGAGGTACAACGATGTTCAGCACATCAGGGCTCGTAGAAGAAGGGCCAAACAGCAGCCAGGTAGCCACGCTGATATATATATATATATATATATATAGATGGAGCCAGGCAGTGGGTGAGTCAGTCAGTAATTCATTCGGGCGAGCAAAGCAACAGGAGAAGGAAGGGCTAGAAAAGCGCGGGTTAAAGGCAAAACAACAACCAAGAGAGCAACAAACATCAGCACACGACAACACGAGAACGAAATCCACGACGGTGCTGGCTGGCAGCGCTGGCGGTGCAAAGCAGCACAAAATCGTGCGACAAAACTAGTGGACAACAAGTAAAATCATAGCAATAACAACAACAGCAATAACCACAACGACGGTCACAACAACAATCAAAGCAACAACAAAAATAATAACAGCAGCAGCAGCAACAAACACAACGACAACGACAATGGCTGCAACAGCGGCAGCAGCCATAGGAGTAGCAATCAGGCTGGAGCAAACTGGCGGTCTACTAAGCATCTTGTTTATTCGCTTTCTTCTTCCATCGTCAGAATGAGCAATAACCACAATGAACAACAACAACAACGACGAACAGAACAACAACAAGAACAACAACAACAACAACAGACAACGACAACAACACAACGACAACGACAACAACAGACAACAACGACAACGACAAGAACAACAACAACAACGACAACAACAGACAACGACAACAACAACAATGACAGTAGTGGGCGAGCAGCAATGTCGCCGTCGGAAGCATAGAAAGAACGTTAATAACAACAACAACAACAACAAATAGTAGGCAGCAGCCTACTAGTGCTGGCTAGGTGTGCAGAATACTAGGCAGGTAAGTAGGCGGATGAATGGATGTTTCTCTGTTGCACACAAACATACTGACACACACACCGACGACGACGACGACACACATCGATTCAACAACAACAACGACGACGACGGCGACGACTTTCAGCGGCTTCAGTGAGTTGCAGCTGCTGCTGCTGCTCGTAACGCTGCAAACATAAATGTGGCGTTCTCTTCGCAACAACAACAACACATTGACAACAACCTAAGTCGACGACGACAACGGCCGCCAAGAAGGACCTCGCTTCCTGAACAACAAACAATAGATGCTGCTGCTGCTGCTGCTGATCATCGTGTCATCATCGCCATCATCATCATCATCACCGCATCATCATTATCGCCATTATCATCATCATCCCATCATCATCATTATCGCCATTATCATCATCATCCCCATCATCATTATCAGCCGCCTTACGATGCCTCACGATGCCAATGGTGATGGTGGTGGTGGTGGTGGTGTAGGCGAGAGAACAGTGGCGGCAGTGGTAAAGCAGCGCCTACCTAGCCGATTGATTGTGTGCGCGCGTCGTCGTCGGCGGCAGCGGCGGCGGCGGCCACGAACTACGACGGACGACGCCTCCTCAAGCACGAAGGACGCGCGAAGCCGCGGCGGCGGAGACGGCAGCACCGCCGGCTCAAGCAAAGACTGAGCGGTGGACGCGGTGGCGACAACGGCCGACCGACCGACCGATCGACAGAGCCAGGATCAGGCCAGCAAGCTAGGCAGATAGATAGGTAGGTAAACGGACAGACGGACAGACAGACATACAAACAGGCTGGCTGGCAGGCTCTGATGCCTGATTAGACTGAATGGGCAACCACGACAGGCAGGGCACCAACCAGCAGCACGAGCGGCGTCCGCAAAAACAACAACAACTACAACAAACAATACAATAACAATAGCAACAACAACGGAATCACTGTTGTTGTAGTTGTTGCTGCTGTGTTATTGTTTCTGCTTGCTGGGCTGTTGTTGCTTGCTGTGACTGTGTTGTTGTGGGTGTGCTGTGACATTGTTGTTGTTGTTGTTGTTGTTGCTGCTACGTGACTTGTTGTTGTTGTTGTTGCTGCTGTGATGTTGTTGTTGTTGTTTTAGGGTGATACGGTTGTTGCTGTTATTATTATTGTTGTTGTTGTTAACAACAACACGATTGCCATAATCATCATCGTCATCATCATCGTGTATGTCAGAACCACCGTCACCATCTCTCCTACAATCAGCAGCTCCAACACAACAACAACAACAACGGCGACGGCAAATGAAACTTCGCCTACTGCAGCAGCGTCAGCTGTTGCTGATGTTGTTGTTGTTAGTTTTGTTGTCGTTGATGACGTGGCTTTGTTGTTGTGCTTGTTACTGTTGCTGCTGCTGCCGCTGCTGGGGCCGCCGCTGTAGTAGGTCAGTAAAGGCGCTACCTAGCTGAACCACGTCTTCTTCGTCTTCGACTAGTCGGAAATAATAGCACAACATAGCGAAGAAGAATAAGATGTATATATATATATATATATATATATATATATATATATATATATTATATTGCAAAGGGAAAAGGATAAGAGAAATGAAGAGAGGTCGAGGATCGAGAAATCGTCAAGGCAGCCAGCCATTCAGACAGGTCGGCCAAGGTATCTTGTACCTTTGATCATCACAACAACAACAACAACAACAACAATATCATCAAAACCATCACGTTCACCGTCACCGTTCAACGAGCAAGACGGATGCACAACATGTGCGTCGCGTTCCCGATTCCGCCACACAGGTGGAAAGGTTTGATCGTGAAGTTTAGCTAGAGAACAAACGATTTGTTATCTAGCTAAACTTCATGACCACGAGTCAATAACAGATATACAATAAATTAATAAATATATATGTGTTTTCTTTTTTTTTCTTTATATATTGAATTATGCTTATTTCAGCCAACTTCAGGTTTCTCCATAACGATTTATCTTTCTCACGCTTCTGGCGAGAGGAGGAGCGCAACGATTTTGAATTTAGTGCCGTGCATTCCACTGCATGGTTCTTGGCACATATCTGCAGGCGGAACCGGCAGGTGCACAACTCATACTCCTCGTGAAAGGCTGCGTTTGAACCTACCAGGTAGTGATAAGCATGCACTATATACCTGGTGTATACGTGGCAACTGTCGCATGTAGGATCAGACCAAAGGTGCAATGCATTGAAAACGTTCAAACCACCGACCACCCGTTCTACATTAGCTTCCCACTCTGAAATTAAACATTCGTAAGACCTATATATATATATATATATATATATAAGAGTATTTATTTCATTATAATTTAGAAGAATATATAAAATGCTTCACGGCGTTGCTGCTCGTCGACCCAGGTGCTCCTTCTGCGCGCCGTAGTCGCTCTATCGCTCATGCCCGTGAGGAAGTCCTGCCCGCCCCCTGGCACGAAGGTCCGGGTCCATCCAGTCTCTCATAGTTCCGAGCACTGAGGTCGCGTTACCTCTTTGGATCTCCAGGGACAGTCGCTGGGAGAAGAAGGCGTGCGCCCTCTTGTCCATTTTCGCCTGCCGTAATGCGTCGCCAACCCGAGAGATCAATGTTACCGTGAGGGGCCCAGGGCCACCCATCGTCTCGAACGCGAATGGCGAAAAGTGGTGCGCCCGACTTAAGGTCCGCATACATAACATTCGTAAGGTACTATACGCGGCATCTTCAGTCTTAGTCGGATTGCTTCAGTTGTCGGTAGGCAGCCTGACATTAGATACACAAAGCGGCTTCTTACTCGGATAGACAAGCAATGCACTCGCTTCATATATAATAAAAATAACACCTTCCAAGCTGGTTGAAATTTGCCAGCATAAGGTGGTTCCACACCTTGTCAAGACCATTCATCAGCCTCGGAACAATCTTAAGCACGGGGAGCCTCACTGCTGAGAAAACGGACAGTCTCCGTTAAAAGAGGCAATTGCTTTCTACGTACTGTTTCGTTTATATGCGCTGTGAACGTCGTTCCTATGTAACAAACCCGAAGGCCAAGATACGGGAAAGAGTTAACAAACTCCAATAGTTGGCTGCAGCAACGTATAACGTCTCTGGCAGCCAATCGACCTCCACGCTTGAATTTCATAGCTTTGGTCTACCTGGTTTATGGACTTCTGGATCTTCCTGACGACATACTGCCGATACGTTATCAGCTGCACAAAACCATGGTCCATAGCATCGCTACTTCAATTGGAAATCAAAGTAATTTGTAGGAGTTGTTCTCGATCATGAAGTGAGAGTGTTGAGCTCGTGATGTCACATCACAATCACACTATCATATATATATATATATATATATATATATATATATATATATATATATATATATATATATATATATATATATATATATATATATATATATATATAGCAAAGTCTGTTTGTGCGAAAGAAGCAAAACTTGTCTATGTGAACGCGTACTCATGCTTGGGTAGCGCTAATCGCCGTGTGTCTGCTAATTCAAATGGAAGGCGGGAACGCAGTGGAGAAGTAGTCGTGATGCGGAATTTTTCCGTACAGCTAACACACAGCCAGACAGACACCTCATCGCTATACTTGCCGTCATCGTCTCGTCCCAAGGAGCTAGGCCAACGAATAGGTAGATAGGTCGGCTGTTGCTCCGGCAGGTTGCACAGCTTCAGAGACAACGCGCCATTGCGGAAGCAGGCGAATAACAATAATAATAATAATAAACATCAAATATAATACCAAGCAGGTAGCATCAACAAACAACAACAACAACGACAACACCATTAACAACAACATCAACAACAATTACAGGCCAACAGCAGATGCGTGGAACAGCAGATCGACTGCAGTGACGGCCACACCGGCATTAGGCACCCGCAACAACAGTGACTCGGTCTTCACAGAAACCTCCCTCCCCCCCCCTTCCCTCCTTCGCCTCGTTCCTACAGTCTCATCCATCTATCGGTTCGTCCGTCCGTCCGTCCGTGCGTTCATGCCTACAGTGGTGAACAGGCTTCATTGAGCTGTTGAGCGCCGCGTTGGCACCGCGAAGAACCAACAGCAGCAGCAGCGAGACACGGAATTGTCCACGAGACATGGACCGACCGCGCGAGAGATAGATCAAACCGAAGAGATCGAAGTATCAGGCGAGCAGAGACAGAGACACACACCGAGATAGAGAGAGATATGGAGCGAGAGAGACAGAAGAGGGAGAAGCAAAAAATAGAGAAAATAAGATAAGCGGAAGGCTAACACTCGCGCACCACACCCCCACAGAACAAAGAGACACATCAAGGCATCAAGATGAGAAGAACAACAACGAGGAATAGCAAGAAGAGCAAAAACAAGGAGAGGAACAAGAAGAAAACAAGACATGGGGGAAAAGGAAGAAAAAGGACAAGAAGAAAAAGGAAGGGAACAAGTAGAAACGAGAAGCAAACAAAGAGCGAAAAGAAAGAAGAGGACACCGACGCGACAAAACAAGGAAGGCAAAGTCAGTCGACAACAAGAAAATACCGAGATGAAGACGGGTCGGAAAGACAACAACAGGGAGAACCTTCTCCCGCCGACCGCTGCTGCAGCAGCAGCGACTCGCAGGCTTGTCTCGACCGCTCGACATTGTCTCTACGTACGTCTGTGCGTCTGTCTGATCGGCCCCCGAAGAGAATGATCAGCCCCGGCGCTCCTGACGATCGCTCGTAAACGTCCATGGGTGGTGGTGGTGGTGACGGTGGGGGTAATGCTCCGCGGCTGCTGCTGCTACTGCTGCGGCTGCCGCAAGTGCACCGCGTGCCCGGTGCGCGCCCATCCCGTCGCCGGCGGGTGCACGTGTACGCTTGCACGTGTTCAGCGCGGCTTCCAGACGCCCGATCGGGTTCGGATTTTCGCGCATGGATCGTTTTTGCCGAAACGCGTCGTCGAGTACAGGTTGCGTCGAGATCGCTGCGGTGGTGTCGACTCGACGGCGCCTTTTGCGCACATTTGGCCCGAATCGCTCCTTCGGCGCGACCTGGCTGGCTGGCTGGCTGGCTGGCTCGACGCCGGCCGAGAGCTCGACGCCGGCTATCATATCAAAGACGATGCTATGTGCACCCGCTCAGTGCACCACCACCATCATCATCAGCAGCAGCAGCAACAACGCCGTCATCATCACCATCACCACCACGACCACGGATACGGAAGAAGATGTGCTGGTATCAGTAGAAATAGCGGTAACGACAACAACAGCAACGAGTAAAAACGGCAACAACAGCAACAAGCAACAACAACAACAACAATAACAGCAACAACAACAACGACCAACACAATCAAGCAAGCAACGGCATACATAACGGTAGTAGGACAAGGACCCAGCGCTGGAGGGTTTGTCGTACTGACGCTGAAGAAACAACAACGACAGATTCAGCCTCAGCCGTGGCGGCGTAATGTAAACGCACGGTGATTGGTGCACGCTGTGCACGGCTATGTGGCGGCATACGAAAGCACTGCACTACACTGTGCCACGCGGATCTGCGCTGCAGGCTGGACACGAAGCTCTCGATTGGACCAATCGACAGATGTTCAGGCCGGTGTCCAAAGCACCAAGAACACGACGACGACGACGACTACAACAATAACAACATCATCCATAGCAACAATATCATCAACAACTCGCACAACAACAATATCTTCGACAACCACAACAATAATATCTTCGACAACCACAACAACGACAACAACAACATATGGCGCACCCGTCTCTACATGCCTTCGTTCGTCATGACTCGCAAACGTAGGTTCCTGCTGTATAGGGATAATTTTCCATGATCATCTCATAAGCCTTGTTCTTCAGCAAGTCATTCTGTCTCTCTCTTCTTTCCTCGATGGATCCTCGTGCCATTTAGTTATGGGTAACATTATTATTGTTGTTGTTGTTGCTGTTGTTATTGTTGCCTTTGCTATTACAGTTGTCCGTATTTTTACTATTGTCGTTATTGTTTCTATCGCTGCCGTTAATGCTAGAGTTGTTGTTGTTGTTGTTGCTGCTGCTGCTGTTGCTGTTATAGTTGTTGTTGCCAGAGCCGCAAACAAAGTGCATCGTAGGTTGCTGACCTCTTCCGAGCTGCTGTCGTAAAGCGTCCGGTTTAAGTTAGGTTGCCGGTTTCGCCATCTCTCTCCCAGGTTGGCCATCATGTCGTGCACGGGCCACGACACGGTGGTGCACAACCGCCATCAAGACGCCACTATAGAGATAGTCAGACCCAAGTATCGGCGGTTTTGCGGCAGTACGCCGAAGGGACATGCTATGGCAATTGGGCCTGAATCGTGCGGTCCACTTCAGCCAGCCAGCCAGCGAGTGAATGAGTGAACTGACCCGACCCAGCTACAGCGCAAACCATGGCAACGACAACAGGAGAGCCAGCACCGACAGCAACAACACCAGCAACAACTGCAACAGTTATGAAGCTAATAATCTAATGATTACAAATAGATTCAACAACGACAATCAGTGATGTCGATGTGTTAACGGGGCAACGAAAGGCTTCAGCACCGATAACCGACAATCGCAACGCAATCGAAGACCTCGACCACAACAGTTGAACAAACGACTTGGTGTATCTAATTTTGTTGTGGTTGTTCTACGCGTCTTCTATGTTACGAGTATATATATATATATATATACATATATTTTTTCTAATGCTTTTTTATATTACTACATATATACATCAACAAAGGCTCTGACCTGAATTGCACGAAAAGCAACAGTATGTCGCGCTCGCAATCCACTTGTGGCTTTTCATTCAACACAAGTCAATAAACATTCAGTTCAAATCAAAGCCTTTGAAGGGTCCTAATTCCCTCCCCGAATTTCAAATCTCACAGAGAAACGCTGTAATACAGATTAGTCTCTTTCCTAGGTTGACTTCTGTCGCCAAGTCAGCTTGCCCATTTCCCTCCCTCTTGTTACTGCGCTTGTATTACAACTTGCTACTGCTGATTGACGTCGTTCTCATGGCTATTATGATATGTCTTACGACTGCAGTTCTTATCTGTACTCTTAATTTTGTTGGCGTCATTACTACACTCTACAACAGCCAGTATTGTTCCAAGACTTTAGAACCATATGTGCCTTATTTCGGAAGATTGTGTAGAAAAAATTATTTCGGTGCACTTTAATAAGGCAAGCAACATAAAACTCATCAGCGCCAGCCATGTTCGACCATGGTGCATGCCTCTTAAGCATTCAAGATATTTCGACGCCCCCCGTCACACTCATAGTACGGTGGACAAAACAGGTCACGGCCACAAATTTCCCCTTACTCTCCAGAATCAGGGGGCCTATCCTCTACGCTTTCAGCTACGTATCCATTGTGGTGGCTAATCTAATCTGCCACACATCGCAAGGTGTGTTCTGCGTCCTCTGCTGGCCAAAACCGACGTGTTCATCATCAAAAAGTGTTTTCCGAATGTTTGTGAGGCAAGCTATGAAGCAATTGTGCTCGGTCAGCATCTGGTCAGCCTGATGGTAACCACAGACTTTTCCCAGCCATGGGTAGGGTAGTGTCCACTACCCCATGACTGTCCGGCGACCGTTACGAGTTCGCTCAAACAACACACGTTCTCTGCCTGGCTCGCACCAACGACTACGGATTCTATTATTCTCATGCCTACTTATATACTCACAGATTGCCCGCGTATTTAGTGACTTCCCGCGTCTTCGCTACTGGTGTGGCGGCATCCTCTATTTGGCGCCATGTATTTAGTTTGCTTCGGCATTGCGGCCAACCGACGATGTACTATATGCCCGCGCTGCTTAACGGACGCTGCTATTCTACAGGTAGGCACGTGGTATCGTCAATGCGCTTGACGATCTGGGTCATCTCAATTGATTGGCCCACGATTAAACTTGAATTCCTCTATCTATGCCTCCTTCCCTGCTTAATGTCACTCGCTAAACGCCTATCACACAGCAGGTGTTTGCCGGCGATGTAACGGACCTCTGCTAGCACCATGGCAGACCGCGTTGAAACCGCTTCTGTGGGAACTACAGAAAAAGTCCTATATAGAATCTCTCATGCAAACCATCGTAGTGCTCTCTCCCTTACCAGGGAGCAATCTCTGTATTGTTCTGCGTAGTCTGCAGTGATTTTTATCCACCCAAAGCGTGCAGGGATGCGATTAGCTCCTCCTATTTTCCTCGGCAAGAACGAACTTACTAATTCGTGCTTATCGAACTATTTTACGTGCTGGAATACCACACATGATTGCGCAATGGTTCCAATTACGCAATCATGTGCGTATGCAGTTTAGTAACAAGAATCACAGTGTCGAGCGGCCACGAACGCAGCAAAGCTGCTCGCCGATTCATCAACCTACACAATAGCAATCGCTCGCTGTCCCTGTGTGCTGGCCAGCGGATCTGCATGCAGCCGTATTCTACAAATCGTCACCCGCCAGCGACCAGCGAAAAGTTAAATGATGCCTGGCCGCCAGTATGATACCGTCTGCAATGCGAAACGGAAAAAAATGATGAGAGCTAGCGCGCCATGCAATTCTGAGCATCCTATCCACATTCTGCGATTGGCCAAATGCACATAATTTTGTGCAAACAAAAAAAGCGTAGGCTTGTTTTTCACGTAACCCATGATTTCGTAATAAAATGACGTGAGCAGCTTTATCGGTTCTATTACTTAGTTCACACCAGGGCGAGTGTTGAATCGCATCGCGGTACACGAGTGATCTACAGCTGCGCGTGTGTTTTCATAGTTATATAATTGCACTAGCCGTAACATTAAAAGTATAGGTAAAATATTACATCTAATTTGAATTATTTCTTGTTTCTCTCCACTTATACAAAAACGCTATAATATATATATATATACATATACATTTAAATATGCATGACAGTTTATATATATATATATATATATAGTGCATACAGTTTAAATTCGCCTTTATTTTAAAAGAAGAAAAACGTTTGAATCATTTCTTGCAAGTATAGATTCCATGCATACACAACAGAGCTCCTAGGGCTCCATAGTAACTAAGTATACAATTATTTAAATACAGTCATATTTTCATTTAACCGCTCCTGTTAGCACAAACGTTCCGATGTTACGACAAACCTAACCACAGCAAAAGCCGCACGCATATTTTATGTCTATGAGCAGCCTATAAACAGCCTCCGTATAAGTGATCTCCGTGTCGTATCATAGTAGTGTCAAAGGCACTTTTTACGTTGTTTTTTTCAAACCTGCAGCAAAAGAGAGCACACATCTATAAGGAAGTACCTGTGTAAGACGTGGCGGCAACCCTTAACTAAACACTAAAGCGCCTGTCCAGATGATCATATTCGAAGCCTGTTAGTTCATTTCCGCACGTGACACGAAGTCATCTGTCAAAACACGGTCATCGTTATCCGAAAAACTGTTTAACAACCGACTAGATGTCATGTACATGTCGAATGCCACATGAATGATGTACATGTCCAATGTCACGACACATTCGAGTTATTAGCCGACTCTGTGCGTGGCAAGTTTCGCAGTGCTATACCAAAAGCTGCTAAATATAATTTCCTTCCTCTAGCCTAGTTCCCCTCTCGGGGGAACTGCACATAGCCAGCTGATAGCGTTTTCCAGCGACTATGACGCGTGCACAAAAAGCACGTTCCTTAAGACGTTAGTTAAGCTTTGGCATAGCCTCCAATCGTGAGCGCGCGATACACAATCTCAACAGAAAAAAAAGAGTTGTTTGCTGTGCGAGTAGCATCTCTCTTCATAGGCCTTTACTATATCAGTTTGCATAGTAGTAGGTAGTACAATTATCCCCACGAAATATAGCCTTGCTTGGTATCGTAGCATCTTATCCCATCCCATAGGCTTATTTTGTAGCAGCATTAGCAGCAGCAACAGCAGTAGCGAACGTGTAGCTTGTTCATTCTGGTGTACACTGTATAAATATTTATGCCTGTACCTTTGTGGTGAGACAGTGTTATTATGGAAAACGTAAGCGTATTTAGTGGCAAAAACGTGTGCTAAACCGATCTCGGCCATTGGTAACATTATTGTAGGCATATACACAGCTTTGCTGCAGCGTATACACACACCGTCGACAACAGTATATCTAATTTGGCATCAAAACGCACTCCTAGAGTATTTTAAGTAGTCTTGTACATACATATTTCCCACCCACTCTTTGCACAAAGAGTTATATATATATATATATATATATATATATATATACACATATATATATATATATATATATATATATATATATATATATACGTACATCTCACGTATCTCCTGAAACCTGCATATAATATATATATATATATATATACGCGCACGTGCATATATACATACTATATACATATGCCTCCAACCACTATAAACGCATATATATATATGGCACAGTGCATCCGTTAATGGACGAGGTCGTACTTTTCTTTTTGGCCGAAACAGGCGCAAGGCAAAGCAACCAGCAAGCCAGCAAAAAAGATCGCCGAATACCAACCACCAACATTTCGAAGCTATTGATGGCCGGAACAGTCCGGTCGGCCAAACAGCCTGTGGCAACGGCAGCGTCGGCTCCTCATGCCACCACCGTTGGACGACGTCCATCGAGGGCCTGCTTCGCCAGGCGCTCGTAGACGAAGCGTATCGAGAGCCGAGTGCGGCCAGCAGAGGCATGAGAGCAGTATGGACGATGGCGAGGATCTTTTTCCTCTTTCATCCTTTTTCCTTGTTCCGTTCTTTCCGTCCGCCGGACCGTCCGTCCGTCCATCCGCCCGCCCGTCCGTCTTTCTTCATTTCGCCTTTCAGCTCGTCAGCTAGTCGGATGATGACGACGACGACGACGATGATAGGTCGTCCTAACTACTGCCTAGTACGGCTTGTTTCGTTCGTATTCCAGCTCGTACTAGGCATACCACCCCACTAGGATGATCATCATGACTATCATCACGACCTCAAGCATTTACCATCAGTGATGGCGGCAGCAGCTACAGCCGCCACGGAGACGGCAGAGGCATAAATATTTAGAAAGGCTATGAGAGAGTCAATGGGGTCGTCCATTGAGCGCGCACTCACCTTACGTCGCCGGTCCAGCACGCCACGCGCACGCCTAAGATCTATCATGCTTCTTCGTCAACAACCACAACAACAAAACAACCACAACAATAACAACAGCAACACCAACAAAACAACCACAACAATAAAAACAGCAACACCAACAAAACTACCACAACAATAACAACAACAAACAGCAGCAACAGCCACGACAACAACAACAACAGGAGCAACAGCAACTACAAAAAGAGCTTCAGACATTGGCGGCTTTTTAATGCAGTGCGTAAACCATGATGACTATGACTGCGATTAACCTACGCCAAGGCCGTATACCGCGTCAATAGAAGATGCGTTGTGCGCGCGAGATAGGACGCGACTTGGCACGTCAATCGACGTTCTCACGCATCGCCCGATCCACAATCATGAGCTTGTGGGCCGAAATCGAGAACCGCCTGTCTTCGAGTGTTCGGCGTCGGTGGCGGCGGTGGCTGGTAGAGCTGGTAGAGCCAGGCTGGTGAGCTATAGGCCAGAAACGGCTCAAAGCATGTACGTCAATCTACATCAATCCGTGAATTTAGTTTGTGGCACCCTGCTCATTGTACATACGAGGCTTCCTCTGTCTAGCCGGGGGAAGCACAACATACAACAATATAATCCAGCTGCAATGCAGTCAGTTGATGATCGGATATGACCTCTTATCTACATGTATTCTAAGCTATGAGACGCACTGCCAACTGGGTATGGTGGCTTTCTTCTGAGCGTAATTTCGAGAATCTTTGATGAGGACACCTTATTGGTACAAGGTGAGCAGGAAGTGTTGCAGGTAAGGCAAAATGTTGGAACCTCGCAAGGGGACCCATTAAGCTGCGTCTCCTTAACTCTTCTGCTCGCTGATTTTGTCGGTTATATTCGACAGAAGCTTCAGAAGGCCACAGTTGTGATGTACGCAGATTACATAGTGGTCGCTCATTACGACCTGAGTGCATCAAGCGCATCATCCTTTCTGGCAGAGGTGTTTCTTGTCTCAAGGGAGCTAGAAATAAACTCCATAAAATCTAGGCTGTGAAATTTAGACGAGGAGGTCGATTGGCTGCCAAATTATACGTTGCGGTGGCCAGTCTTTTGAATTCGTCAACTTTTTTCCGATATCTGGGGCTTCGGTTCCATTATACTGGGACGACCTCCACTGTTCACATCGTCGAAACAATGCGCACAGCCCTAATCTCTCTTTATGGAGAGGCAGGCGACGTCCGGCGACTGTATTGTTCCAATGATGATGTATGGTCTTGACAGAGTATGGGAACACCTTACTCGACCAAATTTTGGTTTGCTTGGAAGGTGTTTCACAATGTACATGAAGCGAGTGCTTTGCTTGTCAATGCGGGTTAGAAGCCGTTTGGTGTACCTAATATCACACTGTGCACCGGTGGTTGAGATCATTCGATTGAGGTTGAAGACAGTACCATTCGAGAGCTTCATCTCGCAATGGGAAAACTAAAGTTGAACAACTCCGACGAGAGGTTGGAGACCTGGATATTTTCAGTGCCTCTCACCTCTGGTCTGGTCTTGCATGTGACAATCGCCACGGTTATACCAGATACATAGTTAATGGCTATCATCACCTGATCCGTTCGAATGCTAACTTCCACGAGGAGTGCACCTGTCGACTGTGCTCTCAGGCATGTACGAAGTTTCATGCGTGCGTTCGCCTAGTCCTTGCGAAGAGATTACTGCACTGCCTCTCTCGAATAACATGCCGCGAGTAGCTGACAATTGTATAATTGTCTGTGTTTTAAGCATACTCAATATGAGTGACATAAATATGATGACATGAGACGCACTACAGTGTCCCTATGACAACAAGACGTGCTCCTCGGGCTCCTTTGGTTCATACTAATGTTAGATGCCCTTCTTCTCTCACAAGAGCTTTCAATTGCCGACATACTCTGGTCGAACGATCTGTGGCCGCGCACTAGAATTGCATAGTAGATCATTAGGCTAACGCCCACTCCTAAAAAGCAAACTTAGTTTCTCTTGTTTGGGCTCTATCCGCCGATTTGGCACATAGTCATGCCCGTTTATTCGTCATGTTTGCCCGTTTTTCTCGCAAGTAAACCGTAGTTTTCGGGCGAAACTGACCGCACTCTCCGGTAACGTTCACCCACAGAACAAAATCTACAAGGGTCTATCTATAAGCAACTTGCTTCGTAAGTATTGTTGACTACATCCTTGAAATGCACAGGTCTTTGCAAAGGCAAGACGCATTGCGTAAGGAGAAATAGCGCAGTCACATTCTTGAAAACTGCATTCTGCTAACAGATAACTAACTGATCAGCCTGTCTTTAGGAAGAGTTTACAGGCTTCAATAGTATTTTCAATAGCTGCACCAAGTTATAAAGCATTAGAACGCGCAAATGATAGCAGCAAAACTGCTACAACAACAACAACAGCTGTAACATAATTTGCAATTATATACGTAATAGGGCAATAATCGGCGTACGTGTAAAATTTGCAAATTCATTGTGAACACAGTCTCTTTAAACAATGACGGCCAAAACGGCACAACAGCCACACAACGTAAATAATAATAATAATAATAATAATAGCCACACAACGACAGAAACGATAACAGCCTCATAACAGTAACTCTGGCAGTAGCCAGAGCCATAACGACTTCTTCTGCTCTAACTAGTCTCACGCACCTTTAACTCGTACTGCTCTGTCTAGCACTAACTAGTTTTTACAACTAACTAACTACTCTTTAAATCGGCCCATCAGTAGCAGCCGCAATCGCAAATTCGAACGAACGCCATGTGGACGGAACCACAGCCCAGTTCTCGAATACGTTCGCGCGAACACAGCCAAACAAACACAGAAGCTCAGACGCAGCTCTCTCTCTCTCTCCTCTCTCTGCTCGCGGGTACAAACCTACACATCAACCGTCATCACAAGACGTCGAAGAAACGCATTGGCTAGCTCGTAGATAGCAAGAACCAATCTCTGAGTTCGTCCTGAATACCCAATGTTGTGATTGTTGTACTTGTAGTTTTTGTTGCTATGGTTGTTGTTGTTGAACTAGTTAACTAACCGCTTGGTTAACCAACGAAAAACCGTAAATACGGTCAAAGTTGTTGTCGCTTGTATACTTGTACTAGCTGTTGTTGTCGCTGTTGTCGCGTCGTTGTCGTTGTTGTTGTTGTTGCTTGTTGTTTGTTGTTGTTTTTGCTGTGTTGTTTGTTGTTGTTGTTGCTAGTAGGCGAGCTGGGCAGGCTCACAGCGGCACGCAGATCGCTCGACATACTGTTGCCTCCTTCGTTCCAACACTGCTGACGCCACAACCATGGTTGCTACTACGAATTCCGCCACTTGCTGCGTGAACTGCTCCTACAACAGCTAGTAAAGGTGCCGAAATCGACCCCAGTAGCCAACGGCCATGGCTTTTGCTCGTTCGTTATACCTTGTCGTAGTAGCATTCATACGAATTACTTATTAATTAGTAGTAGTAGTAGTAGTGGTGGTGGCATAAGTAATCTACCTACGAACCATTACTACCTACCATTATACGAGAAACACCATGATAGAGCAGCAGCAGCAACAGCAACAACGAGCTCGATGACTGCAGTCGTACGGAAAGTATGATAGCAGAACGCAACGAAAAACAGAGTTCCCAACAACGATGACTAACAACAGTATACGCAAAAGTGCAAGAAGCGATTCTAGAGTCGCATTTACTAAAATAGTCCTACGTACCACCCCCCCCCCCCCCTCCTCCCCGTTTTCTCCCACCACAGGACACATTGGAGAAGATGTTTGGCATTCTAACAGCTGATGTTGACATCTAACAGATGAAGAATATCGGCATGAGGTTCCACAGTATATTATGAAAAAGTGTCGTATGTAGATTCATGTCCTCTTTTTAATGCTAAAAAACCAACCTAAAACAACGATAGCAATAACATCCGGGATAGCAACAGCAGCAACAAAAAACAACAACATTAAAATTAAGGACAACAACAACCTTAACACGAATGGCAACGACAACAACAGTACAGCAGCCAGAGGCACTTTAACATATAATACAGCAGCAAAAACTACCGTCATATCAAGGACGGTATCAAGGGCAACAACAACAGCAACCATTATAATGACGGCATCAACAGCAGCAACAATAACAACAGCAATAACAACCATAACAACAACAACGACGACGACGACAACAAAATGGTACTTTCAATCAGCCGATAACAGATACCATTAGCAGTCAATGCTTGGTCATGTTTCAAGGCAGGTACGCATGCTGCTGCCGCTGCTATTGTTGTCGTCGTCGATGTAGCGTTTGAGATTGCAGAGATTGATTTCTGCTCTTGTGGCCAGCACATACGGCAATTGCCCAGATAGAGACAGGCGATACGAGACGTTAGGCTGAACGGAGGCAAAGGTGGCCCCCGTGTTTATCGCACCGATCCGGCACTAACCTCGAAACGTCCGGTAAGCGTCGCTGGATAGCGTCGGAGTCGTTTCTCACAACCGCGATGCAAACTCAAGAACGAGAGCTGCCAGCTCGAGAAAATCCGCCCACCTTCCAACTGCGCATAGTTAGCAGTCGAATGCCGTCAAACGCATAAGTCAAATTACTTGAACTCGTGTTAACTAGTGATAGTTAAATTCGTTAACCAATAAACCAACCAGGCAGCTTAACTGACTGCCCGACCATAGCAGTAGTGTAGTAGTACTTTTCACGTTCTGACTTCACGCTTCCACCGCACAACGCTGTCCGAAATTTAGCAAATGAACGATCAAACTAGTGATTCGAAAAAAAAAAACTTTGATAATAGAAATCAAAATAAACATTGAAAAATATATAGCAAAAAGCCAAAACCTTTGAGCTGCTGAAATGCTCGGAATACTATCAAACAGAACTTACAAAATGCATACATTTAATTTGTTCTCTTTTATTTTATTAGTAAATAGCTAATTACATCGAGCTGGCTTACACACGATGATACCTTAGCTAGTAGCTTTGAGATTTGGAGGCAAGTCTCGACGACTTGAGCATCTCTAGAATTAGGCACACTGTAACATATATACTTCATATTGCCAACAACCGAGTCCAAAAAACTTGTAGAAGTGTTCAGAGCCTGCCTTAGACACTTCGTATGTTTTCATAGGTCTCTACAATCCACTTGAAACCTTACCTGAGGTCTTCTACGTTCCTTCTACCGCAATCAATTAACAGAATATTCGCGCTTAATTAAAATCGCAAACGAGCACTTCGTAGGAGACATTGCCATCGAAAGGCGAATGCATTTCTCCTCATGTGCTGTGAGCGCTCCCCGAACGCCGTCGTGACGGTCGACCTAACCAACAATCATCAGGTGAGCGTCGTTCACGGACGATTCTCGCCTCGAGAATGGGAAGCGGCAGCAGGCGACACATTCGAGATCCGATATCCGAAGCTCTTCGCACTTCGGCAACACGCTGACGAGACAGACATGCGCTCGTGAATGAGCTATGGTGGCCGTTCCGTCAATGAACAAACCCCCAACAAAAATGCCAGTACGCCCCTACTGGGAAAAGCTGTCTCCACTTTAGAACTACTACCGCTTTGACTATTGCAAAAACAACAACAATAACAACAACAAAAGCAACAACAACAAAAGCAACAACAACACAACAACAACAACAACAACAACAACAACAACTACTACTACTACTACTACTACTACCACTACTACTACCACTACCGTTTCTGCTAGCAGTTTCAATTTCTCTACACGCGCCCTCCCCCCTAAATTCAATCTATAAATTAGTTTGTCAACGTGTCAACCACGAACACCGTCGACGTGGCGATAAGTTGTCACCGTCGCAAACGACAGTTTCAACGAAGACGACGACGACGACGGTGAGCCGGCCGCGACGACAATGCCGGCGCGAATAAAGTCAGCGTCAGTTTTGTGGAATTTTTCGCTAGAAAATGAATTTTCAAAGCAGCGCCAGCCATAGCGCCACAATAACGCCATCAACAACAGTGGCAGCAGCAGCAACAGCAACAGTACGACAATGAGGTAAAAACAAACAACTCGAACAAACACTACACTCAAACTTGCTCGACTACACATCGCCTTGGCTGCTTGAGTCATAGGGGACATATATATATATATATATATATATATATATATACGCAAAACAAAGTTTATTTTCACCCCATGTTGGGTAAGTACAAACAAACAATGTAAACATCTTAGAATGCCCGGGGCAGTCCTGCATATGTAAAATATATGCATACTATACACATGTGCACATATTGTATATATATATATATATACATATATTGCACTTCTCACATCTCAGAGTTACCCTGACCCTTGGGGGTACCCAAGAATATTTCTTTGACTAATCTAGCACACGAAATAGTCGGTACTCTATAAAAATAACGAACAATTGTGGAACATTTAGCATTACGCGGATATATATTTCGTGAGTCGAGTGTCAGTGTACAACCAATACGATAACACAGAGCAAGACTTCAAAGCATGTTTTAGAGACTTTCGTCGATGGACCATCGTTCACGGCAAACCGTTCCGAAAGAATCGATCGCTCATCTGTCGAATGCCGTGGCATGGATTTCACTTCTCAATGTGCATAGAAATGAGCTGTTCTAATATTGACGATTGTGCGTGGAAATGAATAAATAAAGCAAAATGTGAAAGTGACATGAAAAAAAAAAAATATATAAATATATATATATATATATATATATATATATGTGAATATCTCAATCACTGCTCAATCAAAGCTAGTGTGAACTAAATTTGCAAACTGGGACGTTATCCTGTAAACTCTAGAATTAAAAACATTGTTTAAGGTGGTTGTTTTTAATTTTAGACTATCCTCCGTACCCAACGGGCTGAAACTCTCCATGACGTATATCTTCAATGCACCGAGGGCCAGACATGTTGAGATGTCTAGGGTTTCCCCAACAGTGCTTGTGGCAGCATGGCCGCCGACTCTCAGCGGTATGATTTATCATCTGTTCTCAATGAGCACCGCTCAAAGAAAATTCGATAGCAGAGGGATCGAACCAGCGACACCTTCATAGATGACAACCATGACTAGCGCACTAGTCCCCTAGACCACGCCTGTGGACTCTAGAGAGTAGGAACTTTTCCCTGACCTCCGCCGCATTTTATCTTCTTATCTAAATGACCGAACGCTTATATGTGGAGAGAAATTACCAGGCTCTCGGGAAACACACATGCCAAATACAGTTCTCAAATTCAAAGTTCAGGAAATCAAGGGTTACGCATAACCTAGCCAAGATGCTTCCTTCGAGAGGTAAAAGGTCGGAGCAAAGCTACTAGCCTCTGTCGCTTGAATTTACTGCGCAAAGAAGGGCCTGGACAGAGGCCGCCCACATATTACGCAACACAGGCCATGCACAGTTTCAGACATATATTAAAATTTGGCAAGAAGACAGAAGACAAGAACACGTGCGTTTTGTGCACATTAGGAGAACCTGACACAGTGAGCCATACAATTGCAGCCTGCGCTGCACTTGGCGCCGCGCGACGAACCTCCTGATACACGATGGCTGGGAAATCAACAACGGAGATTGTCGCCAGAATGATAATAATTTCACCGACTGGGCGAAGGGGTCTCCTTCTTCGACTCCATCATGAGACAGAATACGAGTCTAGAGGACGCTCGGAGCTCACGCTTCTGGTCGAGTCAACCTACCCTGGCAGTAATCCACGGAGTCCCACCCTCAGTTCGCAAGGTTCCC
>QVRM01003506.1:0-191281 GCA_003439945.1 Dermanyssus gallinae | reverse complement strand
AGGCCCTTCTTCGGAGGCAAATCTTCAGAAGCAAAGAGCGCTAATAGAGAGCCTTTCTTAACGCGCTGGGACGATTTCTGGGACTGCCCATACAAACCCACACTCCCACAGCAGAGGTCCCAGGGACGGAAGAAGAGCAACTTTCGGCAGTAATACTGCAAGAGGTACTCGAGCATCAGAACGCCTCGACCGAGAAAGCTACCGATGAAAGAATATCTCCGGAAGCGGTTTTGGCTGCGGTGACGGAACGCATAGGCTTGTTCCTAACCGAATAGAAGGCCGCAGATCTCTTTCTGATCCCGATGGGCGCTACCTGATGCCGCCCAATATGCCAACTTGGATTAGATCACTGGCTAAAGATTTAAGTTCATCGCGAAGCCACGTTTCCAAGACTCCGAGGAGAAAAGCGGCTATTTTTCGACTTCTTATACGGATTTCGAAAAGGGCGCTTGATAATTAGCGTTATTCAGTGGGTGCAATCGAAGGCCAAGCTCTTCTGCAGGTCTTTTGCCAAAAAGCTCTATCTACTCGTGGCCGTATTGCTCGATGTCAAGAACGCTTTTAACAGTCTCCTGTGAGAAGTCATACTTAAGACCCTCAGCAGGAAAGAAACCCGTTTTGTCTTCTTAGAACCATAGCTGTCTATCTGCATGACCGGACTATCCAGTCGCAAGGACTGACCTTAAGATAACTGCAGGGTGCTACGGGGCTCTATATTTGGCCCCTACTATGTATAGCTTACGACGGCGTGCTGCGGCTTGGGGTTCTTTTACTCGGAGCCGACCGCCTTCCACGCCGTCCAGGTCCTGACCGGGCACGGAGACTTCCAGTCCTACCTGTTTAGGATCGGGAAGGCTTCCAGCCCGCGTGTGTCCACTGCGGCGATAGACTTAATGATACTATATAACACACGACTATGAGGTGTTCATCCGCTTGCGCTTTTATAAGGATCAACACTAACCAATGCGGGAGCCCTTGCTTTAGTGGCTAGAAGTGAGGAACAATTTTTAAGAACATATTGACGGCAAAATTAATATTATATAATCGCCGTATTATACACACCCCTTAGGTCTCCATGGGTAGACTCACACCTCCCCCCGGTTGTTTGAAGTATTTGCACATGCAATTCCCGATCGGGTGGGTGGATGAGAAGATGAGTGCTTTTTAGTGGGTTGGAGTATCATACTATCGGCCCACAGTTGCACGCGAGTTTCCTGCAGTCGTGTCTATGTGTGCATCCCATACGGGCCCATTGCCAGTTACCCTTTAACTAAAAAAAAAACGGCGGTCAGAGCCAAGAATCACTTTCACCTCTTGTTACTGTTGGTTCACGTAATATTTCTAGTGCAGTCAAACCGTGAGTTTTTTTGTCCTGGAAGCTTCTTCTAGCCACTTCAAATCTGTGCTAACGTCGTCTCGCTACTTTCACCATTTGCTTCTCTATGTATTTAAAAGATTTAGATCGATAATTGCATTTAATCTTTTCGATTTTTAAGTAGTTAAATCGATACATTTGTTAAAGTTAGTTGTATTGCAATATATTTATCATTGTTAAAGTGGTTGCCAATTAAAATGCTGTTTGTAATAAAATATTTCTTTTTATAAGATCGTGTACATCCGTCTCTAATATGCTTACATAGGTAGCAGCAAGGATCTCAGACAGAGAGTGCTTGATATTATCTTTAGGAAATTTTAGGCAGTTGCAAGAAAGAAAGGCTTGACTTCGGCTGACACAACCATAATGGCCTGAGCGGTAGCATGTGCTTACCGTTCAGTGTATGCGGTCAGAACCTGCGTAGTACCACTTTTTGAAGTTTAATAAGTTACCGCTTAGGCTTGAATACTTGAGTGTCTCGATCTGCTCAATCTTATTGATCGCGGTGCCGAGCCAAAGTGCGCTAGAATTCAAGTTGGCCCTAGTGTTGGACATGTACGATGGACCGCGGGATCTTACAACACCTACGGAGCCTCAAGCCACACGGCTAAGAAACTGGAGCGTCCGATTTAGGAAAGGCATAAAGCGATGACTGTCCTGGTCCCCACTCGCAAAACTGACTAAGTTGGACCAACTCGTCTAATATAGATAAATTGCCTAATTGCACGACGGTTCGTGTACATCGTAGGAATCCGCGTGTGATGTGTATCACAGTTTGCAGTAATCTAGCTGGTTGCATTGTAAGTGGTATATATACAATATGTTTGGAAACGTTTTCATAATCGAAAGTAAGATATGTAGAGCTTGTTAAAACAAAATTTTTTTTCCAATGGAACATGGTCTCAAAGAAGAGTCTTGTTTCAGAATGAGAGTTAAATTACTACAATTTGTCACACTTGTGTTTTTGCCCGACATAGGAGCTTAAAATGTGCTGTTGCGAAACAACCAGTCTTTCTAGGCAGAAACAAAACACACCGTCGCGTTCGTGCATTTCTTTGCAGAACTTCGCATTTCAAGATGATACATAATTACAATACAGTCGTTATTAAATACAATTTAAACACTTCAGCGACCGTCCCACCAGACGAGAAAGTGCAACGAACGCGCTTCATATCTATTGTGTAGCACGTCCTAGCTGCACAAAATGAGCCGCTGAGAGATAGCCCCACATTCTGTCAAGGCTGTAGCTCAACATTGGTACAATCTTAAGCTTAAAAATCCGCACTGCCGCACTCAGAGACAGTCGTCGAAGGTCTCTCACGTCTGTGTGAATAAAGCAATAGCCGTCCGAAAGGTCGTTCCCGTAAAGTCTAGTCTCAGACACAAATACGGAAAGAAATTGACAAATGCCGGTTGGCCACAACAGGGTATTACGCCTGTTGCAGTCCATCGACCCCCACGGCGAAACTTAATGGCTTTCGTTTTCCGTGAATTTATTTGTAGGTCCTTACAGTATAAGTAACTATCTACGTCGCCGACACTTCAATGAATGGCACCGCGGCCCCGGTGGGCCACTACTATGTCATCCGCATACATAACAACCACGGCGTTTCTAAACTCCCTACGCACCTGGCGGGCTAGGTCTGATATGAGCAAAGGGAAGGCCAGGCAATTTAGAGGGTGCCCTTGAGGAGTCAACAACTGACTTATTTGCACTGGCCTAGAGAAGATATAAAGTCGATCAGAAGATGCGACATGGTCGCTTAGAAGAAAATTCGCAAAAAAATAAGTTTTTCGTTAGTTTTCGTGCCATATACCTCAAAATAATTACCCTACGACCACTTACAGTGCTCAAAACTAACACATTCAGATACGCATTTCATGACGTTCACTTTGGTACCAAATATATTAGTATCAAAATATTTGATATCAACGCGAGCTGTAGTTGCGTAGTAATTAAGATTTTTCGGCGGGACGTCCAGATTAGGCGCATGTAAAATGTCTGTATGGCGACGCTACTGCCGACACATCGCACAAAAGCCGCGTCGCCACACAGTCAGTTTACATGCCCTTAATCGGGACTTTCCGCCAAAAAATCTAATTACTTCGCAACCACAGCTCGCATATACATAGATGTGCTACCAAAGTGAACGTCATAAAGTACACTTGCCTAAATATGTTATTCTTGAGCGATGTAAGTGGTCGTAGGGTATTCATTTTCAAAAATGTTTGGCCTAAAAGCCAATTAAGAACCTCATGTTTAGCGAATTATCTTCTAATCGACTATTTCGCAACTTCTGACTGGTCGTATATGTTCTTTGGAAGAATCTTCTCACACGACGAAGACGGCGGTGTGTTTAGTTACTGTCTATTCTTACTGTCAATTATGAAAACGTTTTCAAACACCCTGTGTATATATTACAAAGTGGTTGAACTAGACTTTCTAAAATGATTTTAACTGGTTCAGTGATATTTATCTGCAGCTATTACAGGAAGCACTTTGTACACACCTGCTAAGTAGGGCTAATGGTACTACTAAATAAGTATTTAGCCAAAATTAAGGTGTCGGTATATGAGTCTGAAGCTTGGGCTACTATAAATCAGTATGAGCTTGATTGCAGAGGTGTCCAGAATCAACCCTTGCCGTGCTTAAGGTATTCCTCATCCATTTTAGGGGTAAATATTGGAGGATCCCCTTCTGCCTTTAACCGAGTCACTGTTATATTTATTGCCACGTTGCCGTCTTCTGTGACTGTAATGTTGTCTATTTTTTGCCTACATTGACCATATGCTTTCGGTTTCTGATTTGCAGCAGCTGTAGTTGTTTTGATAGCTGTGGACATAGGAATATTTTTCTGGACTTTGGAAGAAATACGTCGGGAAAGGCCTGGCCCTCTACTGATAAATTCTACAATGGGAAGGATATTTATGGATCCTCCGATTGATTCCTTTGAATTACTATACGTATTCAACTTGACTAATTATAACGACCTTGTGGCTGGAAAAGTACCTATTGTGCGTGAGCTTGGTCCTTATGTATACAGGTAAGATTACTGCGGTACCCACCTTTTTAACATGCATTTGATATGGAATGTGCATACAACAATACACATGAATACAGTAACCGTTTTACAGTATTGTTCATTCGTTTAACATAAATACATCTATTAAAGTAGAGTGTGTCCGTAAGGTTGTCACTCGCTTAGCCGTCAAGACACTGAAAATTGCTTGGCTAATTCAGGTTTGATAAGTTGTGCGTTCGTATGTCAAACTGGTTACACTGGCGTTTTGACGCGTCCCACGTGAAACGAAGCTGAACTCTTTATAACACACTCTATTAAAATGATATTTTCGATAACACGGTTGTAGTCATCTTCGCTTTCCTGATTCAGACTCTTTACGGTTTAGGTACTTTTAATATTCTAATCTCCCGCTTAGTTAAATAGGAGCACGTGCAATTAGGTGTACCTTTGACATCGCACATGACGCAGATGCTTAAGCTCATCTTGAATATAACCGCATATATCCATATTCAAGTGTACTAATAAAGGCATTTTATATGTTTAGCATCAATCGTTTATAGCATGAAGGGCACAATAGGATGGTGACAAATGTATGTTTTTCTTTCATAATATATAAGGTAATTTTTATAATATACATATAAAATATTAAAATATTTTAAGGCGAATTAAAGTTTACTGATAAACTCTAAATAAAAGCTAACACGGACATAGCTAATATATATATATATATATATATATATATATATATATATAGGGATTAATATTCTACCCAATTTAGTGGACAGTTTAACTCACCTCTGCGCGGCCTCGTTCATATCGTCAACACCTGACACAAATACACTGTTCGTAACATAAACGAATTAATGGAACACATAGCTTTTTTATGAATACTTGCCAATACACTCAAAAGCATACAGCATATGTACTGCGGAGGTTGCCTAGGGCTAAATCACAGACTATGTACTAGCTGCGTCGAAAATTAATAATAATAATAATAATAATGCCAAAACAATGACGAAACCTGTTTACGACATAACACACTACGATGTGTCGATTCGTTATGTTCTTCCTGTTAGAATTGTAGCAGCAACTCTTTTTGGAAGAACCCCGTCAATAAAAAGAATCTTGATTGCTTTTTCGAGGCTTCCAATTTTTTATGGCTGGCATGTAGGATAACACAGGGAGGCACTTTTATAAAGCTTAAGCTAATTTCTTTTGAACATGGGCAGCTGCGAATCACTATTCCGACCTCTTGGGGCAAAGGGCTGAGAAACCGCATGACACTGACACCGATTAAACATTCATCCGAATTTATGGTTTTACACAACAGATTTGTGTAGTTTGCTGCATAGTACTGTTGAATTGCCACTTTATAAGTACTGGCCTTAGGGGGTGAATACAACATACACCACCAGCAGAATTTAGTCTCACTTATTCTTTATTATGAAAAAATTTTGGATAGCTTGTTGTACTCTTTCTTAAAATAAGCGCGTTTTTCTCTGTATCTAAGGTGTGGTATGAGTGTAATCTATAACGATTTATATTGCGGATCGGGATTTATTTCGGTATTGGTTTTTCTAGGGTTAAACGCCACAAGGATTTAGATAACTATGGAAACAATACTATTGGGTTTCACGACGAGCAAATGTACTTTTTTGAGCCAAGTATGTCAAACGGAAGCATACATGATAGAATTGTAACCGCGAACTACGCCGCCATGGCTTATTTTCTACCTGACGGCGGACGTCGCCTTAGGGACTTCCCTCTTGTCAAGAAGACACTCTTCGTAACTACCACTGTCGACGACTATTTTTTTAACGGGTAAGTTTCAGATTCTTTATTTTTCATGCGATAACAAGGCCCGTGTGAACGCTTGCAATTCGCCCGCAATAAATGCACTCTCGTTGTCGTCGCATTGGACTTCCTGCAGCACGTAAACCCATGACAATGACTAACCAGATTCCAGATACCTGTTGCTGTAGTCAATCAGATTCGCCATTTTTTACGCCATGTAATGGGGTGATTTTGTAAACGTTGGAAGAAAACTAAACTAGGATAACGACTTATGATCAGACAAATTATGTTAAAACGTTAAACCACGAAATTGGAAACGGTCATGCACTATAGTCTTCTTCAAATCACGTTTTTGTTTTTGTTCCAATGCTTTGCAAAACAATTGAACTTTACTTCGTTATTCACATTGCTTAAACTGCAAAAACCAAGTTAAAAATAGCCAGTTTTGGGTTTAAGCCAGTGAGCGCTAGAAAGTGTCTTTATCACTCAACGACAAAGCCAGTCCTGCCAAAAACATAAATACCATTAAACTATACGTTACTAACTACAAATAGTAACTATCGAAAGCTGTTCTATAAAAAAAATTAGAAAAATTTATATAATAATATAAGTTTAAAAAAGATAAATAGATTTTTCGGAACTTCGCCCATATAGAACTTCGGGAACACGCATTTTAGTCAGTTCTTTAATATAACCTGCGATCGAGCACATCAGAATCAAGGAATGTATACGTGGGAGCTATTTCGGTCACACCCCCGCTAACTTCTGCATTATTACAAATGCTTAAATGGGAAATGTAAAAGATTGTGGTTTGATAACACTATTGGTCTATGAGCAACAATTAATAATTAAACGTAAATGAGATTTGCCAGGATAATAGTGCGTGATCCTTTTTGTTTCATTGCTACAGATTTACCGATCAAGACGTGGCCGATAACCCCAATAGGGCTTTACCATATCATCATGGTAGGTTCGCATTTTTTGCAGGATACAACGACACACCACTATACGACTCTGTGCTGGTGTATACCGATACAAAAAGGGTCAACCACGTTATAGAGCGCGCTGATTCGAAGTAAGTAGCCCTGGCTTACCATCATAAATAATATATCCTGAAAAAAATATCACTATCGGAACGCGTAGTTTAGCGTATTTAAAGACTTGTGAGGTCTCGCATAGTGCAAATGTGGCGGTTGAGTTCGACTAGCCTAATCAGCTTAAAAACTAAGCAAACAATAGTTGTTATATTCATCTGTTTTGAAATTTAATATATAGAACAGTTTAACTTGGTAAAGTGTATAAATAAAGCACTGCTGATATTGTTTATTTTTAAGGACTATTAAAGGATATGGAGAATATTGTAACAAAAGGGAGGGTACAGGTAAGCTATCTACGAGCACATAGTTACACCCAAACGATAAGTTAATTAAACATCCTAACCATGGTTGACGGCGTAACAATTGCAAATGTTAATCAATAGATTAAAATCATATAAAAACGACACTTAATAATTGTAAATTTGAATTACAATTAGTTTAGCCATCAATCTACATTGGACAGTCATGCATGCGCTAGTGGTACTACGTTCAGTACACGCAGCAGGAAAAGCACACTCATAATTTTCATAATGACTGTACACATTCGCAAACGAGTTTACATAAACCCTAAACGTTGCCTTACTATTGCATTTTTTTCAGATGGTGATTTTTATCCAGCGTTTGAAACGCCACCGAGGAACATTAAGATATATCGTACTCAACTTTATAAGCCTTGGGCTCTGCATTTTGAAAAACGGTTCTTGCTCATGCATGAACCTATCGCTCGCTTCCGAGGAGGCAGCGACCTGTTTAATGAGACCGGAGACCCTGAAATCGATAAGTACGCTTTATATGCATCCATGACGACTCTCTAACCGAATGCATAATAACAAACTCTAGGTAGATTCGAGTGGGTGCCATTTTATACTCCGGGTCCCCTTGAAAGATGAAATTTCGACTCAATGACCACAAAGTGACTGCACCTGATTTCATTATAGGTGCCTTTGTCCGAATCCAACGCACCTCAAGGGGACATTCGACGCAAGTCTGCAGAATACGTACAGCACCAGTATGGGGCTACTAATTACGGTTCCAGTTGTATTGAGTCTGCCTCATTTCCTTAACGGAGATCCCTCTCTGCGTCATTCTGTCAGTGGATTACACCCCGATGCGAAGAAGCACACTTCCTATATTGACATCCATGCGGTGAGTTTTGCCATGCGTTTTTTAATGATTAAGAGCAAACAATTCTTATGCAATTTGTACATTCTACTTTTGTTTTCATTTGTTCATTTTTGACACGGACCAACTGTTTGTTGCTGGCGCAGGCACCAGCTGATAAACAAACTGAGAGTCACAGATATCCCCTGTGATTACCAGTTTTTTAAAAGATACACGCATGGACGTTTCAGTTTTCACTATGTGCTGCCATTGTTCCACAGTAATGTATGTCGTTTTCTTACACCTCAAAAAAGGCGAGGGTGAAAAAACATACGTTTTTTATGACATTTTTGAAGTAAGTATATGCAAGTTGCACTTCACCATTTAGATCGGGTACATCATCTTCTTATGGATCACGCCCGTGGTCTTCTCAGCAACTTTATTACTGCAAGTCCGACGTAAGTAGGTCCACGTTGACTACAGAAGGGGCTATAAGTACTGTTAAGGCATATATAAGGGAGCACGAATTGAGGGAGGAATGACGGCTGCTCAATAGAGCAAATTGAGAATCCTTAGCTTTTACCGTGCGACCGCGTGAGGCGGTGAAACACTCGGTTAGTACCGGACTGTTGCCTAACAGATCTTCTACTCAACCGTCAATAAATTTGTATTAATACAAAATATATATATATATATATATATATATATATATATATATATATATATATATTTATTACACAATCCAGTTAACCCTGGGAAACTACAACTGATACTCTCTGGAGTAAACTCTGATAATCTCTGCCGCTCTCTTTTTAACATCCTCAATTAAATGTTTCTTAATTTCTCTCACGAGTGTTGTTATTGAGTCACACATAACCACGATGTTTCCACTGCAATTGGCTGTATTATAAAAGTTGCCTCCAATTTCTTTGTTTATCTGCTAAATTGGTAACCGCTTGTGTTGATCTCGAAGCTCGACTCACGCGCGTTCCACACGAGCGCCTTTCCAGAGAAGATTATGGAGACTAACCAAGGCCATCCTCTGGCCTTACCAAGCCTACTGCTTCAACTGGCTCTCTCCTGTAGAGCACATTGGAAAATATCGGTGCTTTTAAAATAATTTCCTTGAGAGCGGCGTGGCGCAAGTGCCTCTCGCAGCTTCTAAAACTGCTGATATCATGTTTTCCCGTCGACGGTACCGGTATGTTGAACACGAAGCATGAGATGCACATGGCCACCTCTAACCGCAGACCAGCAACGGTGTGCGAGTGTTGTATTCTCCAGAATCATTCCCCGCTGCGGTAAGGTGATAACCTGGTTAAGCAGACACGCCACTCTGCAAGCACTACAAAGGAACAACGGAGGACACGCCGGAACACACAATATTGCTATGCTCGGCGTGGGCTTCATTACGGACGGACTTAATCACAGCAAGTGACGGCAGTCTTAAAAAGCTGATACCCTTCTTATGAACTCACGTGATGACTGGGATCCTATAGCTTGTACAATCAAACGTATTATGCACGCCAAAAAAAAGATGAGTCGTTTTTGCTTCACAAGGCCCCGTGTGGCACACCAAGCCAGCTATGATAAGGCCGCTATTATTCACCTTCCTTAATGTTTAAAGTATTGCTTGCGCAGTTCCCAGCTGAGTGTGGGGATGGGAACATGACTGGTTTTTAGTGGTTTGGAACCCGCACTATCGGCCCACATTTACAGCTGAGTTTTCCTGCCGTGGTGTCCGTGTGTGCAAACCGCATTTTCCAGTTAGTCCCTTCTAAAAAATAAAAAAAAGTGGTGGGCATGGATAACGCCCGACAGAACATTGAGTAAGATTTTCAGGATAGTTGCCAGATTGTGCAAGACTCATGAGGTCATACGTCAAACCTTCTGCATAAAATCCATGCTGCTCCCAAGGGATGAGTCTCTCGTGAAGAAGAGAAACTAACTCAGCGCCAAAGGACGGAAACATAGTGTGTAATATCCACAATTTACAATGTTGCATTGTACACAGTTCTTTTCGCCAGACCCCCGTAAAAAAACGTTCAAACGTCGTACAATTATACATGTAACAGACGAAAACACAGAACCTAATACGAGCATACGAATGGTTAGCACCACTACCGCACTAATTCTCGCAAGCTAAGTGCTTCCAAGATGATTAACTGGAAAATGCGGTTGCCACATGCCCATCACGGCGGGAAAGCTTCCTGCAAGCGTAGACTGGTAACCTGAGGCTTCAACCCACTAAAAGCCAGTCATATGCCTGTCCCCCGGTCTGACTGGGAACTGCACATCTCATCAAACAGTCAGGGGGGGGGGGGGGGCAATCTGCTACACCTAGCGGATGTGTTCCTTGGGGACCGCGGGGACGGAACGAATGTCACCGCTCTGCTAGCCGTCCGGTGCGCAACAATTACCCTCTGCGCCCGACGCAGGCGGTTCCTGTTGGTGGCGAACTTTAAGGTGTCGGTGAGCCAGGCCGGAGCGCCGTACAGGGCAACTGACTCGGTCACGGACAAGATAAGTGTTGGCTGTCTTGATTGCCTTCTCTGTCGCCGCCGCACGTGTTTCTCCGTATGGCCTCGCCTTTAGTTTGGGCAAGAGCGAGACATGCCACCTGAATCCAGTGGGCGACATCGGCAAGTGCGTTATTCGTACGGCTTTGTAACAGATTTTTGTTTCCCGCGGCTCTTCCGGCATTATCTTTATTCTGCGCTTGGAGGGAGGTAGCTTCCTATTCATCTTGTATGGGCGTTTCCAGGGGTCGTCTTCCAGCTCGTCGAGGAAGGCCTTCCAGAAGCCTTCCTTGGTTTTGGAGATTTCCTTGCGCAGGAGGGCCCGCAGCCTTTTGTACTCCGCTCCGTGGTGTCGAGCAGCTTCTCCCTTAGGCGCGGATCTTCGGGCGCAGGTGAAAAATGCCGCGCCCTTAGGCACTTCTGGCTCAGTTTTCCGAGCGCGGCACTCTATCAGTGCTCTTGCGTCCTGGACGTGCGCTACGACCCAGAGAGGCCTCGCAGGCCCCCCTGGTGGGTATTCCGGTCCTATAAGAGTCCTGAGGGATCTCCAAAGCCGTTCGGCTCTTTGGCGTCTGATGGGCCGATGCGGCGTTGGTGGATTTGTTGTCATGGTGATGGTCACTTGGAATTCAATGATAAGCCGATCGCTAAGAAATTTTTCGTACTGTAGCACCTTCCAGTTTAGTCAGATTAATGAATGAGGTGCGTCCGTCCCTATGGAGGGCGGGCGCACCTCTGTTAAGAGCAATGAGGTCCTCGGCCGCCGTTCAGTCGAGGACTCCTAGTCCCCTTCGCGGGATCGAAAGATCGAAAAAAGATCGAAAAATCGCCAGGTATAACTAGAAGTGGGACATAATTTTGGTTAAAAGAGGAGGACAAGTCGTCTAGAAGCATATTGAGGTCGTCAAGTAGACGACGTCATTGGGGCTGCAATAGCAGGAGTAAAAACGCTTATTGTTCGCTTCATTACTAGGTGAAACCGTGTCCGTTGCCTTGTCTGGAGATACGGAGCTAGCTGCGACGTTTCGCTACGATGCACGTCTTCCTTTCGGGGTCCGAAGGTCAGTTGTCCGCCCATTAAACGTTGAATTGACTGAACAGCAGCAGGTCGGCCCCTGGCCTACTGCTGACCGCTTGAACCATCTTATGAGCACCTCTGCTGCGGTTGCAGTTGAGTTGCAAGACTGAAGAAACTAGCGTTGAGAGTTTCTGGCGCGGGATCAAGATCTACGGCTGTCTTTGTGGCGGGATGCGCGAGCGTTACCCGGGTGTTAGGTCGGGTACCGTGGTGCCGGCGTTGCCAACGAGTTACTGTACTTCAGACAAGCAGCGACATTCGCCACGTGTCCTTCTTCACCGCAGTTGTAGCATACTGCGGTCGGTTCACATACCTTGAAGAAGTGCCTGAGTACCCCGCATCTATAGCAGCGCTTGCCTGCGACGACCCCGTTGGTGCACAAGCGCGCAGAGTGGCTTACTCGTTGGCAACACTGGCACGTAGACACGGTGATCTAAATAAATTTACCGATAATTAAGCTTGGGAAGTACTCCAGGTAAATGCGTTCATATTTCAAGACCCTGGCGACATCAGGGGTCGGCTCGGACCAGGGACATCTACCTGCCGGTGGCCTCTTTTTGTGAGGGGGGGGGGGCAACAGTCAGCGGTCCTTTTATAGGCAACGCCCTGCAGAGGGCCGCTTCGATGTCTTGTGAGGTAGTGCTCTCCATGACGTCTCTAATCGGGAGCCGCCTTAGAGTCGACGCTGGCGCCCGTCTCCGCTGGGCAGTTGTTGGACTCGATTCACCTTGACGCTGTGGGCGTTGGGGTCTACCCTAGAGCCCAGCTCTCGAATCATATCTGGTATAGGTCTTGCCGTCTTTCTTTTTAAGTAGAAAGGTTGCTATCGTGCTGATTAAGCTCTTGTTGCCGCTTTTTGCTCCCCCCTTGCGCGCCGTGGGGGTGCCAGCAAAGTGCAGGCACTCGAGGGGTTTGCCACCTCTTTGTTTGACAGTTTGACAACACTTGGCTTGTCATGTGGCAAGGCATTTGTATAAGGTATTTTGAATCTAGAGGAGCCTTGGCTCTTAGCAGCGTCTGATCCAGGAGATCCGTGTCTTGGAGAAGCCCTGCATACTTGGGGAGACTAATCGCCATTAGGGTCCTAGTAGTGGACTCGCCGCAATCCTCCGATTTGCCTATTTGGCTCAACATGACCACCCCTGTTCTCCAGCCGGCCTCGCCGATGCCCTGGGGTAGACAGGCAGGGCCAACTTTCCGGGCAACCAAGATCCAAAAGGGGCTCTCCTTCAGGATGCTGGCCCCAAGATGCGACATCTTTGTGCAGGCGGTTACTGGCTATTCTAAAAAGAGGCACCTGAGGTTCTCTTCAGTTTAGCAGTTTTCAATTATGGCGGTGATGTTTTCAGCCTGCCGCTTCTGGGCAAGGGTGTCACGAGTGCACTGGCACCTCGAATCCACGGTCTCGTTGAGGGTCAATGTGCCGACTTTTTTCCTCCGTGCCTTACTCTTTTTCCTCCGCCAGACTCTTTACCATTGGGTCTGTATCTTTGCTGATTGCGTGGTTTGTGAGCTCCTGTGCATTGACAGCTATCTTGTCGAGCTAGTCCTTTGAAACCGCTTCTTCGGGGATGTCCCCATTAGGAGTAGTTTTGTCATCCTCCTGTACTACTTTTGCCTGAAAGAATACGGTAGTGTTTGTTCTGGAGCTTAAAATAGTTCAGTAAACAAACAAGAAAAGTAAAATACATTTGAATGAGAAAGAGTCAATAAATAAGTTAATAATATGTTAAATAAATCAGAATACAAAAAAATATATATATATATATTAAAAACGACCGGTCTTGACCGATACAGTAGTCGCTGTTGCCACCACAAACAATAGCGCATCAGCAGGCTTTCTATTATTGTTCATGGCAGTTTGTTAAGGTTGTTATGTACAGTGTCAATAATGAGCACTTAACTTGTGAACGCTCGTTTGCACCTGTATACATTAGTTGTGTACACAGTAGACTATATACATGTACACAGTGGGACAGGAAGTCCAGGCAGGCTGGACTATCGATCGGATAGAACCACTGCCCACTTGGTAAGCATAGTTCAAATTCGAACTTATGCAACTTCGAAGAAAGGGCGTTTTTTTCCAAAGAGCTTATCACAGAACCTTTGCAGTGATTACTAATCCTACGTTTGTCTCCCTACCGCTAGGGCTATCGAATGAATTGGTCAGTTTAATGCAGATCTCAGGTTTCTGCACTCTTCGACCAAGTTTTACGGAGCAAAGCCAAACGCGACCGTACCCGACGACTGACAGAGATAGATCAAATGTCGTGGGACTTAAAACAGATAAACATTAGATAATGTAATAATATTCTAATTCATTTGAGATAAGTCCATCAATAACATCCTATTACCTCCGCGATTTGTCGTTCTAGAGATCCGGCATGACGATTGACAGGAGAATACGGGCCCAAACTAATCTGAAGCTGATACCTTTGGAAACAGAGAAGGTTCCGAAAATAATATTTCCCATATTTTGGATGGAAGTGGTGAGTGGTACCCAACATTATATGTATAAAAAATTGTGTTTTACGTTTATAATTTAAGTTTCATCATTCCATTATCTATACATAGTCTCGTACACATTTCTTGTATATGTTTATTTTACCAATATGTACATATAAACACATTTAAAATACAGTATAAATTGGCGCTGTTATACCTCCTAATATTACAAGTTTCATAAAGTATTAGAGATGAGAAATTAAGTTATCATTGAAAACACATTTTGCTGCTTGCCGTGTGAACGTAAGAAGAAAGGCCAAATTAACATAAGATAAGGAGGTTTACGTACGAGGGAATAACAGGTCAATCGCACAGCTAGGCACGAAATTCTGGCGAGATGCGTTTTAGTATTTGCCGGCGCACGGTACTGCCAGATAGAACACACATTTGTGTGTATTTATCTATTTGAACGCTGCCGTGAAAGAAACGTTAGGAAAGAGATATTTAATTGAAGATCAAGCACGTTTAGTAATAAACGCATGTCTTTATTCTTCATATAAAGTTTAGTCGTAATAGACACACCGAATTACGAGCCCGGTGGTGTGGTGTATTCGCCTGTGCCTCGCAACAGGAGAAGACACATAGGTGCGCGGGTTCGAGCCCCACCGCACATTTGTATTTAAGATTGTCCGTCTATAAAGCAATGCAAAATGCAGTCCTGTGAACGCTAAATCTTAGCTGGGGGTCAGGCCGAAAAGTATTTTTTTATTTAAACCGAATTACGTTATCATGTTATAATGACAAGTTTCAACAAACGTTTATATATATATATATATATACAGTCCGCAAAGGAAAGATATTGCCACCCATCTTTGCTACATAACACATATTTATTTTATCCAATCATGTAAATACTACAGTTATTCAATTTCAATTATATTTATTTCACTCAGATTGAATATAATATACAGTTCAATATGTTTCTTCATAATACTCTATCTTCTTCACGCTTTCGGCAAGAGAAGTAGTGCAACGTTTTGTTCAGCGCTGTGCATTCCACTGCATGGTACTTGGCACACCTCTGCAGGCAGAACCGGCAGGTGCACAACCCGTACTCCTCGTGAAAGGCTGCGTTTAAACATACTAGGTAGTGATAACCATGCACTATGTACCTGGTGTATACGTGGCGACTGTCACATGCAGGACCATACCAAAAGTGCACGGCATTGAAAACGTCCAAACCACCGACCTCCCGTCTGGCCTGTTCGACTTTAGCTTCCCATTCAGAAATGAAACATTCGTATGGTACTGTACGCGGCATCTTCAGCCTTAGTCGGATTGTTTCAGTAGCCGGTAGACAACCTGACATGAAATACACAAAGCGGCTCCTTGCTCGAATAGACAAGCAAAGCACTCGCCTCATATATAATGAGAAACACCTCTCAAGCTGGTTAACATTCGCCAGTGTGAGGTGGTTCCACACCCTGTCAAGGCCATACATCAACCCGGAACAATGTTAAGCATGAAGAGCCTCACTGCTGAGAAAATGGACAGTCTTCGGACATGGCCTACTTCCCCGTAAAAAAAGACAAGTGCCTTTTGTACTGTTTCGTTTATATGCGCTGTGAACGTCGTTCCCGTATAATGAACCCGAAGGCCAAATACTGGAAAGAGTTAACAAACTTCAATGGTTGGCCGCAGCAACGTATAACGTCTCTGGCAGCCAATCGACCTCCACGCCTGAATTTCATGGCTTTGGTCTTCCTGGTGTTTATCTCAAGTCTCTTCGAGACAAGGAACGCCTCTATCATAGAGGTAATGCGCTTGATGGCACCTAGGTCGCGATGAGCGACCACAATATCATCTGCATACATCACCACCACGGCTTTTTGGTACTCCTGTCGGACGTAACCGACGAGGTCAGCAAGGAGAAGTGTAAACGAAACGCAGCTCAGCGGGTCTCCTTGCGGAGTTCCCACATTTGGCTTAATCTCCAATACACCCTGCTCACCGTCTACCAACAAGGTGTCCTCCCCAAATAAACTTGCTATTACACTCAGGAGAGAGCCACCCACTCCTGCTCGTTGGAATGCTTCAACCAGCAGATAGCGAGGGGCTTTGTCAAGGGCCTTGACGCAGTCAATAAAGACTGCATACAGATGACCTCTGGGTTGTGCCACAGCTCGCTCGATTTCTGACTGGAGCACGTGGATTGTATCACGGGTGCCTCGGCCTCTCCTAAAACCGAATTGCTTCGGTGGAAGTGCCTCTTCAGCCACGTGCTCAATCCGCCGAATCACCAACTTACAGAAAACCTTCTCTTCGTGCGTTCTGACGCTACTCTACGGTAGAGATTTGGATCCTGATGGTCATCACCATGCCTACTCTTGAACAGAAGAGAAAGCCTGGCGACATGCCAGACTTTAGGCATCCGCCCCCTCTTTATAATTTCATTAAAGAAATCACAAAGAGTTTCTGCCAAGAGAGGGGGTGACTGGATCCAATGCTCATAGCAGACCTGATCGGGCCCTGAGCTCTTTCTCTTCGGAAGTGACCGTAGGACCTGGCACACCTCCTCCACCCCGAAAGGCAGATTCATGTTGTGCTGCTCCAATGTAAGCGGATTCTGTACGATTGGAGATACGGCCGCAACGTCACGATTGAATAAAATATTAGTTAGGTGGCTCTTTATCTGTCCGTCACTAAGCGGATTTCCCGCCCTACGAGGTCGCCCGATGTAAGCTGAGGGCTCTCGTTCTGCTCTTTCAAGCAGCAGTCGTTCCTCCCGCCTTGCGTGTTCCCTTTTATGATCATAGCAGAGTCTTATATATCTTATTTATCACAAGTAGTCCCGCCTGGCTTGCAGTGATGATGGTGCTTTGGCTCTTGCTTGGTGCAGGAGTTCGAGCATTTCAACGTGGGCTAGGTAGCAGGCTCGAGAGTACCACGGGCGTGATCTCTTCTGCCATAACCTTTTCCACTTCACTGCACTTCTCATCGTCCTCTCCAGCTGGTCACAGGTGGTATCAATGTCAGGGCTTACCTCAAGACCACCCACCGCTCTGTCCAAAATAGATAGATAAATCCGTCTCATTGCAGACCAGCGTGGCAGATTATGTCGGTCTCGCCAAATACCGGGAACATCCACAACGGCCAACACTGGTTGGTGTTTTCGGGCCGCTTCATCGAGAACATCGAAGCTTTCAATTTCACGGCTGACAAGGTTGTGAAACAACAGGTCGATGGTGCTGCTTCCATTGTGACTCAAATATGTATAGTCTTCACGCGCGTTTGCACATCTTAGACCAATATCATCACCTGAAGCAGCACCTCGCCTTTATCATCGTTCGCCCCACAATCGATTCTGGCATTGAAATCACCGCCGACGATAGTTGGCATGGTCAGGTTTAACTCTGAAAGTCCAAAGCTTACCGTCTCAGCAACCTCCGCAGAATCGAATGTGGGTGGGAAATAGAATACAGCGACGTTTACCCTCCCAGAGGAGAGCACCACGCAGTATTCATTTTTCCTGACGCATTGCATCGGTGGTAAGCGTTTACGTAGGTATTTAGATAACCCACCCACAGGTCTTCCCCGACCTCCCGCAGAAAAGACAGCCAGCTGGTGAAAGCCCCGCATATCATTAATGTGCAGTTCGTCCCGCTGAAATGTCTCCGTGAGGAGTGCAATGTCAACCAACTTAAACATGTCATCACGTGCAAGATCCATTGCCCCCTTAAGTCCCTCACAATTCCAGAGAAGCACTCGTAGATGTATGTTTGCCACTACGCTTGCAGTTCTAGAACTGGTCAGTCACTTACAGGGGCTTGCACCGCCAGGCGCACTAAAACTCTCCTTAACCATCCTCTCGTAGGGGACGTCCCCAACCCAGCGACGGAACAGGCTTCCCTTTGGCCAGAATTAATTTCTGCAACAGTTTGCGTAATCTTCGTCACGCATCACCACACAGAACACAGCATCACTACCATGTGTATGTAGCTTCCAAACTGCTTTCACAGTTATGCCCTTGCCAGTAAGCCAGGCTTGCAGCCCGACCGCCGATGTCTTCTGCGCCAATCATGCCACTCTCAAGGCGCAGATCTTCGCAGGTCTTCGCATATACTTCCAATCCGCCTATGCCATCTGTTGTACTACCGCGCTGCATTCGATGTTTTGTTGTCTCGTCGCTTACGAACTACAGCAAAATTATCGTCGTCTGCCTTCTCCTCCGGACGTGGGTCAGCTGGATCTGCTGTCGGCGTTGTTGTTACCGCAGCTGGTGACGCCGCTGTACCACCAACCGGTGGTTCCATTGCTTCTCTTGGCGCCTGCGCCGTTGTTTTTGCTGGTCTCTCCAGCCAGCTCTCTCGTATTTGGCTCGGTGACGTCGCCTCCTTCTGTGTTGTCTGCTAGCCTGGCGTTCTTATTTTTCCACGTTGTCCGCGTTCCGCCGCTTTTCTCCACGCTCATTTTGTCACTTAGCGTGGAGTTTAAACCCCCTGTAAGCGTGAGGATGCGGCAAACTGTTCCTGCGGGATTGCCTCGATTTTGGCAACCCGCTCCTGTAGTGCCGTGTGTGCTAACCACAGTTTCACAAAGTTCCACTGTAGCTCGCTCAATCAGCCGCACAACGTACCGTGACTTGGTTCCTGGGTGTCACAGGCTCCACACGGAGCCGAGTGCGCATCCTCAGGGAGCGCGGGGTTTAGACAGCTCCCGTGGAACACTTTTGAGCAGCCTTGACTGCACACCACTAGTTGTTCACCCGTCTTTAACGGGAGCGAACACTTCGAACAACCGAACATCACGACTGCTAGCAGACAACTATACATGCTCAGTACAATACTACAGTTATACATGCTCATAGAGTAGCAGCGGAGACTCCCATCGACATTTGGGGTTTCGAATTATTTTGAAACACAGCTACACCGCGAAAGAATGATACGACCACTAGCAAGATGTATTTGATGCTTAACGAGTGAATTGAATAACGGCGTTCGAGCTCATTTCACGCCTCGACGGAAACAAAGGCAGACACATCGAGTACACCCAGCAACTAAACTTAATGTTTCGTGAACTTCCCGTTAAGTCGGATAACCTCAAAATGCGGTTTGGTATAGTGTTAAACAAGTTTCGGATGACGTCCTACGAAAGTTTGCCCCAAACCTTCACAATTCCTTCATTAGTGTTATCTGGTTCGAGAAGTTTCCTGATATTAAGATCAGGTGAGAGTGCAGGCCAACGTAGGACCTCAGTGTGACGTTGTTCGAACCAGCTTTTGATTAGCGTGGCGGTGTGGATCGGAGCGTCATCGTGTTGAAAAACGAAATCAGGCCTAAATCCATATATATATATATATATATATATATATATACAGGGTGTTGCAGGAATATTTGAAGCGCGATATACAGAATTGTAGAGCTCGTTAAAGCAAATATTTTTTCCAATGGAACATGGTCTCTGAGAAGTCTTGTTTCGGAGTGAGAGCGAAAATACTACAAGCTGTGACACTAGTGAATTCGCCAAAAATAAAGTTCTTTATTAGCGTTCACGCTAAATACTTTAGAATCATAACCCTACAACCACTCACAGCGCTCAAAACGGACATATTCAGCAAATGCGCAATTCATGGCGATCATTTTGGTACCAAACATATGGCAATGCGAGCTGTGGTTGCGGAGTAATTACGATTTTTCGGAGGGCATGTCCAGATTAAGTGCATGAAAAATGACGCGCTGCGGCTGTCGCGCGACACATCGGCGGTAGTGAACGTCGCCACACAGTCATTTTACATGCACTTAATCTGGACATGCCCTCCGAAAAATCGTAATTACTCCGCAACCACAGCTCGCATGGACATATGTTTGGTACCAAAATGATCGCCATGAATTGCGCATTGGCTGAATGTGTCCGTTTTGAGCGCTGTGAATGGTTATAGGGTTATGATTCTAAAGTATTTAGCGTGAACGCTAATAAAGAACTTTATTTTTGGCGAATTCACTTTTAAGCGACCATGTCGCGTCTTCTGACCGGCCTTGCATATTCTTCAGATGGAGCAGAATTTTATCACGAATACGAAGGTGTGCTTAGTTTCTGTATAGGAAGACTGGTTGTCTCGCAACAGCACATTTTGTGCTCCTATGTCGGGCAAAAACACCAGTGTCACAAATTGTAGTAATTTCACTCTCACTCCGAAACAAGACTTCTCAGAGACCATGTTCCATTGGAAAAAATATTTGCTCTAACGAGCTCTACAATTCTGTATATCGGGCTTCAAATATTCCTGCAACACCCTGTATATATATTAATAGCTTAATTATGGATTTAGGGAATTGCCGAGTTCATTGAAGCAAATATTTTTGCCAATGGAACATAATCTCTCTCCCGGAGAACCCTTGTTTCAAGTGAAATTACCTTCCACTAGCCATGACTAACCGGGTCTAAGGAAATGTATTTCACAAATTCTGAGAGAGGACTGCAAATGCCGTCGTCGTGGCAGTCAAATGTCTTCGGTAGCGCAGCTACACATGTAATGCCTCAAGAACCTGGAATAATAATCATCTGGTCTTATATAACTAAGCTTTTCTCTAACCTCAGAGCCGTGGAAGGCATTAAAACCGGCTTCTTAAATAAAGTGTTAGTAATGTATTGCTGTCTGCTGGCGATTCCGAGGCTCCCTCCAGAATAGGGTATGCAAGCCAAGCAAGCTCGCTCTAAATGCCCACAAGTTGAAAGTCTTGATAATACGAAATAATGGCCAGATTCCTTGTGCAACACTGTCAAATAACATTTCGAGTGATAACTCTTGCCTTTTTGACTTCACACACGTTCCACAAGGCGCAGACAGCAATGGTCCGTGAGACTTCCGTGTTCTGTTCTGGAATGAGTGCCTTTAGACGCCGAATCAGAAGACGTTTTACAAATTGCCACTTAGTAAAATACTTTTTCTGTTTTTTTTTCAATGTGGTTCATTCTTGGAACGGTGCTATATATTGTGCGCTTAAGCTCGCACAATAAGCAATACATTATTGCGCTAAAATACGCTGTAGTTGTCTGGGCAGGTGATACTAAAGTGGCTTTTCAAGTGGTACCCCCGGTAGAACTTACAGCGCGAATATACGCAAAGCTACAGCTGCCTGCAAACTTATTACATGCGCTTACACACACCCACAAACTTATGGGAAACTCGGCTACGTCAAATTTGCGAGTCAGTTTTTGTCCGCCAATGAAATAGCAGCAACAGCAGAGGCGTTTTCTCTATCAAACTCCGCGTTAACGTGAAGTTACGGGTTCTCTAGCCCAGGATTAGCCCAGCTCGACAATGTGCCCCGAACAGATGCTGCGTTTCTTCGTTGAATGTCGAGCGACAGCCTGTGACGCAAAAATGCCGATGCTCTTGAGTCTCCCGTGGAAAGGTTGAAGCTTCTTCCCACGCGCTAAGTGAATTTCAGTGTAAGCGGGCCAGGTCTTCGCATTGTTTCGAAAGCCAACGGACACAATTGGTGCGGATAACCAACGCCAGAGTACTTTCTACATTTGTTATCCTTTGCTTACCTAGACGCATGACCTGCCTAGTCCGCACCTGCACCGACCATTCAAGGGCCTAATAAGTCGGTTACGGTTACGTCCCAAACAAAATGCGACCACGCTCAGAGGGGGTTAGAGTAAGACCGTTAGGCCATTTTCCATCGTCGCACGACAAGCCATGATGCGCCAAAGCGTCTAAGAGGTAACCGCAACGACATTGTAAGGAACAACTAGGTTAACACCAAGCCGCAGTCCTGTGCTAATGCGCGTCGTCTCGTCGCCCAAAAGAGTCCCTATTCGTGAACAGGGTAGGGCGTGTAACCAAGTCTGCAGCCTTTTGACTACTAACGGCTTGACGCCTGGTTTTATTAGCCACGGTGGGGGCTCTATCGATCAGGCTTGCTAATCGCTTTTCTCGCAAAGGGGGGCAGTCCAACTGCTCTGTTTAACCCTTTTATCGGGAGAGGAGTCAAATAAAGACAACAATCTGTCGGTCGGCTTTTGTAGTTACACCTTATAAGCTTCCTACCCATCGTTATCCAATAATGCCCACCCTAACCCTCTCCGTAGCCTGAGTCAATGATGACACGATCGCGGATCCTGCCATCATGACCGCGTCCGGCATACCTCCAAAGCCGCCTAGAGAGACCGGAAGCATTACCTAATTCCTTGCCACATCGGTAAGCTGAGGATATAGTATCTCCTCTAAAGTGTCTAAGCTAAGATCATTAAAAGGCTGTAAAAGTTTAGACGATAAGGATAAATTGCAGCATCTAACTAGATGTGTTGCCCTCGTGGCTGAAAAGCAAGATCTAAGGAGAAACAGGTTGCAGTGGGCCCCTAATTGGGGCTGTGGCTTAGTCCAGTCTGTCTTTCCGGCCGGCTATTGCTTATCGCCCAGTACTGCCGGGAGGTCTGCCCAGAACGCCGTCATCCAGGCACCAGGCATTAAGGGGGGATCGCAGTGCATCTAAAGTATATTTGATACACAGACGGAAAAGGAGAGGACCCAGGGGACCGCCCTGCTGGAAATCTGTTTGGGAAGACGTTGGTAAGTTCCTTCGCAACAGTAGGCCTCACGGATTTTGGTAAAATGCGTAGCACTTTGGCTTAGCGCATGTTTGTCTAAATGTCGACGAGTAGTGTCCATATCAATTTCTTCCATCAAAGTCCGATGTGAAGGACCCGTTGGCGGCGTCAGCATGCCTGGCTGATATAAGTCTGGCAAGAATCTCCTCGCGAAGACATCTTTGCAAACCGGGCATGTTGCCCTGTTGGGGTTATCCAAGAAAGGAGATGCTTGTGCGGCCTCAATTCTACTTGGGTTAGTTAGTATTATCTGACATTATGATGTAAAGGCTTTAAGCTTCTTTGCAAGTGGAAGGAGAGCCAATGAAGATTTCAGGGCTGCCGCGATCGTTTTTAAAGTTGCTGCCAGATTAGGACTAATACTATCTAATATCCGAGCAACGTCTGCTCTGCTATGGCGCCCCCAGCATCTCTGCGAGACGCCTTGTTATGGGTATTTCTCTTTGGTTGCGAGTTCAGCAGTATACCGCGGCCGAGCTTGATGACTCCTGTATGTGTTGGCTTACTTCCTTTTGGGCTTGGTAGCGGTCACGTGTTAGGAAGAAGCAGCTGCGGTGAGAAGCTTTCTTGTGAGGTGGAAATTCCCCTAAGAACTGCAGCGTACGAAGCCTTATCTTTGATGGAACCACCGGGTTGCATCTCTTCCACGACAGTAGCTGTAGCATCAGTGCTCTCGGTGATCGATGCGGACGCATGCGACGCGTTAACTTGTTGTTGAACTCTCGCCTCCATGAGGATCCAGTTCCGGTCGCGGAGGTTCCAAACGCGGACAGGAAAGCGATCCGGCCACGTGGGGCCCACTACAGTTTACACACCTCGACTGTTTCCTGCAGCTTCATATCCACATTCTCCATATTCACAATTTGCAGGCCTTGCGATAAGTGCACCTGTCCGCTAGATGTCCCACTTATTGACAACTGCAGCATAACTTCGGTTGATCGGACTCGAAAACGACGGAATAAGTTTTGTATCCTAGAAAGACGGACACAGGCGGTTTACAGGCGGGTCAAAGGGTCAAGATCACTTGCTGAGTGGGGTCTTGCCAGCGTGACCTGCCTGGAATAACCATCAAGCGTGCACCACAACGCTCCGAAGGAGGTGCTTTTGGGGCTGGGCACAGCCGGAGTCGCTTAACGGGTGTTTTGATTCGACGTTGTCTTTAAACGGGCGACCTGCGGCGGGACCTCTGTCGATCTTCCGCCTTTTCTGGTGGGGATTTATGTGGGAGCTGGTAGTAGCAGCTGCGGTGTAGTCGTTGTTTCTTGTTTATATCCAGAATCTGCTAGTTTTAGCCATATCTCGTCGTCTGTAAACGCAACATCGACGCCTTGAATTCACACCTTGAATAACGTTAGCAGCTAGACAGGTTGCCGTGGCGGGTGTCGATTCTATTGCAGAAGCTGCGTCAGTTGTCCGTCCGCGTCCTCTGTGTTGACCCATATAAAAATGGCGGTCAGGGCAATTAGTATGAATAGCCTTACATAACTGCAGTTATGTGCCGTCAGCGAACTCGTTAGAAGCCGGATCCTCAGTAGTATTAGTTTGCTTGACTACTTTAAAGGCGTTGAATTGACCGCTAGACGTCTCCGTTCTCAGCTTGCCCAACTGACGCTGCTCACGGGATATAACCTTCTGTCCACCCTTGGACACCACCAGCGTAAACGATTCGTTTTGCTCATCGCACTTAAATGAGGAACCCTTCCTTCGCTTACACCCTGGTGTTATACTTCTGTCTAAGATATCCAAAGTTTCGGCACCTGTAGTTGGATCAACTTGTGATACACCAGGCGATGCGCTGCCTCTTCTTAGCCGGCTTCGAAACATCAGGTTGGATAGCGATTGGTGTATTTTTGGCTATTGTACTCCTAAGCCTGAAGATATTCAAACTACTAGGCGGCTTACTGCCACTGGATTCGGTCCACATCGTCCTTGATGTCTAAATGCCTTGGCTGGCAATTTTATCATAAACGGTTTTGCTCGTGATATCTGACTGCTGGACAAATTCTGTAGCTTGTTTTCTGAAAGTCTGTGATTTACTTACGCTGATGGTTACTCATTAGCAATATGGTGGCCGAGCCATCGTACACAATTATAGGTTTCGTACAATTACGTTGCACCCACGAGTGTTCCTTATTTGCTTGGGCGGGATGAAGCATGATTCCAGCTTCTTCTACCTTTGCTTTGGTCTATCCTTTGGTGTGGGTACTCTCATCCCAAAAATATAACATATTTAGTTTGACCGTATGACAATTTAATTGTCATACGATGTATGCACTAATTGGTTAACGCAAAGTTAAGATTGTTAAATTCATGAACAATAACATAAACTTCCAATTAGTCGCGATTATTAATATTATATTACTGCGGTCTAAAATGCAGCTGTCATTGAACTAATAAAGTCACTTACAGCAATTTTCTATAAATACATTTTAGGCGTATTTACCTGCAGACAGAGATTATCTGTTAAATATGCTCAAGAAGCCGAACAGTGTCTTTTGGGCAGCACTGGCCACCCTTTTCTGTTCGCTCGCCACGTGTGCCCTTCTCGTGGGAACCCTTCTCTCATAAGCACGCGGATCTTCTGCAAAAAAATGTCGTCCCGGATTTCGTCTATTTACGGTAAGAACAAGATCATTAGTTACGCAACTTGCCACACACCTCTTTAGGAGACATCTACTCGTTACATTTACGATTATTTGCGCAAGCGGTCTTATCTAATATCAAGTATTAATGAATATGCTTAAGAGCATTATTAAGAACAAGTAATGTTGGAATCGGATTTAGTTTCCGGGCAAACTAATCAGCATGCCCTGTACCAGAACTATAGCCTGTTGTTTATTAATTTAAGATCTCTTAAATTTTTTATATTGTAAACAGTATTATAAAACGTTACAAACGACAGCTTAGAGAATGCAATTTAGTATTATATATTACAAGACACAGCTTGATAAGATGATTCTCTAATGCAAGATAAGATAATTGTTTCAAAATTATAGCGCTGATTAAAGTGAGGAAAATAATAATAATAATAATATGTTTTTACCAAATTATTGCCAATCGTGAAATGTAAGACTGATCTCCTTAGATATTCATTAGTTTTTTACGCGTCTTCCCTAATATTAACAACCGATAAAATGTAATGCGATAACCCCGAAGGAGAATCCATTACAGTAGCGATACGTAGATACGGAACTTATGTTTATAACTAATTTATAATTAATCTGATATTGTTTAAATATATTTTGGAAAATGTTTTCCAGTGATAGGGACGAGGTGGCGAGGAACATTCTGAAGCATGTCATTGGGCTGAGCAAGATCACGCGACACAGTTTGAATGAGTAGACGGCGGCTCGGAAATAGCTAAGCTGCTTGATATTAAAACAGCCATGGCCTACTAGGGGACTGATAACAGATTAATTAGGCTAGAGATACGCGGGCAGCCCCATTATGTAGCGTCTGTAGTACATTGACGGCATGATTGTAAGTTCCATCCTAGGGTATGCTGCAATAGCACAGGTAAGGCTTAACTAGGGCGTTGTACACCATGATGAGGATGGTCAAAGTAACACTGATTCACCAGAACAGCGTAATTAGCTCGGATCACCCTCTTATAATAAACAAGACCAAGGCAGTTGATCTCCGATGCAGAATCTAAGTGCAGGACCATTTAAAGCCGATTTAATCACAAGCAAAGCTGACGTTTTAGAGGAGCAAGCTATAGATAGACAGATAGATTTTATTATTCTCATGAGTGGCTTACATTTGTACATAGGTTCACAGCTCCTCAAAGCCATCAAAAGCTAGTATGGAAATGTGTGTGTGAAATAGAACGACTGAGAACGTTGGTTTCACTTAATTAGCATTTGAAGACACAAGAAAACTGCACACAGTATTTACAGTACTTGATTGGTTGTTTCAGGAGAGTTTACAAACTATTCTGTCGGAACAAGATTAATTACCCTGCGGTCGTGGCTGCACGCACGTAAGGAAGGCGTGCAATGTTGCTGAGGACAATATTTATATAAATAATGAAGATATTATAATCCGGTTTTGGTTGGAACAGAGTGCAATTGTGCGTGGAGCGTTTGTTGGCTTTCTCGATTTTCTGTTGAGTGACCTACGATGGTATTGTTTAGCAGATTTTTGTCCAGGTGATGCCAGGTGTGAGTTTGTGCATCTGTTTTAGTTGTGGTTGTATTTACAAATATTTCGAATTTCCAGCGCCAGTATGGACCCTGCTGATTGAGACTTTACAACTACGTGCAAGAGTGGTGCATTCATAGAAGAAACAGCTGCACGGGTCTGAAGCTGCCTGCTTTGAAGTAAAGCAGTCTGCTGGGCCTTGACATAAGAACGAGCGAAACTGTGGACAGCATACTACACTTATTCGTTAGACTTTTCAATGAGAGGGGACTGACGATTGAAATGAATTGTAATTGCACAAATAATTAAACACGATTGTGACGGTAAAATACATTTTGGCAGCGGATCTTCCAGTACAACATGCAATGAGCTGTTTCGGCTATGTCATAATATTAAACATAAATCGAAAAAAGGCTCTATTTATGTTTAGGCCAAAAAGTCAAAGCCAGTTAAAATGTCCAAACATAATTTGGGCCTTACTGAGCTTCTCGGAATCCGCGTCACCACAAGTTGTAGTGACTTGAACATTAACTGGTCAGGTATCACTCAAATAGACCAAGTCGTTTCGAATGAGGACATATAAGCTCACAGGACCTAATGAATGGACTACTGCAATAAGTCAGGGTAGGGCACTCCGCCACGGCTAGAATTACCTGAAGAGACACGTCCTAGTACGTCGCAGGTTTTCCAGACGCTTTTACGCATCTTACGTGAGATCACTTGTTGTGGACACTGCGGCTGGCCTCGGAAGCATAAATTAATCTTCTAGGAATTATAACGATTCCTCACAAGCAAATGTCCAAACGGACCTCAACGAGGAAGAACAAAACATTCGGCAAAGAAGGATGTCTCTGAAATCCGGGGTGCATTAGGTTCTTAGGGCAAAGAAAAGCATGGCTGCAGCGTTAAAGCCTATTATGAAAAGTTTAAATGCTATATGTTCACAAGCCGAAGAATGTCTGCAGAGGCCCTTTAATGCAATTGCACCACTGTTAGAGATTCTTTAGCAGATAAACTGGAGTTTTATTATTCTTTGTAAAACGCAATGTGACTATGACATTAGATGAATTTTAAATGGCTTATATCAAGCAACTCTACGATTGTAAGACAATATGGTTTGAATCGCCCGAATTTCAAGTCGTAACTCTGGGCTAGACGTCGTAGTCATAAGCAAAACATGGTTAAAATCAAGTGATTACGCATCCCCGATTTTACTCTGATTGGGTCAAGACGAGAAACTGGAACGAAAAACGAGAAAACTCTGTAAGCTTGCTTAGAGTAATGATGATAGTAACGTGCAGGTTCTCCAAGTATCTCTAGAAATATGCGGTTTTAAACTATTTAATATTGGTATGTATTCGAGTCGTGCCACGCATAAGTAGGTTCTGCTAGGCTTGTTGGTCAAGATAGCAATTTGTTAGAGTTATATATAATTTCTCTCCGCAAGAAACATCTTTATGTCATCAAATAAATGACCCGCTGCTTCCGGTACATATATTGGCCCTACTGCTGCAAAAAATTGCGAAGGTTTCCTGCACATCAGCTTGTTTTTTTGACAGAGTTGCATACATGAGCTGGCTAAACGCGTATGACGCTGCTGGCACGAATAAAGCTAATAACACTTTCAGCATTTTGCCAGTCAATAATACCAAAAGATGCTCTAACAGCTTCTTCGACAGATTGCTTAAGCTGTCCGCTACTCTTGCTCGTCTATTGACATATGTAATAAACCGTTTCCTAATGACTGGTGTGACCAGCTAGAGTAAAGGCGTTCACAATTATTCTATTATTCATTAATAAGAGCAACATTTAAAATGTCTTCAGCGAATTACCTAAACAAAATATTTGAAAGTGTGGTTAAGTCCTGGGGGTTAAGTAAATTCGAGGGGTTTGATCTTAGATCGAATAGTTTCTCTCCGAGGAATCAGTTTAGATTTCATAAGGCACGCTTAACTCAACTTGCCATCGCTTATTTCTATCAGGAGATCAAGACTATTTTTTTCCAAAACAACCAATTTTGCCTCGACATCTGTTGGGATGTTTCTGCTGCCTTTAACTGCCTAAATCATTCGTTGTTTTACACATGCTTGAAGTTCCTGGTCCTGGGGGCACTGTTGTGTTTTGGTTTAAATCATACCAGGCAGACAAGCAACGGACAGTGAAGGTAGGTTGTTTTAAATCGTCTTTAGAAAGAGTAAACAACTGGACGCGACAAAAGTCAATCTTGGGACTTTTGAGAGTTATGTTTATCGGTTTGATTAACCTCTCTTTTAGGTTTATGTTTATGACTTTAACTTCGATAGAAGCGATGGCAAGAGGGGTTCTGTAGGGGTATTGTGTATGCGACGCGACGACTTAATTTTTCCGTACTTAACCATTGACGCACTTAAGGTCCGTCTGGTCATAAATGCAACAAAACTGGACTCATTTATTTCGCCCTGCCCGACGGGCTACGCAGGTTCTGATGCCAAAGTTACATGAGATCTACGTGAGGCGCTTAGAGAGCATGATCACTAAGATGTTCCTACGAATAACTGCTATGCGGCATCTTTCCATTGTTTAAGAGAACTAGCGACGACCAGGCCCCCTTAAGGGGCAGTCGAAAGTAGGAGCCGAGGAAGAAAGAAGAGAGGGAGCAGCTAGGCCCTCCGGAGGATCTCGACGCATCTCCCCAGGACGGGCAAGCATTGGCTAGGTGCATCGAGCTTTAGAATACGAGACTTCCCTTTCAGGGTTGTTAAAATAATGCCAATTCAATTCCCGACCTTGGGGGGGGGGGGGAGGATATCGGTTTTAGTGGGCGCGAGTCCCACACTAGCTGCTGCTAGCTGCCAGTAGCGCTTGTGCATTATGCATTTCCGAGGCCTTCAAACAAACAGAAAACCGTCAGATGAGCAGCCGAGAGTCGGTAAAAGAAGATTTTGGAGAAATCGAAATCTGATCAAATTCAGGCCGGCGCTTAAGCTCGTTGAAAAGAATCCAACCGCATGGCAAACATCCTCAACCTACGTAGAATAAGATAAGAGTTGTGAGGGAGAAGAGACGGCCAACACAATTCCGGTTGCGCGGGGAGGGGGTTTTCCCGTAGCGGCGGCTGGTTCATCGACTATATTGTCGTCAGATAGAAGTAGGCGGGCTGCTATATATATATATATATATATATATATACATATACTGCGTCTCCGAGATATATATATATATATATATATATATATATATATATATACCCTATATATATATATACTCTGCAGATGCACAACTCTTACTTCAAGTGACAGACAGCCTTTGAACATACCAGGTTGTGATAACCTTGCACTTTGTACCTGGCGTATCTGATGTTCGACTTAGCCTTCCACTTCAAAATAAAACATTCGTGTTGTGTGGTTGAACTTTGACGTAGGTATGCACTAGTTACGACTGTCCCATCTCGTCGCCACTAATATGTACGTGAACTGTACACACTGACTTAATGACTTAGTCTATTGAACTCAGACTAGCCGAGTACGTAGGAATGAAAACACGATCACCTTCGGGCACCTGTAGAGTGTCACTACTACGTTCTCTGTAGTTCCTTTCTGCACTCTGTGTCAGTTGTCTTTATTGCCGCACAGATGATTCTTGAATGCGGAAGCTTCGTCTCGGTACAAGTAGACATCTCTATCGAATCTTCGGAACGTTTCTCATACCTCTCATGCTCGTATCCAGCCTCTCCACTGCAAGGGGGAACCTCCCTCGCAGGTGACACCTCGGCCCATTGCTCCGGTAGGCACCCACCGCTCCTACCTACCTAGTATTATTAATCGAAGATCTAAGAGGTTTGGAGTAAATCTCAGGAGAGGCTGCGGTTTTTATAACATCGCAAACCCAGAGTTTTAGTCGGTAACGCCGGTAGTCTTTCGGCGAGCCCGACACTGTTCGGCCCATATCCAGGGGTGGTGTCCGTTCGCGCATAACTCTAAGGCCAACAAGAAAATCCCTGACACCCACCATCTCGATGTTCTTGTTGGCTGCAAGTAGTCGTCCCTAAACTATTATGACATGACAGCTAGTCAAGCAATAAATGTCACAGAGCTTAGGACAGAACCTAGCTTGTTTCTCGCAACAGAAGGCACCCTCTTTTCAGATAAGAAAAAATTGTCAGAGGTGTCGTTGTTAACGCCTTATGCACATCGATATGTTTCCACTACCTGGCCTTTCTGCAGGAGACTTCTATAGTTCCTAAAAAGGGTTTTACTCGCCTCTCCTCTGTGACCTGTAAACCTAGGATTCTACTTCCATGATCGCCTCCGGGTTCATCACCCACACGACCAAGTGGCGTTGAGCTGCCGCAATCTTGCATGAACCGCCGATGAGCTCTATGCTTTCTTTATTTTGAAGCACTGTAGCTTGCCCGGCGACTAATCAATCTACCACTGAGGAATTATGACGCGAGCTTCGCCAACAGGGCTTTGACCAAGGTAGGTTGTTTAGAGTCCACAATAACTCGGACACCTCTCGGGAAGATAGGGTCTGCCTGGGTGAGCTTGATGTGTTTGATACCTTGTCTGACCATTCCCGTTTCAATTCCTCTGCCTGTCCCTCGAGTGTTACTGTTTCCTTAAATTCCTTCTAGATTTGCGCTATCACTATGCCTTCTTCTGTGTTCGACATCAAACTTCCTTAAAGTCCTAGATTTTCATATCATATTTTCACCTTCATTTCTAGACTGCTCTATTACATCAGTTTTGAGTTTCTCTATCTCTTTCTGTAGTTTTGTCATTTTTTTCGTAAGAGCAAGTGCTTCACGCAATTTCATTAAGCTATCCAGTCGTTACTTCAGCGCCTGGAGTGAAACATGAAGAGCATACTATTTTTTATATAAGTTTGCTTACATGGTGCTTCTCTGCCCTGCCAGGAGGTCCCGTGGGATACGCCAGATTCCACAGGGTTGGTCCGAGTATAGACTTCTGTGGATCTCCGGTGGTGATACTAAACGTGCCGTAATGTGTCAGCAGGTGGCGGTCACTCAGATAGGAGAAGACGACGCGGACCAGTTAGGGAGATATATTTCGTCGTTCCATAACCTCGAGAATTTTTGCCCAGTTAGCGCTGTTAAAAGCGTTTTTTACGTTAAGTAATATCAGTAAAACAAACTTCTTGGTGTTGCGCGACGCCATGGCGCAACCCCGTCGAAAAAAGGAATGTCGAGTGGCCCTTGCGAAAGTTATGTTGGTTAGGTGCCAAAGTTCCTGTGCCTTCTATAGGCTTCGTAAGACGCGCCTGAAACACGACGACTCTACGAGGCACGCACTGAGTAAAGTCTTTAATATTGACTTCGCGGACAGTACGTAGTAAAGTGCAAGCCTCTCAAAAAAAGGAGATAGACTGGATATTCGATCAGCAATAGAATTGGCTTCGATATGTTACGCAGCGTCACTATTAGAATTTGACGAGTTGACAGATACTTAAGTGCTCACCGCCGACTGCACATAGCTAAGCAGGAAGCATGTCACTGGTTAAACTAAGACTGGATTCAGGTCCTTGAGAAAAACATATAACGCAGGGTGTGCTTGATAACTACAAATCCAAATCCATAGTCCGAGAGATCATCGAAAGCCTTGAGTCTCGAACAAATAAAGCGGTCTTGGCCGCACGAAGCCGTATTTTTAGCGGCAAATTTCTCAGGGCTCTTCCATCACCGCAGATAACTGGAAAATGCGGTTGCACACACGGTTACCGCGGTAAGAAAACTCCCAGCAAGCGTGAACCAGTAATGTGGGGCTTCAACCCACTAAAAAACAGTCATGTCCATGTCCTCTGATTTGACAGGGAACTGCTTGCGCATCTCACTAAACAGTCTGGGGGGGAGCGCAAATCTACTGCTCCTGGCGAATAAGTTTGATGGAATGGATATATGTTCCAGTACGAGTGTTTCCATATTATTTTTGGCGGATGTCGTGTAGGTTAAAAATTGGAGTTTTTAATAAAAGCCGTAGGGTTGCTCACTGCTCCGCCTATGCAGGGCACTTCAGAATAGTGTGCTCTAGGATATCCTCTGATCCATAACCGCAGAAGTGCAATTAGGGCCGGTAACCTTCCCGATGTTTAACAGGTAGGACAGCAAGTCGCCGTGACCTGTCAGGATCTGAGTCGAGTAGAAGGTGAGTTCGCGCCCCGATCGAGGCAGCCAGTCTTTGATGTTTGGAATTAGGGTGCGGAGACTGGCGCCTGCGGCACCCCTTGTAAGCCGACCCATTCCTCATGACATAAGTCGATTGTGCGCCCGATGTTCCTAGCCCTTTTTGCGCTGGGGGTTCCCCTATAGGCGGCGTTCGGGTGCTTTCAGGTTCCAGGGGACCGCCCTAGCAAGAACGAGGGCTGCCCTTACGCTAGCCGTCCGGTACGCCGCAATTGCCCTAAGGGCTTCGACCCTCTGGGCCAGAATAATGACGCTCAGGTTGCCGCTTAGGGTTAAATACTTGCATATTTTTATCAGCTAGATTTGATTGGCTGCGAAGCTGAGCCGAGATGCGCTGCAATTGAGGATAGGGTTTTTCGTATAAAGTAATATGTCGTCCCCCTTCTGGGCTCCCTGACGCAAAAAAACGTCGTAATGCGAAGCGATGCAAGAACATTTTTCATTGCCGCGTGCATGATAAACCGTTGCATCCTACAACACTGACGGGGTTTCCGCAACCACACGAACAAGACTCGACCACTGAAGCGTCCAATGCCAGGATGGCATGAAGCCATAGCCCTGGACTTGGTCGGCAAACTGCCGAAACTGCCTGAAGTCGGGCTGACTGGTCGCGGCTGAAACAATCGAGTAATGATCATCGTTAGTATGCGTGCTGTCTGTATTAAGGCCTTGCCTTAAATAAACGAATTGTTGATCTACTAATGACGTGTGTTTCCTGACGGTTTATCAAGGTGCATGTTACCGATCAATCGCTTAATTACATGACGGTTTATTTCACCAAATCAGAGTGTGACATGAATGGTGTTTTACAAATCTAGCGGGCTTCGTTATTTCTCTGAGATTACTAAATATAAACGTGTTAAGTGGCGCTGGTCAACTCAATTCAAGATTTAGTCATTTTTAAGTTGCCCCGAAAAAACAAAACCCCAGTATCTTGCAAGGCGTTCTTGCAATCACTATTTAGTGTGAACACCGAACAAATAGAAGTGACACTAAACCTAAAGGAGTGCCCTGCAAGCAACCTCTACATTTGATAATATTAAATAATGGCAAGTAACGTAACAACGATGTTAGGCAAGGTCGTTGGTTTTTACGCTGTTGTCGTAGGTCGTGCGCCATCTACGGATACAACTGACTGCCTCTGACAGTAACCGACACAGGCACTTTCAGGTGAACTGGTTATCGTCAGCCGCTGTACCTGCATTTTTGCCATGAAGCTAAACTCTACGCGAATTATCATGTCCGGTACGTTAACCTTGCACTAAATTATTGAAATGGAAATTGACAACTAAACCATGTTCGCTCAATATGGAAGTCTGACCTCGAGACACACAGTTTTCCTGCTGAGCCTAATGCCATTATATGCCTTTTTTTTTGTTCTGGGAGGTTTCGGTAATGCATGATGCACATGCGCCACTAGCAGCCTGCGTGACTAGTGTGAGACTCGCAAACCCACTAAACCCGGATTCCTCCCCACCCCCCCAGGCTCGGTATTACTTTGGCATTACATCGAAACCGTGGGAGCCATTATATGCCTGAAACGGCGAAAAGAGCCGAACTCAACTTATATCCTGGTCATTTGTTTATTTTTTTTATTTTAAATATTTCCCGTCTATGGGCTATATGGCCTCAGTGTGCTCCTAAAGAAGGGCGCCTAGTATCGTAATGAGGAAATCTCAATGATCACATATTGACGCTCAATAGAACGATGCGATTATAATATAAACAAATAGTTTCTTTGTAATAACATGTGCATGTGTTCAATACTGCTGAGGTCCCATACTTTGCTGTGAGAATATGGTGCCGTTGTACTAAATAAAAACTTTAGAAGTACGCAATGCTCCCCCTGATTGGACAACCCACCCAATATTGTGTGCTCCATGATGTCCTTGATCTCATCGCTGCAGTAGGACGGGGGGCCTTTACTTCTGCGTACGTACGTCTGAAAGTTTCGTGCCCTGTCAGGGCCAAGGAACTACAAAGAGTGAGTTCTTCCCTTATCCTGTCTAATCTGTTACGTTTTATCTGAATGGTTTTATCTGACAATTTTTTGTTGTCCAGACGTATTTGAGTTCGAATTCAGTGGCAACGTGTCCTGAGTAGTTAGTGTGGAATACTTCCATTGTCTTTCCTTGTGCTTAAGCGCAGGCTCTATACCGGATTCTAGATAAGGCAGTATGGGAACTAAAAAAATCCAAAAAGGAAACGGGGGAGGAAAAGCAATTCTCCGGAAGCAGGCCGATGAAAATGCCGCACGTACGCAAGACCTCACGATGAAAGCTGAGAGTTAGAAGGAGAAAGCCGCGGCTCTCACCTTTGAGTTGCAGAGACTAGCTGCCCAGAAAAAGGCACGGCCCTCATTGAGCACCGCACCCGCGGCAGAGCTACGATGCAAAGCCTATCAGAAAAAGCTAGAAAAGGAACAGATAGAGATGGTTAAGACGAAACACCTCGAAGAGCAGATGGCCGAAACGGCAACACTCGAAGGTCTAATAGACCTCATAAAGGAGGTGTGGCTGCTGTCTATTTACAAGACCACTGGTCTCATTACGGACAACATAACTACTTCACGTGAAATCAGGGTAATGCTTATTAGGACAGGCTCCGAAAAGGACAAGGCTCTACTCAAGAAACTTACAGGACAATTCCGATGGCGGAAAAGGCGGCCTCCCTACGGGCAGGAGAAGTCGCAATCCCCAGAAATAGCGCCCAGCTCGAGCTAAAAAACCCAGATGAAACCGAACCTGAGGAGGAGCAGGATGCTGAGGCGTCTGCTTTATTGACAAGCATACTAGTGGTGGGTGCTGTCGGCCTAGAGGAAACGCCACTTGGCTTCCTAGCAGGTCTTCACAAGACGTTAGAAAAAGGACAAAACATTGGCTCTCAGAACCCAATGGCTTCGTACATTTCTCCAGAATGGGGAGGAACCACCATAAGGAATACAGTAGAGTCATGCTGTAAGAAAATAGGGTGTAAAGTCGACATCACCCGAGAAGGACGTGTGCCGCGCCAACGCGATGTTGAGGCAACTTCGCAGAGAGGGCAGAAGGAATATATTTCTGTTAAGATCAGACTAGGACCCCACTAGTCAACACAGCGGACAGCGGGGAAAATAGGGACTCATTACTAGTAAGGGAGGGTACATCATCCTAAGAGTTGAAGAAAAAACCTAGGCAGCAGCACAACGTTTGCAAACGTCCTCACACGAAAGACGGGCGGAGAGGTCGACACTAGGCAGCACAGCGTCCCCACAGCAACTGTCGTCATTCGGGGAATCAGCCCGTTACTCACGGCACTTTATATAGAACAGGACATTCGAAAGATACTGAAAATTTAAGAGTCTACCAGAATTCGCACGGAAGCTTCCAGGGCTACTAATAACAGAGGCAGTTAGCAGTGCTTGGTCACCTTACCAAGGACTGAAGCCCACAGAATCCTACTGAATAAGATCGTGACCGTCGGAGGAAGCAGTTGTAGAGTCGAGGAATGAATAACCCTTCCCACGTGTTACAACTGCCATGAAATCGGACACACGGCCTTTGCATGTAAAAATGAGAAGGCAGATAAGCAAAAATGCCACCGCCGTGGGCAGGAGGACCATCTAGCCCGTGACTGTAAGGCGGTACTCCCTAAATGCTACGTATGCAAAGACGAGGGCCACATAGCTAGATCCGCAGCATGCCCTAAATATCTCCAACTTTTTAAAGCTAAGATGCAGAAGCGCCAAGCTGTGAGGCAAGCTAGCAGGGACAAGACAGGGTATGTAGCGCCAAATAAGAAGAACGAGGAGCCTACGACCAAACAACAGGCTGTTGCTACTGTCCTATAGGAGCCCTACGAATGGAGGACACAAGAGCCCAAGGGCGCGGCCAGAGGTTCGACCCAGTGCGACTCCTCCGCACAAAAATGATTAGCGAAATCAGCATAATTCAGGCCAACTGCAATAGAAGCAGGGCGGTTTATGATATGATGGAAAAAATAGCATGGAGAAGAAAAACGGATGTGATGGCCCTTAGCGAACCCAACAGGAGAAAAACCAAAGAATCAGAGATCTGGGACACAGACCCTATGCTAGAGACAGCGCTCATAACTAAACAGAATTTACAGGTGCTTGAGAGAGAACACGGAAATGGGTTTTGCTGAATCGAAGTGAAAGAGGTCCGCAGAATATATTCTGCCTACAGCAGCCCCAACTGCTTGCACGAAGATTTGGAGCGCTTCCTAGATGACCTCGCAGAATCGATAGGCGACACGAAAACCGGAAACGGAGTGCTAATAACCGGGGGTTTCGACTCAGCGTCAGAAGTCTGGGGATAACCTCGAGTCAATAAAAGGGGCAGAACTCTACTAGAATGGGCCACATCACTTGATCTTCAAATATTACTATATGCTATTATTAATATATGCTACTTTCCACCGCCACGTCAGCGAGTCTTACGTGGATATCACGTTATGCAACGACATTCTCGCGCTAAAAGCTATAAGCTGGAAGGTTTTAGTAGACGAGGAAAACCTGAGCGACCATTACTGCATTGAGACTCGACTGAGAATTCAAAGTATTCGATCAGTCCCTCCCCTTAAGAAGCGATTCAGACTCACAGACAAGTCCAGGTTCAAACACGAACTCGAGAGAAAATTAAAAGCCCTACTTGTAGAAGACTACGTGTACCAACAGCGCTCACCCCAGGTGAGGAAACGTCCCGCCTAAATATTGGTAGACGCAGGAGATCGCAGACAAACGTAAAGAGTGCTGCAAAGCAAGGCGTGCTCTCAAACTGAAACAACGAGACGCAGGCGAACTCAATTAAGCATTGCAAGAGTATAATAGAAACCGCGCCTTACTCAAGCAAGCCATAGCCGACAGCAAAGCTAGGGGCCAAAGAAAGCTTCTGGAGGACGATCCCTGGGGAAACCTTACAAGTTAGTCAGGGGGAATAGAAAAAATACTCCTGTTTTCTCGGACGAACAGCAAACCAAGGCGGTCCTAAATAAGCTGTTCCCGACCCACGCATCTTTCGAAAGGGCTATTTATGAGAACATTCCCAGGCTGGAGGGTGAGGGCGAGTTTCCGTCTATTCAACCACACGAGGTTCTACGCTCAGCTCACAGGCAAAAGACCGGAAAAGTCCCCGGACCAGACCGGGTTCCCCCCTGAGGCAGTAAAACTTCTCCTAACGATGCACCCTGAGATAGTAGCGGGCTCTTTCAATGTCCTGCTCAGAAGCGGCACTTTTCCGCTATCTTGGAAGCGTGCTGAAGTCGTCCTCATTCCCAAGGGGAACGGGGGATACCGGCCGATGTGCCTGCTGAGTGCGCTGGCAAAAGGATACGAGGTCATAATTGAGGAAAGACTGAGGCCCTTCGCAGAGAAACACGGCCTGCTTTCGGACACACAATACGGCTTCCGCAAGAACCGGTCAGTGCTAACTGCAATACAACGCGTTGCAAGTAGGGCGGATTCGCTACGAAGTTCCACCATACAGGCCCGGCAGCTCCTCCTAGTCGCCCTCCTAGACGTTATGAACGCTTGCAACAGTCTACCATGGAAAACCATTCTGGACACACTGATACGATAACAAGTCGTCTCGTATCTGGTAAATGTCATTTCCGGCTACCTTAATACACGAACAGTTGTCAACGGCCAGCTCAGCTTCCAGATGACAGCCGGCGTCCCGCAGGAGTCTATACTTGGCCCACGTCTCTGCAATTTGGCTTACGACGACGCCCTCCGTCTGACAGGCCTGTCCAAAGGAGTAGCCTTTGCTGACGACCTGGCGATAGTCTAGCAGGCTAAAACTGCCGACGAGCTAGAATTAAGTCTGAATAAAACTGTTTACCTGATGTCAGAGTGGATGAGCGCAGCGGGATTTAGACTGGCCCCTGAAAAGACCGAAGCAATACTTCTCATAGGGAAAAAGAGGATCTGTTTGCTTACTCTACAGCTTGACGCCGAGAATATTAAAATGGTAAAGGAAGTCCGCTACCTCGGGGTCACACTGGATACTGCGATGAATGGCGTTAGCCACATAAAAAAGGCAACGACAAAAGCAACCAAAGCAGTGTGTGCTATAGCCAAGATTCTGCCGAACATCCATGGCCCCCGGGCCCGCACAAGGGCACTGCTAATGACGGTCACGGAATCAATTGCATTATTTGGAGCGCCAGTCTGGGTGAGAGCAACTCTTAAGACGAAGAAAGCGAAACAAACTCTACGAAGGACCCAGAGGGTGGCAGCCTTGAGGGTAATCCAGGGGTACGGCACAATCAGCACAAATGCGGCTTGTGAAAATGAAAAAGACGGTGAGAGAAACGACACAATTAACACATGGCAGGAGGAGTGGGACGCCATCTCCCCCGGGGGTCCTGGAGGATCCCTGCGCGTATTGCTACCAGATATCAAGGCATGGATAGAAAGGCCTGGGGGAGATCTCACCTATCACCTCACCCAAATCCTCACAGGACACGGAAACTTCAACAAGTATTTGTCCCGAATTGGAAAGGCTTCGTCGCCGATGTGCGTATTCTGCCAAGAGGCACATGAGGACACTCCAAGTCACACACTGCTACAGTGCTTGGCTTGAAAGGCTGCGCGGTTAAGGGCAAGCAGACTCGTCCGAGTGGAATGGGCCAGGGAGGGAGACCCACATCACGAGGTCAGCTATCCACCAGCTTAATAAAGTTTACAGGATACATGGTCTCCAGTGGGCTGGCCTGAAAACTGGGAGCAGCTACGGCAAAAGAAATCCTCCAGGAGAACATGAAAAGTGCAAAGAAAGACAGGCACCACTGCGGCTTCAACCCGAAAGCGTCCACAGAGAAATGCAGCTCGAAGAAAACGGGCTTGCAGGTGTTAGACAAGTGCTGGATCCTCTGGGCGACCCAGCCAATTGATCTGAAAGGGCGCTCGCCACTTCTTCTGATAGTCCATAGTACTGTTTTCTATGAAAATCTGGGCTATCAAAGAACGTAGCTTAAGGGGGGAGGTGCGTTTAGTGGGTCTCAACGGAGTAACATCCAACCGTTGGGGTCGAGTCCCACACTGCTAGAGATAGAGACTCGTAGCGATAATGCGTAACTGCATTCATACATCCTCTAAAAAAAAAAATATATATATATATATATATATATATATATAGATATTACAAATTGGATAAACTATATATTTTTTTATTATTTTGATTGGTTCATTATTATTTATCTGCAGCTACTACAGGAACCTTTTTGTACACACCCGCTAAGTGGCGTGAATTATACTACTAAATACGCATTTAGCCAAAATTAAGTTGCCGGTATATGAGTCTGAAGTTTTGGCTACTTTAAATGGAAATCCACATGAGCTTAGTCGGGGAGTCGTCCATACTTAAGGCCTTGCCGTGCTATATACCCCATATATTTTTTGTAGGGTATATATTAAAGTATCGTCTTGTGCTTCTAACCGAGCCAGTGATATATTTATTGCCATGTTGGCATCTTCTGTGACTGTAATGTAGCCTATTGTCTGCCTACATTGACCATACGCTTTCGGTTTCTGAATTGCAGCCGCTGTAGTTGTTTTGATAGCTCTGGACATAGGCTTGTTTGTCTGGACTTTGGAAGAAATACGTCGGGAAAGACCTGGGCCTATACTGATAAATTCTACAATGGGAAGAATATTCATGGATCCTCCAATTGATTCCTTCGAATTACTCTACGTATTCAACTTGACCAATTATAACGACTTTGTGGCTGGAAAAGTGCCTATTGTGCGTGAGCTCGGTCCGTATGCGTACAGGTAAGATTACTGTGGTACCCATCTTTTGAGATGCGTTTTGTATGGAATGTGCATACAACAATACACATGAATCCAGTAACCGTTTTACAGTATTGTTTATTCGTTTGGAGTAAGCACAAATAGACTCATTGAAGTAGCATGAGTGCGTAAAGTTGTCACTCGCTTAGCCGTCCAGGTACTGCTGCATATTGCTTGGCTAACTTAGGGTTGATAAGTCCTGCGTTCAGATGTCAAACTGGCGCCCGCGATGTCAAACTGGTTACACTGGCGCAGCTAAAGCGTAGCTGAACTCTCTATCATATACTCTACTACAAGGATATTTTCGATAACGCGGTTGCACTCATCTTTGTTTTCCTTGTTTGGACTCTCCACGATTTAGCTACCTTTAATATTTTAATCGCCTGTTTTCTTAAACGGTAGCACATGCGATTAGGTGTGTCCTCGACATCGCATATGACGTGGATGCTTGAGTCCACCTTAAATATAACCGCATATATCTAAATTCAAACATACAAAACATAGGCATTTTATATGTTTAACATCAATAGTTTATAGCTTGAAAAGCACAATGGGATGGTGAACAGATGTATGTTTTTCTTTAATAATATATCTAAATAATTTGAACTATTTCGATATCTTGTGTGATATACATATATACAATATTAAAATCAGTGTTGGTTTACGTTCTCACCGGTGCGGACGTGTTCGTGTGTGGCTCTTGGAAAGTATCTCTAAATTTAGAATTTAGTGTAGAAATCCATAGACATTCGCGAGCTTAGCAACCTTTGAGACCAAATAAGTCAATAGGCGTGAAACTTTGCTGTTAACTTCGGTGCGCATTAAGTATACGTGCAGTGTATGCCTGAACAGCCATTGTCATCATCATCATCACCTCTCAACTACATAATCAGCTGCCAGCACTCTTTTGCCATTACGACTCTCCGTTATCATCAGCACTCCATAGTCAGCATCATCACCTTCATCGCCATCATCGTCAGTTTCATCTCCATAATAACCATCATCATCAGTTTCATCTTCATCCTCACCTTCTACATCTTAGTCATCATTATCATCGCTGTGCTTACTTAGCCTTTTTTATTAGTTACTTCATTCAGCATCATCATTATTGGAACAGCTTCACCATCATCATCGAAACACCTTCAGCATCATCTCCATCATCATCCGAATATCTACATCGCCGGCCGCCGACACCGCCGGTGCATCATGTGGCGAGGAGGACGTAGAAGACAACCGAATACGTGTTCGAGGCTCTGCTGGGTCCAACGGTGGTAGTGGCACCAGCATCGGCGTCGTTGACACGTCTGTTTCGGTCGGTTGTGGAATGGAGAGAGTGCGCGACGCAAGTGGCGAGAGGCGGGGAAACCCTGGAGATGGCGTGGCCTCTGCTAATGTCGGGGAAAGGGCAGCGCCCTCTAAGAAAGCGGCAAACAGCCCACTACATAGTGGCAAACCGGCGAATACGCGAACGGCACGGAGATGTGCTGATGCTGATGATGAATTCATAGATGATGCGGGGCCTGATACAGATGGTAACGGCGCCAAGGAAGCAGAAGACTGTAGAACTATAATTTTGGGACAGAACAAATTGGTGGTGGAGGGCGCTCCTCTCGATGATGAATCCGACGAAGGGTGGAATAAAGTCGGACCAAAGAGGAAAATTGTTGCAAATCCAATTACGATACAGAAGTACATCCTAACTGTTTGCGCGAAGGAGAGAGCCGAAGCAATCATTTTCTCCGCTGTAGATAACTTGTTGGAGTCAAATTTTAATGCTGTATGTGACGATATCATGAAGCATATTAAAGGCAAGGTAGACAACCCGCGTTTTTCTCGAGCAGGAGAACTAATTATCGTCGCGGAAGACATTGAAGACCGGGCTATTTTGCTCAGCTTGCAGACACTAGGCGGGGTGGCTGTAAGCACCAGGGCTAGTGGCTTGAGATCAACACTTAAAGGAAAAATATACGGGGTACACCCCACGCTAACCGAGGCAACAATCGTAAATGCTTTGGGGCCGCTCGGCGTCACCGATGCTATTCGTGTCCGGTCCAAGAACATCAGAACCGGATTCGTCATGGCGACGGACAGTGTCATCCTGACATTTTCGGGCAATAATTTTTCGACGGAGGTTCGCTTGGGCCTTAAAACCCATGGCGTTACTCTCTACCGGGAACCGCTACAGTGTTATCGATACTACAGTTTAGATCATATAAAGCCTGATTGTACATTGAAGGCCCCTCGTTGTAGACGATGCGGATCTACTAACAATTTGCAAAAAGATTGCAAAGAGGCAGCGCGATGCTGCCTATGTAAGAGCGGCCATGAGGCCACCTAGGGATTGTGTCCTTATCGCTTAAATCGCATGGAACTTTTTAAGAAATCTGCAATTTGCGTAATTCAGGAAAACACGGATACCGCGCCAGTTAAACTCTGTGCTCCAATCGCAGAGATCAACCGTCAGAGTCATTTAGCAGACGCAGTTTCGCTGCGGTAGTACAGAATGGGATCAAGGTACCGCAAAAACAAGTGTTCCGCCAGCCGAAGTCAAAATTGGGCAGCACCAGTCTCTACGGCAGCTAGTACCACAAGCGATACGGCACTGGCCATAGCCTAGACACAATGGTCATGGCAGTATCCGCAAAGGTCATACCTCAAATTTGCCGTCAAACTGTCAAAAACTATCAACGAGGTGTGCTCGGTGGCCAGCCAGCACTAGAATTTCCAAGAATGATGTTTAGTATACCGGTGAAAAAGGAGAAGGGGCGCACGCTCACCTCGTTCCTACGCGAAAATTTACTTAGATTTCGCAGAGGCGCACGCCTGGAAGAGAATCCTCACGTAACCAGTGGACGACCTTCGCGAGCTACAAGTACTGACGACGCCAGTCGTAGAGCAAAGATCGTGCAGTCGAAGGTGTCCCAGGGGGACGTCTCTTCCGCTGCTCGGACCCTGCTTTCTACAAATCAGACTGCCCCACTCGACGCAAATACTAGAGCAAGTTTATTGGAAAAGCACCCCGCACACCCCACGGATCCAGCGTACCCTGAGGCGCCGACGCCGGCACCCCCAGCGTCTGAAATTGATGTCACGACTGAGGAGATTCGAATCGCCATTAGAAGTTTTCCAAGCAGTTCTAGTGGCGGTCCGGATAATCTTCGCCCTCGGCATCTGAAAAATCTCATAGGTTGCCGTCAGGATAATAGCAACCCTCTGTTGCAAGCGTCAGGAATTTCAATTATGCTCCGGCCTAACACTCAACGCAAATAAATGCGAGCTCTTTCTACTGTCAGAGGAGCACCGCGACGAGCCTATTTTAAGCTTGCGGGGAATACTACCCGACATTCGATTAGCAGCCGAGGACAATATCGAGCTTCTGGGAGCCCCCCTTACCGATGCGGCGCTGGAGGGTGTACTGCGAAGAAAACTTGTTGAAGTCAGCCAATGGCACAGGAGACTTCAAATCCTAGATGCCCACCCGGCGTTATACCTGTTGCGACAAAGTCTCTCGACTCCTCGCCTGACGTATCTTTTGCGTTTTTCACCTTCTTTTAAAAGGACCGACCTTCTCGATAAGTTCGACGACATTCCGCTTACGGGACTAGAACGGCTACTCAAGATGAAGATACCCCAGTTCAGCTGGCCTGGGCCTCCGAGGAGGCCCTGGAGGAGTTTCGAGTTTGCTGGGGAGAGCCCCGCGAGCGAAAAACTCAGGGAGCATCAGACCACTTGGTGGTGAAAAAGAGGCAAGACGCGCTTCTAGCACAAACCCTAGAGTTAAAAGGAAAAGCTCGCCTGAAGGCCTTTTTTGATCCAATGAGCGGAAAGTGGCTGCAGGCCCTCCCTTCGCCGCAACTGGGAACGATGCTGGACAATAACGGACTTCGCATCGTCTCGGGTCTGCGGCTTGGGGAGGCTGTCTGCGCAGAGCACGTCTGCAACCTGTGTCGGTCCAAAGTTACCGCTACAGCGGAACATGCGCTGTCCTGCCGGTTCAGTGCCGGTCGCCATTTGAGACATTTCGCCATCAACGATGTCGTACACCGTGCTCTGCAGAGCTCCCAGATTCCCTCAATGAAAGAGCCCCTCGGTATGTGCGCCAACAGCCTTCTACGCCCGGATGGAAATACCCTAGCACCATGGGAACGGGGTCGTCTGCTAGTGTAGGACGCGACGGTTTCATGTACACTCGCCAACAGTTACATTGCGCGCACAAGTCGAGAAGCTGGCGCGAGCGCACGTCTGAAAGTCGCAAACTGTCGAAGTACAGGGAGCTGTCGCCGCAATACGTAATTTAGCCGATCGCCGTGGAAACGTTAAGGCCAATAAGCGAGGCGACCGTCAAGTTCCTCAAGGAGCTTGGAAAGAGAGTAACTGCTGTGACAAAGAATGCGCGAGCCGAGGAGTACCTGGTGCAGCATATCTCCATAGAGGTTCAACGTGGTAACGCAGTGGCGGTAGTGGGGTCGCTTCCATCGACGGGGGAAGGACTGCCAGAAATTCCGTAGCAGTAACAACTATTATTTGACTATTAACATATGAAACATTAAACAAACTTATCGTACTGTTCAATTAAAAAAATATTAAAATCCTAAAAGGTGAATTTAACTGTACTGGTAAACCCCATATGTTTATAGAAAATATTGTGATGAATTACTAATCATTTACAATACGTTTGCACACTCGGCAGTGCTCGCCTTAATAAAAACTGTGGTAAAAAGGTGTCACGTGAGGTTAAGATTCATCTGTTTGTATCTTTGCTTGATAGTAGCCCGCGCTCTTATGGACCCGGTGCAAGCGGTATATCCTCAAGGTCCCTTGCAACGTTGAGACGGTAAGATCCATTAGATCCCTTTTCGTGACGCCGAGCCCCAAGAGCGTACTCGCAGATTCGGAGTCCTATACGTCACTCATAGAGATAGTGATGGATCCGAATCTGCAAGGTTTTTGCGGGTCGGGAAGCGCCGCTTTTATGAATTCAACGTCATATTTGGTGATCTTGACCTGCCGCGCCTTTGCCAGGGACCTGTTCGGGCCGCAAACTTCGGCAACTAAAACCCAGACCTCGATAGGCGTTGTTATTACGAGGTCGGGCTTTAGACCCGGTGCGCCCGGTAAACGGAATACTCGCTCACGAACCACCGCATGACCCCTCTCGTAGAGGCGACGCGCCACGCGATTACAGACGTCATTATATATCTTTATAGTTTGTTTGTGTGTTGTATCGCACATCTGAGCGACATGAGTCAACGTCTCACGCGCATGACACCGGTGCCTACAACGTTTGTTGTAGCCCGGGCGTCTCGTAGCCAATCTGTCACGCGTTGGTAGTGCGTTAATTCTGAGCTTTATTAGGTTTAAATATTCCTTACCAGATAGGTAGGGCATACCCTTAATCCAGTAATGTACAAGGGGCGTTTCGTGTGTTTTTTTTTTAATGTGCCCCATTGAACATGTTGTGTAGCTGTTGAGACCAGTAATCGGTCCCTTGTGTAGCGACCTCAATAGAGGTTCCCAAGCGCTCGCAAAGAAGTCTTGTTTTCGTCAGGTATTTTTTTAAGTGCTCGGTGGTTAGTATCCATTGGACCCCAGGGTGCGTGTTGTAGTGCTGTCAGACGAAAGAGGCGGAGTCTGGGGATAAATGTTTGTAGGCACGAGATTGTCCAGACAGCCGTGTGCTGTGTGCGTGTACAGGTAGGCGTTTGGCACCTGAGTGTTTAAGCTTAAGCCATTTCGATTTAACAACCTTTCTGATCTCTTTATCTAGGTCGCTAAAGAGCGCGTGAGATGGTCTGGGATCGGAGACCAGTTTATATAGGAGGCGGGGAATGAGAAAGTCTTTAAAAATATGAGTCTTTGGTGAGGTCTAAGGGGAGCTATCGTGAGTTCGTTGAGTAAATTAAGGAGTATATCCTTGGTGGAGTCAATTCTGCCATTGCTGTCAAAGTCGGCTCCCAGATATTTCCATCGATCGCTCATACATTTAGCTGGCAATTGCCGCTCTCCAACGGTAAATTCTGGTACGGTATTAATAAAACATTTACCTTCCTTCCTATTAAATAGGTGGGATATAGGTAAGTAAAGCTTTTATTAGTATTAATTTCAAAGCCTTGGGACTTCAAAAGGGCGTCCGAAAAATAAGAGAGCCGTTGGGGAGTAGATTTTGTGGAGGCTTGAAGGATAAGATCATCCGCAAAAGCTAAGCCCTCATCAGTAAGTTGGTACCCGATATTAGTTTTGTCTAATTTTGAAAGAATGTTGTCAAGAACTAGATTAAATAAAAGGGGGGACAGAGGATCTCGAAGATTGGAAAAACCGTTGGCACAAGTGTATAATATCTTATGGGGATTACTTTGAAGGGGACAAAATAGATATGCATGAATAAATGAATATTTTTTGAAAAAACACAAAAGTCGCGATACTTTTTGAACGGTAATTTCTGGTACGGTATTAAGAAAACCTTTACCTTCCTTCCTATTAAATAGGTGGGCGACAGGTAAGTAAAGCTTTTATTAGTATTAATTTCAAGGCCTCGGGATTTCAAAAGTGGGTCCGCAATATTAAGGAGCCGTTGGAGAGTGGATTTCATGGAGGCTAGGAGGATGAGATCATCCGCAAAGGCTAAGCCCATAAGGCGGAAGTCATCAGTAAGTTGGTGCTCGATAATAGTTTTGTCTAATTTTGATAGAATGTCGTCGAGAACTAGATTAAATAAGAGGGGGGACAAGGGATCTCCCTGCCTAACACCCCTAGTTGGCCGAAATGTGCGACATTCTTGTCCAAATTCTATGAGAGTTTTAGATGAGAGGTACAAGCGTTCGATATAGTTAATGAATACCTCCGGGTATCCGCGAGTCCGGAGTGACCACAGGACGGAGTCATGACTCACCATGTCAAACGCCTTACGGAGGTCGATTGAGGCGAGTCTGAGCTCACGTCCTGCAGACTTGGCATCGTTAAGGATACCATCCAGAACCGCAAGATTCTCGAAGGTACCATTATAGGGGAGAAACGCTCGCTGGATTGGGAGAAGCTTAATAGAGTTCTGGAGGCGTCTAGAGAGAATTTTGTTAAGCGTTCGTTGTAAGTATGAACTAATAGATAGGGGTCGCAGATCGCTTGGGGATGTGGCATTGTTAATTTTAAGGATGAACGCTAAGCGAGCAGTTTCATGGGCTGAGGCAATATCGCTAATTAATAGTATGTTAAGAATACAACAGACTACTTCTAACGGGAGTTTACGGAAGGACGAAAGACAAATCCCGTCCAAGCCTAGTGCTTTAGAAGGACCGCGGAGAGCTACGTGGGTTTCCTTTAGGGAGATGGGGAGGGAAACCTCAAAGAGATCAGAGTTGGGAGTGTATACGGGGCAAGGGAGTGGTTCAGGGGGTGGTTGTGTCATCGTGTTGGCCCAGTGTTCTACAACCTCGGTGGCCTGCATGTTGTGTATGGTGTGTTTGCCGTCCAGCACCTCATGAGCGCATTTGGATCGGTTTTGGCTAAAAAGTTTTTAAGTGGTTGCGTAGTCTTGACGTCGCTGTTGCCTGTTAGATGCTCGCGCTTCAGTGGAAGGTGTTTCTCTAAAGGCACGACGTCGGACAGTGTGTGTAAAATGTTTGTTAAGAAATTCGTTTAAGGCGATAGTGTGATTCTCACCTGAGCAAATTATATTTGACAGATGAGTAAGGTCTGTTGAAATTATGTTGCGTTTGGGAAATGTGTTTGTGAGGGCTTGTATTTTAGATATAATAATATATTTTTAGGATGGATTATAGGGGCCATTTGATTCAGATTATCGAGGCCGACTCGGTTCAGGAAGCTCAGATCCGTCAAGGTTGGAATCCCGGAGAGACCTCTTTTTAAGAAGGTCTTCTACCAGATCCTTATGCGCCTGAGAATTACGTTGGCCTCTAATCGCCCCAGGTGTGCGTAAGTTTAAATTAGTAGCTAAAAGGTGGTCAATTTCTCTAGGTATTTCGTTACTACTATCTAATATAAAATCTGCTTCTAATGTTGCTAAAAGTTCACGGTCTTGTGGGTTCCATCTGGCCTTCTTAGAGAGGGGGGGGGGGGGCTAAAATGTTCTCATTATATTCGTCCGGGTGGGCACGACGACGGTGTAAATTAAGACCTGATTTAAATTAAAGACCTTTAAGCAAGTACTAGATGGACATTTACAATTTGGCTGCGAGACGCGTGAAGTACTAAGGGGGTTAAAATTTTTATTAGAAGCAGCAGTGTCATTTTGCGAGAAATTTAAAATCAAATTATTAGTCTGTGATTGGTTAGGAGTTTGGGAGGCGGCACGAACTTCTCGTTGATTGTGAGTCAATCTAATGTGGCTCGCGAGGCCCGCGCCAGATTTGCATCCTCGCCCGCAAGTCTGGCAGCTGAGTCTTCCGGCGGTGTTGCTGCCGTCACGTGATGCCATCGTTGTCTTGGTCCACAGTGGTGGTAAGATTTCTTTAAAATTTTCGTACGCGAACGATGGCGCGATTTTACGCAGATGTTGTTGTTAAAATCGCTAAAATGAAGCGGTCTTTAGACCATCATTCTGTTTGTCTCTACCCAGGGAGCACTTGTCATATCTCGTCACGAACTGTATTTATGCAAAATAGCGCCGAAAGTAGAAGTAAAACATTGCACATTAATATGTACAATAGTAGTGTCGGTTTAAGATATATATTTGTGGTAATTAGATGGAAGACTAGCATCAGACAGATTAATTGCTGTCTCTTCGATTCAGTGGAATTGAAGCATCTATTACAAATATATAGTAGGTATGTAGGTAGTCAAATAAAATATATAGTGGTTTAAAAACACGATATGGCTGCCCCATTTATCGTTGCTTATTGTATTCTCTACGCTGTGTTCGATTTATTTTAGGCGAGCACTGCCGAGTGTGCAAACGTATTGTAAATGATTAATAAATCATCACAATATTTTCTATGCACTGTCTGGGTTTTGTAGCCAGTGCATACACTATACCTATATAGAAGTTAAGATTAGTGAAATATAATTAGGGCCGCTATATTTCACTAAAACAACTATATAGGTAGACTCATCTTACCTAAATCTAAAAACTGGCACAATCACTTCCACTTAAAAACGCTAAAATGCACTTCAGACAGGCCTTTGCAATAGTGAACGCACTGCTAACCTATCTAACACAGTGACGCGGCGAATTATAACATTTTTGCATCTTTTAAGTGCAAAATGGGACTGTTTGACGGTGTTGGATCTCACAGTTCGGTCGCACTGGTGGCCACGATGGTCTGTGACAAAACTCCCGTTAAAAGCCAGATATAACTTGCGATCTAGGCAATTTAAGCGGGAGCTCGCACCAGTGCGACCGTCCGGCTCAACAGCTGAGTAGAGACTTTTATATATATATATATATATATATATATATATATATATATACATATACATATGTATATATATGTACATATACATATGTATATATATATATATATATATATATATACATATACATATGTATATATATATATATATATATATATATATGTACATATGTATATGTATATATATATATATATATATATATATATACATATGTATATGTACATATATATATATATATATACATATGTATATGTATATATATATATATATATATATAGAAAATATTGTGATGATTTATTAATCATTTACAATACGTTTGCACACTCGGCAGTGCTCGCCTTAATAAAAATGGTGGTAAAAAGGTGTCACGTGAAGTTAAGAGTCAGTTGTCCGTGTCCTTGCTTGATGGTAGCCCCCGCTCTTATGGACCCGGTGCGAGCGATATATCCTCAAGGTTCCTTGCAAAGTTAAAACGGTGAGATCCATAAGATTCCTCTTCGTGACGCCGAGTCCCAAGAGCGTCCTCGCAGATTCGGAGTCCCATACACCACTCATAGAGATAGTGATGTATCCGAATCTGCGAGGTTTTTGCGGGTAGGGGAGCGCCGCTCTTAGGAACTCGACGTCATATTTGGCGATCTTGTCTTGCCGTGCTTTTGCCAGGTCCCGGTTCGGGCCGCAAACCTGGGCATCTAAAACCCAGACCTCGGTAGGTGTTGTTATTACGAGGTCGGGCTTTAGACCCGGTGCGCCCGGTCGACGGAATACTCGCTCACGAACCACCTCATGACCCCTTTCGCGGAGAAGACGCGCCACGCGATCACAGACGTCGTCATGTCTCTTTAGGGTTTGTTTGTGTGTTATATCGCACATCTGAGCGACATGAGCCAACGTCTCAGGCGCATGACACCCGTGCCTACAACGTTTGTTGTAGCCCCGGTGTCCCCTGGCCAATCTGGCACGCGTTGGTAGTGCGTTGATCCTGAGCTTTAGTAGGTTTAAATAAAAAAAAAAATATATATATATATATATATATATATATATATATAAATGAGTTAACATATAGAAATAGCGATAATTAAGCTACCCACTTTAGTAGGTAGTTTAACTCACATCTGCGCGGTCACGTTCACATCGTCAACAGCTGACACAGATACATTGTCCGTAGGATTATGACATTCTTTTCTGCAATACAAAAAATTACCAAATCCGTTTACGACATAACTCACTACAACGTGTCAAATCTTTATGCTCTTCCCATCATAATTGTAGCTTTATTTCGAATTTTTGGAGCAAAGGGCTAAGAAACCGTACGATACTGACACCGATTCAGCATGCATGATTTGTGTAGTGCGCTGGATAGTACTGTTGAATTGCCACTTTATAAATACTGATCATAGGAGCTGAATACGTCGAGCCCGGTGGCGTGGTGCATTCGCTTGCGCCTTGCGACCGAAAGAGATACATAGGTGCGCGGGTTCGAGCTCTACCGTTGCACATTTGTATTTATGGGGTTCCGTCTATGATGCAATGCTAAAAGCGATCCCGTAAACGTTAAATATTGGCTGAAAATGTTTTAGGGGCTGAATACAACATACATCTCCACTGAGCAGATTTTAGTTCCACTTATTCCTTATTAAGAAGAAGTGGTGCCTGTCTCGCTGTACTGTCTCCCAAAATAAGTGCGTTTCTTTCGGTGCATTCAAGCTGTGATGATGATGCAGTTTAATCTATAAAGATTAACATTGCGGATCTGGATTTGTTTCGGTTTTGCCTTTTTGTAGGGTTACACGCCACAAGGATTTAAAGAATTATGGAAACAATACTATTGGGTTTTACGACGAGCAGATGTACTTCTTCGAGCCGAGTTTGTCGAACGGAAGCATACATGATAGAATTACAACCGCAAACTACGCCGCCATGGGTTTTTTTCGGCCTGACGGCAAAAGTCGCTTTCGGGCCTTCCCTCTCGTCAAGAAAACACTCTTCGTAACCACCACTGTCGACGAGTATTTTTTTAGCGGGTACGTTTCTTTTTTTTTCGTACGATAACAGATCCTCTGTTGACGCTTGCATGAATGTCGTCACGTTGGACTTCCTGCAGCATGTAAAATATATGACAATGACTAAACAGATTCAATAAAATTAACTTCAGTTAGTCATTGGTGATTTTAACCCTGCTTTGGCTAATCTGCTATAGGTAATGACTCTGGGATACCACTGTTAACTTCCTGTCTTCTAGATTGTCATACACATTTTCTCTAAAATCTGTTTCTCGCTGTCGTTTATTTGATTTTGCTGGTAGCAGTTTGGCGACAAGTATTTGCTTTCTTGTACTAATTACCTGTTCTAAATCTGAGGTGACGGGATGCAAGGTGCACTCGTGCCGTTAGCCTGTGCAAATAACGCGGCCCAGAGCTGCTGGTTCTTTTACTCACTTTTTTTTGCAATAATGTGCGTCGCACTCCTCTTTTAATCTAGTGGCCGAGCAACGGGACAACTTATCACTATGCTTCTCAATAAATGTTTATGTCCGGCTACGCCGTCGCTCATCTAGAGTTGGCCGTCAAGCCGCGCGCGATTAACGGTCATTGTAAATAGCGGTAATTACGGAAGTGGCGTGTAAAACGCCCACGGCGTCTAAAAAAAATAAAAAAAGTGCGAAGTAGATAGAATTTATGAGAACACCGTATAATGTAGCAAGCACCAACGCAATTTCTAGTACTTGTCGCTGTAGTCTAGCAGAATCGCCTAATTGTATTTACGCAATGTACCAAGGTGAATTTGTAAACGTAGCTTGCCACCAATTATTCTTAGAGAAACTAAAATAGCTAAACGAGTATCGATCAGCCAAATCATGTTAAAACATAAAAAGACGAAATTGGAAATGATAATGCACTATAGTCTTCTTCAAACCACGTTTTCGTGTTTGTCCCAATGCTTCGCAATACAATCGAACTTCACTCCGTTACTCACATTGTTTAGACTGCAATCCACAATAACCAACTAAAATATGGTCGGCCCTGAGTTTGAGACACCGAACGTGCTAGGAAGTGTCTTTGCCACTTAACGACAAAACAATTCGCATGCTTAGTCCTGTCAATAACATAAATACCACTAAACCATCTATTACTAACTATGAATAGTAACTATCTAATGCTGTTCTATAGAAGAAATGTAGAAGAAATGGGTCACCGCTGCCATGATTATAGTGGAAGGCGTTACTGACATAAAACTAAAGCATACTTAGAATAAAAATAGTTTCTATAGTGATATACTACTATTGCACAATTACCCTTTATTTTACACTAGACGATATAATGTACACTGACTACACCAGCACACTAGTAGAATATTTAGTACTGGACAACTTACCGCTCAGTACACAACCTTTAGAAGTTTACAGACTACCCAGAAAGAAAAACTCAACATGAAATTTGTAATGGGCTCTTTATCTAGTGCCGAAAAAGCCACTTGCTTTACACATGAAGCCTTTTGTACAAAAACCTTTCACGCGACGTTTCGTATATGTACAAGGACTCACAAGGCGAAATTAAGCTAAGATGCACGTGCTCTAGGACAGCTATGAATGAATGGAGATTATGAATGTTCCTGAAAAAAAAGTTAACTTTATTATTTAGCACTATTTGTCGGTGAGCAACAATTAATAATTAAACTTAAATGAGATTTGTTAGGATAATAATGCGTGACCCTTTTTGTTGCATTGCTACAGATTTACCGATCGAGATGTGGCCGCAAACCCCAATAGGGCTTTACCATCTCATCATGGTCGGTTCGCCTTTTTTACAGGATACAACGACACACCGCATTACGAGTATGTGCTGGTGTATACCGATACAGAAAGGGTTAATCACATTATACAGCGCCTTAGTTCGAAGTAAGTAGTCCTGGCTTACCATTCTAAGTAATATTTCCTGAAATAATCATCATTATCGTTACGCAGTTTAGCGTATTTAAAGACTTGTGACGTCTCGCGTGGTGCAAGTGTGGCTGTTTGGTTCTACTGGCTTAGTCAGCCCAAAATAAAAAAAAAACAATTGATATATAAAACAGTAGTTTAGTAAAGATAATACATGAAGCACTGCTGATATTGTTTATTTTTTAGGACTCTTAGAGGATATGGAAACCGCTGTAACAAAAGGGAGGGTACAGGTAAGTTATCTACGAGCACATACTTATACCTAAACAATTAGTTAGCTAAACATTCTAACCATGTCTTGATAGTGTAAGAATTGCGGATGTCAATCAATAAATTAAAATCATATAAAAGCAGCAGTTAATAAATGCAAAATTACAGTTAATTAAGTCATTAATCTACTCTGGATAGCCATATGTGCGCTAGTAGTACTACGTTCAGTACACACAGTAGGAAACGCACACTGATTTGTTTTTATAATAACTGTACACATTCGTAAACGAGTTTACATAAACCTTAAGCGTTGCCTTTATAATGTTATTTTTTTTGCAGATGGTGATTTTTTTCCAGCGTTTGAAACGCCACCGAGGAACATTAAGATATATCGTACTCACCTTTATAAGCCGTGGACTCTGCATTTTGAAAAACGGTTCTTGCTCACGCAGGAACCAATTGCTCGTTTCCGAGGAGGCAGCGACTTGTTCAATGAGACCGGAGACCCCGATATCGATAAGTACGCTTTACATACATCCGCGATGACTTCCTATCTCTTTCTAGCCAAATGGATAATGATGAACTTTAGGTACTTCGAATGAGTGCCATCTCATACTTAAAGTCCCTTTGAAAGATGAAATTTGATTCCACAACCACAAAGTGACTGCATCTGATCTCTTTATAGATGCCTTTGCCCGAATCCAACGCACGTTAAGGGGACGTTTGACGCAAGCCTGCGGAATACGTACATAACCTATGCGGGATTTAGGATTACGGTACCAGTTGTATTGAGTCAGCCCCATTTCCTTAACGGAGATCCCTCTCTGCGTCATTCCGTCAGTGGATTACACCCCGATGCGAAAAAGCACGCAACCTATATTGACATCCATGCGGTGAGCTTTGCCATGCGTTTTTGTGATTAAGAGCAAAAAATTATTATGCAATTTGTACATTTACTTCTGTCTTCATTTGTTCATTTTTGACACGGACCAACTTGCTCGCACAGACATCAGCTAATACACAAACTAAGAGTCAGATACTTCCTGTGATTACCAGTTTCTGGAAGGCAGACTTTCCTCGACATTCCCGTTGTGCTTAAGTGCAACGATCTTATTACATACCGTGCCAGAACTAACAGAGTTTTTTTTATGGTTCCTTAAGGCAAATTACCGTGTACGTTTTTTTGTGTTATGGCCGATTTTTAGTTTACTTCGGCATTCACCTTGCCTAAATAGGAAATTATGAAAACCAATTTAAGAATGGCCAGTCTGGGTCTCGAACCCAGGTCTTCTAAATGCAAGGCAAATCTTTGCCACTAATCCATTTTGCTCGTAGTTGGCGAAGGTTTTATCGATAAAAATATTCTGTCTACTCTTAGCGAGGTTGGTGCAATGTCGGCGAGAAGAGAGAACGTTATAAAGAAAGCAGGATCAACCACGACTTAGATCTTTACTGACAGGGTGATGCTCCAACTTAATAGTGTTCCGCCGAGTGACGTATTTCTAGATTTTAGGTCTCATAAAGTCACTATGTATGCGGGAACCCCTGTCTCCTACTCATGTAATTATTGTAATACATAGAAACGTACAAGAGTGAACACTACTGATTACGCATGTTAAGTATGGCGGATACATAAACGACACAGTAATTGTTGTGGTAAAATGTATTAAGGGATCAATGAATGAGAGAACCCGGGAGCGGCGGCGGGAGCGCGCGTCTGCATGCATCTTCTGGTCGGCACGTATATAATGGGCCGGCACAGTGACAAATTTGAGAACAGCCAGAGACTAGCCAAAGAAGAGATCGAAGAGAAAGAGTTGACGGCTTCCCCGAACGACCGGCAGTTTCGCGCGCTTACGCCAAACTGCCGAGGTTACTGTGTCAACCGGCGTTATCGTGTCGTCACGCCATTGCTAAAGTGGTGGATGTACTCAGATTGGGCTCGCCCCCGTCTTGTCTTTTACCACTCATCTTTGGGGCAAGGATGTTTGCATTAAAAAAAAAGATGCTTATTACGTCCAATCGCCTGTTCATCGGTCATTCGCAGACTGGCGGCCAAAATTGGCAGCTACGATAATACGGAAACTATTTCAGCAACATTTGGCCATCGTCAGCTAGGATTCGCTACTCCGGGGGGTACAGAGGTAGTAGTCCACTGTGCCCGTGCATTTTTGCAATCGAGCAAAGTGCCAACGGTGATGGTCAAGCGGGACTTCCGAAACGCCTTCAATAGCGCCCGGAAAGACTATTTGCTTCAAGCCGTCAAGTCGTGGGCACCATTACTGTTTCACCAGACGAACCTGGCCTATGGTTCAGGACCATCATACCTGGTAATGCCCCACAGCGCTATGCTATCGCAGACAGGTCTTCAGCAGGGTGATCCCCTGGGTCACCCACTGTTCTGCTTGTGTATCAAGAAATTGGTGGATTTACTGCAGTCTCCCCTTAATGCCTGGTACTTGGACGACGGGGTTCTGGGCGGGGATCTCCCGACCGTACTTGACGACATACGGAGAGTTATTGAATTTGGTGCTATTAGCGATCTGACATTGAACCCGGTCAAATATGAAGTGTATGTCACAACCCACAACGAAGTTGAGCCTGTAGATTTAACTAACCTCTTTGACTTACTTCCGGGCTGTCGCGTAGTAGACAAGGTTCACCTGGAGCTGCTAGGTGTCCACTTGTTGCCGGAAGACAATGCAAAAGCATTAGATAGTCAAAAAGACAAACTTGACTTCGCGGCGGGCAGAATACCTCAATTGGGGGCCCACTGCGGCTTATTCCTTCTTAGATCTTGTTTTTTAGTCATGAGGTTAACACACCAGAACGTTTACAGCAATTTATTGGACTTAGCTTAAACATTTTAGAGATCATACTAAATCTTAAGCTGACCGCTGCGGCAAGGGAACAGGAAATTCTCCCGGTTTCTTTAGGCGGCCTAGGTGTGCCCGACGCGGTCATAATGGCAGGACCTGCAATCGTGTCGTCAATGACCCAGGCGGAGGACAGGGTTAAAGCATTATTAGATAGCGATGGGTGGGACGCCTATAACGGTGAACTTCAAAAACTGACCGGCGAATTGTCGTTGTTATTTGATTATCCTCCCGACGATTGGGCTAACCAGGGCAATTGGACAACCCCTCTACAAGAAAAGCGTCTAGCAAACCTGATTAATAGAGCGCCTTCTGTTACTGATAAAGCCAGGCTTTGAGCTGCTAGTAGTCAAGGGGCCGGGGCTTCCCTACACGCCCTACCATGTCCGCGAATTGGGACTCTGTTGGACGAGAGACCACGCGCATAAGCGCAGGGCTGCGGCTTGGTAGTCGTGCCCTAGTCGTGACCTAGTCGTGCCCCACCGATGTCGTTGTGGTGATTTTGTGGACGCGTTGGCCTATCATGGCCTGTCATGCGCGTTAAGTGCAGGCCGACGAGCACGTCACTCCATCGCGCACTTTGATATGCCGGCTTCCCATGTGTTCTAGATCCCCCGGGTCTATCGAGGGACGACGGAAAAAGACCTGACGGCATAACTTTGACACCCTTTGAGCGTGGCCGCATGCTTGTTTGGGACGCAGCTGTAACCGACTCATTAGCCCCTTCGATGGTTGGTGCAGGTGCAGACCGAGCAGGTCATGCTTCCAGGTTAGCTGAGGCTAACAAATGCAGAAAATATTCCAGTGTGGATTATCCGCACGAATTTTGTCCATTGGCGTTCTATGGCGAGAGTATGGGAACTGTAGGCCCCCTTACGCTCAAACTGATTCAGCGCGTAGGTAGAAGTATTAATCTTTCGACAGGAGACTCGAGAGCATCCGAGTTCTTGCGTCAGAGACTGTCGCTCGATATTTAACGAGGAAATGCAGCGTCTGTTCGGGGGACATTGTTGAACTGGGTTAACCCTGGGTTAGAAAACCCGAAAGCACACGTTGGCGCGGAGACAATTGTCCACTCCAAAGTGCTAACATAGCCGAGTTATATAAATAAATTTGCCATTCATCTTTTGAGTTTCTTAGAGAATAAAAAACTTAAAAAAAACACTGGAGATTGAACTCAGACTGGTCTTGATTAGACCGACACAGTAGTCACCGGCGCTACCACAACCAACAGCGCTTGAGCAGACGTTCTATTGCCAGGAAGCCCGGCCAGACTGGACTAGCGATCGACCAGCTAGAACCACCGCTTGCTTGGTAGGCAACGTTTAAATTTTAAACACACGGACTTCTTTTTAAAAAAGTTTATCACGGAATACTTGCAGTAATTACTAATCGCGTTGGGCTTCCTACCGCTAAAGTCAGTGCAATTGGTCAGCCTATTGCAGGCCGTACATTTTTGCACTCTTCGACCAAGTTCTACGAAGCAAAGCCAAACCCGATCGCACCTGGCGACTGACAGAGACTAAATGCCGTGAATCTTAAAACAGATAAACATCAGATGATGTAAATATATTCTCCAAAAAGGCTAGTAGAAATAACTAGGTAACTGCAATTTGGCTTCATCCATAAAGTATCAGTGGGAGCTCGATTTAGAAGCCTGATAACTAAAATCCGTGAATAAATAAAGTTAGTGATAACTAATATCTGTAAATGAATCTGCAACTACTGGAAGACAGTTGAAGACACGCCAGAGCACCAGTGTCGCACCGTACGGTGTGGCGAAGAGCTAGAGACAACCTACAAGACCCAAATCGGTAACGGATAAACGGTGAACGATTCATCATAAAGCAGACAGCCGCCACGGATTCACAACAAAATTTGAAAAATCTTTAGACCATATGGCAAAGCTAAATGCCAACAGAGAGCATTTTTGGTCTCCGAACAAATCCCTTTCATATCCAGTTGGATTAACAACATCCTTCTCCCACCTATTTAGAGAGGTTGACTTTACGCAGCCAGTAATGTTCAAATGTTCATTAAAATTTGTCTTTCTTTGAAGGCCGCCTATGGCGCTGAGGAAACGACTGATTCGTCACAGAAAATATGATATCACATAAGCGCCTTAGGTTATCGTATTGTCTCACTTGGATTTATCTCATAATATTTATTTCACTAATATTGAGTATGCATATAACATAAACACTTCTACAGATTACACAATTATATCGTCAGCTGCTCGCGGCATGTCATTTGAGAGAGGCAGTGCAGTGATCTCTTCGCAAGGGTCAGGCAGGCAGACGCATGAAACTTCGTACACACCTGAGAGCACAGTCGATAGACGCACTCGGTGTACTCCTCGTGGAAGCTCGTATTCGAACAAACCAGGTGATGATAGCTATGAACTATATATCTGGTATAGACGTGGCGATTGTCACATGCAAGACCAGACCAGAGGCGAGAGGCCCTGAAAATATCCAGGTCTCTAATCTCTCGTCGGACCTGTTCAGCTTTATTTTCCCATTCCGAGATAAAGCTTTCGAATGGTACTGTACGCGGCGTCCATAACCTCAATCGAATTATCTCAACAACCGGGGCACAGCCTGACATTAGGTACACAAAGCGGCTGCTTGCCCGCATTGACAGGCAAAGTACTCGCTTCACGTACATTGTAAAACGGTTATTCCGTCGTTTAGTGCTCAAGTAAGAGGTCGTGTTTATGTCAGCTCTTGTAAATTGTATCTATCTCGAAGTATCTACCCCGTCTTAGTTGGTGTCCAACTGTGCAACATTCTCTACTAAGTTCAGTGCATCAAACGGTACCGCTCCGGTCTGCGAAAAAGCGTGTATCTGAAGTTCTGGCCACAGTTCCACAGGCCACCTTTCAAGCAAACTAAAGTTTGCCCGAGTGAGGTGTTTCCATACTCTGTCAAGACCAGTCATTAGCGCCGGAACAATCTTGAGGTAGAAAAGCGCCACTGCCGTCGGGACGGACAGTCGCCGGACATCGCCTATCTCTCCATAAAGAGAAATTAGGGCTACTTGGATGTATAATACCAGCTAAAAGCTTAAAACCAAAAAGCTCATTTGTCTATTACCCTATAAATATTGTTCGGTTATTCAGACCAGCTAAATGTGTAACTACAGCTCTACTGAAAAACTACATGACAGTTTGTGTCTAATTTAAATAATTCATTGGAGATAAGTTAATCAAAAACATTCTATTACACCGCGATTTTTCTTTCTAGAAATCCGGCACAACGATTGACAGGAGAATACGGGCTCAGACTAATCTAAAGCTGATACCTTTGAAAACAGAAAAGGTTCCGAAAATAATATTTCCCATATTTTGGATGGAAGTGGTAAGTGCTACCCTAAATTATATGTGGTTGTGAAATGTTTTGTCTGAAGTTTATAATTTAAGTTTCATCAGTCCATTATCTTTGCATATATATTGGAATGATGAGACTTCAATTATATATATAATATTATTATTATAAATAATAGTATCGTACATAATTTCGTACACATTTTGTGTATATGATTATTTTAACAATATGTATAACATGTACGTTCGTATAAACACGTTAACAAAATACTATAAATTGACGCTGTTATACCTCTTAAATATTACAAGTGTCATAATTATCAGAGGCAAAAAACTAAGTTATCTTTTTAAACACTTTTTGCTGTTTGCTGTGTGAACGTAAGAAGATAGACATGATCAACATATGATAACAAGATTGCCGTACGATGGAATAACAGATCCATCTGAGCCGAAATTCTGTGAAGGTGCGCTATAGTATGTACCGGAGCACGTAAATGCCAGATAGTACACCAGTTTATATTTACTTATATTTTTGAACGCTGTCATGGAGGAAACGTTATGGAAGAGAGATTTAATTTAACATCAAGCTTGTTTAGTTTTATGCGTATGTCTTCATTTTTCATATAAAGTTTAATAATAATAGACACACCGAATTTTAAACCTAACTCAGGCTTTCTCTGCCCTCAGGGCACTGAAATGCAGTAGAGCCGGCTTCTTAAATAAAATGTCAATAATGCGTTCCAGTCTGCTGACGATTCCAAGGCTCCCCCCTAAATATAGTATTCAAGCCAATTAAGCTGGGTCTAGACGCCAACAGGTCGAAAGCCAGAATAATACAAAAAGAATGGTCATATTCCTTGTGTATTACTGTGAGATAATATTTCGAGCGAAAACACTTGCCCTTTAGGCTTCACATTTGAGCACATCCGACAGGGCAGCGTCGTGAATGACCCGTGAGATTGTAGTGTTCCGTTCCACCACGCCACCGACCCTTTCACAGCCGCATCGTTGCCGCGGTGAACCTCGATCGATATGCGCTGAACAGGTATTCGCTGGCACGGGAATCCTGAGTTGCAGCGATGACTTTCTCACCCAGTCCCTTAAAAAACATTTATAGACTCCGCTCCAATCGGGCCAAAGGTCTCTATGATGGTCGGCTGAACTATAAATTGCAACGCTAATTCTTGGTATATCGCCAACTTTCGGTCCTCTGCGAGTCGGGCGGCCGTAGCCACTTTACGGCTAGTGTTTTAAAGGTAGCTTTTGACCGTCGTACATGACACTGTAATATCTCTAACGAGCCCAGGGGGTGTAAGTTTTTTGTCTGGCCTCAGCTGGCTATTCCGAACAGGCTCTTTCACTGCCGGAATGTGGGCCGAGTGAAAAGCGCGAAAGATAACGTGCGAGATTAGTGCAGTCCTTCCGGATATGTTTGATGGACCCACAGCGACGGGAGCTTAAAGACGGCAATGGGCAATCGGGTCTGATATAATCGAAGCTGTAGCACTAGTAGCATTGTTGTGGATCACGGTACAAGAGAACTCCGTGGGTCTTCAGGCCGAGGCACACCTGCACTGGGAAACTGCAGCCCAAGAAGGTCAATATAACCTAGTCGGTTGGCATGACAACGCTCGCTCTTTCTAATATTCTTAGAGCGTACCCTAAAGGCTTCTGTTACCCCGTAGGGCTTCAAGGCGTTTGATATTGTCGCATCAGTCAGCGGCAGATGGACTCTAGTCATTTTTCCTTTTACTGACGAAGAGAGTCGCTTAGCCCTGATGAGACCGGTACTCCAGCTAGGAACTGCAAACTAAGCAGGACAGCCTTGTCCTCCTCGTCATCCGTTACACTAAGGAGTTGGCCATTTCAGGTAAACCGCGGTTCCTCTACTTCCCCTCTATGTGACCGGCGAGAGCATCGCACACAGCGTTTAACTTTATCTCCAGTAAATTGTTCTAAATTTAGAGATACTTTCCAAGAGCCACACACGGACACGTCCGCACTGTTGAGATCGTAAACAAAAGACGACCTTTGTGTTTGTATATTGACTAAGTTCGGGATCACATACCTAATGTTCTGATCTGCGTTTTTGACTCGCAACTTTATCACAAACGGCTTTGCTGGTAATATCTGACTGCTGGACAAGATCCGTAGCATGTTTTTTGGCTTTTTAATTGGCACTGTAGCTTCTCCCAAACGTCTGTGACCTCACTTACGGTGACGGTCATCCATTAGAAAGGTAGTGGCCGAGTCATCTTACACAACTATTGGTTTCGTACAACTACGTTTTACCCACGAGTGTTGTGAGCATTTTATCTTGCTTGGATGAGATAAAGCACGATTCTAGCTGCTTCTACCTTTGCTTTGTTCTACCCCATGTGGGTACTCGCATCTCTAAAAGAAAATATATTCAATTTAATTGTCATACCATGTATGCAGTAAATGTTATATGCACGGTCAAACTTGTTAAATTCATGAACAATAACATAAACACCCAATTTGTTGCGATGATTCTTATATTATCGCGGTCTAAAATGTGATTGTCATTGAACTGAAAAGTAACTTACAGCAAATTTCCATTAATGTTTTTGAGGCGTATTTACCTTCAGACAGAGATTATCTGTTGAATATGCTAAAGAAACCAAGCAGTGTCTCTTGGACAGCATTAGCCACCGTTTTCTGTTCGCTCGCCACGTGCGCCCTTCTCGTGGGCGCCCTTCTCTCATAAGTACAAGCACTTTCTGCAGCCAGAGAAAAGTGTTGACCAGGATTTCGTCTGATTGCGGTAAGAGCAATATCAATTGTTATACGTAAGTTGCCACACACCTCTTTTAGAGAGATCTATTCGTTACATTCACGATTCCTTCTACAAGCGGTCTCATGTTAAAAGCATTATTGAGAACAAGGTCCTCTCGCATGGTAATATTCGATACTATTGCACATTCTTTACTAATTTATGTTCTCTTAGATTTATTAATTTATCAACATTATTCTAAGACGTTACGGGGCAGCTTGCAGAATGGAATTCAATATTTGTGTTACAGAGACAGCTCAATAAGACGATGCTATTGGGCAAGCTAGAATATTATATTCAAAATGAAAGCGCTATACTATATATAAAGATTATAACATGCGTTGTTCATCTAGTTTGCCCAATGTGGGCATGCGTATGTTGTCGTATAAAACTCGTGGCAGATAAATAAAAATGTGCTTAAAATAAAACAGAAATAAAAATGAGAATTTAAAAAGCAATTTAATAATTTATCCTGTCACCAAGTTATTGCCAATCCTTAAATGTAAGCTCGAACTCTGAGTGGAGAATTTCCAATGGTAAAGACATGGTGGCAAGGAACATTTTGAAGCATGCCATTAGATCACGTGACAGTTTAAATGCGTAGACGGCACTCGGAAATAGAGAAGCTGCTTAACATTCAAATAGCGGACACTACAAACAGATTCATTAAGCTTAAGACCAAACATGACGGTCTGGCTACTGCGCGCCATCCATTTAATTTAAGATGTGGCGCCAATTCAGTTCAGGCAGGGCAATGTGTAAAGCAAAACTGTACACATGTGAAGCGTATTCAATGTGAAAAATATACCATAGAACATTCTCCAGGATCACCAGTGTTTACTAGGACGAACAGATGATAAGAACGTCAACAATCGTCGGCACCGACCGGCGCTCCTAAGTGGAGACTGGCCAGAGGTCACAGAGTCATGGTGGTGGTCCTACTGCTAGCCCGGAGAGGTTAACACGGCAGCCTCGAGAAAGTGTTCGAGACGAGGAGCCGAGGGAGTGCAGGGAAGTGCAGCCAGACTCTCAAGCTCTTGACGCACCCCTTCACGACAGTGTATATTTGGCATAAGCCCCTGTCTGAGTGCATGTAAATATGCAGAAAGATAGACAAAGACGTGTCTAAATTACCGAGAAATAACAGGGACGCCCTTCCCATGGCTTCGAAGAAATGCCAAGTATTAGAGCATAGATTCCCGTCGGGATTACCGTGTATTCCACTAGTGGTTGCTTAGTTAGTTACCAATTGGTAATGCATTATGCGAGCGGCCTTATTCTGTAGCATCTAAGGTGCATTGATAACATTATTGTAAGTTCTACCCTAGGGTATGCTGCAATAGCTCAGGTGGGGCTCAGCTAGGGCTGTGTATACCATGATGAGGGTGGCAACCTGAAACCCACACTACCGAAGGAGCGTCAGTGCAACCACTGGCCGGGCAAAATTACTTTGAGCCATTGGTTAGCGTAAGTAGCCCGGGTCACCTTCTCATAATAAACAAGACCAAGGCAAGTGACCTCCGATGGCCGGCCCATCGACACGCTAATCATATTTTGATGCTGTTCTGGCTCGCGGTGTCCGCTTTATTCCACTGTTGAACAGTTGCTTTACGTAATCTGTCGTTATCGTCTTTAAGTCGTTTTTAATCACAAGTCATTAATTCATTTATATTTATTTCACTCATATTGAGTATAATATACGGTTCAAGATGTTTCTTCATAATACTCTATCTCTTTCACGCTTTCGCCAAGAGAAGTAGTGCAACGATTTGTTGTCCAGCGCTGTGCATTCCACTGCATGGTACTTGGCACACCTTTGCAGACAGAACCGGCAGGTGCACATTTCGTACTCCTAGTGAAAGGCTGCGTTTGAACATACCAGGTAGTGATGACCATGCGCTATGTACCTGGTGTATACGTGGCGACTGTCACATGCAGAACCAGACTAAAGGTGAACGGCATTGAAAAATTCCAAACCACCGACCTCCCGTCTGGCTTGTTTGACCTTAGCTTCCCATTCACAAATAAAACATTCGTATGGTACTGTACGCGGCATCTTCAGCCTTAGTCGGATTGTTTCAGTAGCCGGACATGAGATATACAAAGCGACTTCTTGCTCGAATAGGCAAGCAAAACAGTCGCTTCATATATAATGAGAAACACCTCTCAAGCTGGTTAAAATTCCCCAGTGTGAGGTGGTTCCACACCCTATCAAGGTCATACATCAACCCCGGAACAATCTTAAGCATGAAGAGACTCACTGCTGAGAAAACGGACAGTCTGCGAACATTGCCTAATTCCCCGTAAAGTGAGACAAGTGCCTTCCGTACTGTTTCCAAGATACTGGAAAAATAACAAACTTAAATGGTTGGCCGCAGCAACGTATAACATCTCTGGCAGCCAATCGACCTCCACGCCTGAATTTCATGGCTTTGGTCTTCCTGATGTTTATCTCAAGTCCTTTCGAGGCTAGGAACGCCTCTTTTAGTAGAGGTAATGCGCTTAATGGCACCTAGGTCGCGATGAGCGACCACGATATCATCTGCATACATCACCACCACGGCTTTTTGGTATTCCTGTCGGACGTAACCGACGAGGTTAGCAAGGAGAAGTGTAAACGAGACACAGCTCAGCGGGACTTCTTACGGGGTTCCTACATTTTGCCTTATCTCCAATACACCTTGCTCACCGTCTACTAACAAGGTGTCCTCCTCAAAGAAACTTGCTGTACACTCAGGAGAGAGCCACCCACTCCTGCTCGTTGGAATGCTTCAACCAACAGATAGTGAGGGGCTTTGTCAAAGGCCTTGACGCAGTCAATAAAGACTGCATGCAGATGACCTCTGGATCACTAGTCATTAATAGGCTGGTGAAAATCAAACGGAGTTATCTGCTTCGGAACCAACAGCTGTAGATGACATTTTTTGGGGCATGCCTTTCCTGTAGTTCTTCCGCAACGAAGCGATAAAACAGTTAATGAAAACACTGTTTCTACAGATAAGCTGTTTAGAAATGCTTTAATTTAATAGGGGTCCACCAACCGACGTGTTGATATTTGGGGAAAACAGTGGGGCACCACTGTAGCTACTAGCTAGATGCAACCCTGACTGTAGAAAGTTTTCATAAAGCTATGTTTTGGCAAGCGTGAATACGCTACGAGACAGGAAATGTGACTGGACTCCCTTCCTAGAGGAAAAATGCGGGACCAGACCAGCTGTACTACGCGCATTGAATGCACTCTGAGCCGGTCTTGGCAAATAATGTTTGTGAGCTTTTAAACGATATTGTGAAGAAGGGACAAGTATCAGGAGTTTAGTACATGGCCTGGGTTTTTGCTATTTAAGGGAAAGCATAGTGATGATAGACGAGGCCCAAACTACTGCGTTGTAGCCTCTGAGAGAACACTGAAAGGGATCTGCAAATGGGTTTGACCTAGTACGTAATCGACCTAACTCTTTCACCAGAGCAATTTTGCTTCCTGGGAGTTTGAGGAATGCGTAATGCAATCAATGTGCTTTAGTCAGTGTGAACTTCAATCAGATGGAACGAGCTGTAACAAAGCCTAGAGGTAATTTTGTAGCAGTCTTCATAGACTGCTTCAATGCGTTTGACTTCGAGATCTCCTACTGAGTCATTTCTCTACGCAGGGGCTGGCAGCGTAATAACTAGCTTCCTTAATGAGGACGCCTTGCTAGTACATGGTTAGCAGGATTAGTTCCGGGTAAGGCAAAACGTGGGAACCCCGCAAGAGGACCCACTGAGCTGTGTTTCCTTCACTTTTCTGCTTGCGGGCAATACTCGACAGGAGTGCTGAAAAGCCATACTTGTGATGTATGCAGATGATATAGTGATCGTACATCACGACCTGGGTGCCACCAAGCGCATCACTTTACTGGCAGGGGCTCTCGTTCTGTGGAATTCAGAAGAGGGGCTCGAATAGCTTCCAAGGACGCTATACATTGCGGCGGCCTACCCCTCAAAATTTTAAACTTTATCCGGTGTCTAGGGCTTCGATTCCATTATACTGGACGACCTTCACTGCGCACATCATTAAGACAGTGCTCTAGTCTCTCTTTATGGAAATGTAGGCAACGTGTGGTGACTCTCGGTCCCGAACGCAGTAGCAAATTTTTTACCTCTAGATTATTCCAAGGCAGACTTATGGTCTTGACAAAGTTTGAAACATGCAATTCAGGCAAAATTTGCTTTACTTGAATGGTGCTTCATAATGTACAGCAACGAGTGCTGTGATTGTCAATATGGACAACAAGCCACTTTTATTTTAGTGCATCTAACCTCTGGTCTAATCGTGCATGTGACAGTCGTCATTAAGAATCGTCATCAGCTTACGAAAGGCACGTGTACGGACGGCATTACAATAGTTAAGGATCATCGTGGCTCGGCTGGCTTGTCTTAAGCTTCAAAATGGCATCGAATAGGTCTGCGCCTCCTTCCACGTTTTCGTTGAGGTCATCATGTAGCTAACCACCTCCTTGATGGGGCGGCCCCCTAATTTCGCATTGCACACAGATTTAACGGGTGGCCTTCGTTATCTTAACCAAGTAGATTTGGAACTGATCGTGACCGGTCAGAACCTGAGCTGTATGGTATAATAACGTGTCGGCAATTATCTTAGTTTTGAGGTCCGATATCAGACTCTTGGTCCAGCTCTCCCTGGTCACCCCGGGTGTAACCTGCACCGATTCCTTCTGCCAAACGGCGTCTGTAGCATTCCTGTCTCCTGGCAAGATCGACATTTTTTTCAGAAATATCTTGCTTCTTTCTCCTGCCAGGGGTCCCCATGGCAGCACCTTAGCTTGAACCAGGAAAGCTCTGGCCCGATACGCCCGACAAACCCTAATTGCTAGTGTGCGTTAGATCGACCTAAGTGCTCTCCTGTGTTTTTCTGTCCATAGTGTCGGCATTGGTTCGACTGTAGGATCGCTTCGGTCCGCGCCGTGACCATCAGGACCGAGCTCCAGAGAAAGCGTTACAGAATCGAACTTTTTTGGACCCCGGCAGTAACCTTATATCCTTGTCCCTCTGCAACTAGACATCGTTCATCCGAGTAGGATAAAACTATTCGACAGAAATACATAAGTACTTCTTTCCATCGTCTTTATTACTATTTTCCAGTTTATCTTATTGAAGGCATTTTATTACCCAATTAGATTAGAAGCACGAATTCCTTTGTTTTGGGTATTTATGCAGTTTTGCAGCCTGCTCGTTCCAGGACCCTCTTAAAGGCTACAATGGTAGATTTTTCTTTCCGGACTATACTCTTTAACCACTCTGCACATCTGATAAAACCGCCTTTGTCTCGATTCATTTGTAAACATGAATAATACTTAACTATACAAACATGTTGACCAATCCATGCTATCGGGTAGCACGTGCTTACTTGTCCAACCGGTTCTTCTACCGAGCTAGCGCAGCAAATGTGCGCATTATGTGACGCTTTGGAAAACCTTGTTTAAGTGAGCTTGCCCATCATTTTGACTGGTGACTGCAATCAACCTGAAGTAGACTGCGCCACAGAGGGACCAAACTTCACTACAGAAACTTTCTGTTGTACCGCTGAATTTGTGCAACTTGTCAAGGTCCCTATATGCGGGCAAAATATACTGGATCTACTACTTACAGATAATGAAGCATTAATCACTGTTATACAGTGGATGGTTCTTCCTTAGAGTCCGACTACCCAACTGTCACCTTTAAAATGTCCGCAGACAGCTAAGAGCATAATGAAGGTCCATCTTTAAACTTCTATAAAGTTACCTACAATGCCATGGCTGTGGCTCTGGCTGCCATCAATTGGCGTATTTTTTGTGCAGTGACAATCAGTGAAAGCTGTTTCTAAATGCTAAGCGTGCGTGATACCACTACACTTTAATTCGCCAGCAATGGTCACACAGAACTGGCAGAGACCACTGCAACCCAACCGACATCTCGTGACCCGCAATTCACTTCACGGGTTTCATCATAAACTCTGCCATTGAAGAGGCTTCCACGATCTTGATGTCGGCTGTTTGTGCCGTTTATGTAATCAGCCGTGCCCTATCTACCATCTCGATACCTGTCAGAGAGCTATTTCTCTTACGCAGTTAGCTCGATAATATTTTATTATTTATCTATAAACATGTGTTTTATTATTCATATATACATACCATACGTATGGTACAATAAATAAATGATGATAATGATGATGATTTCTAAATGTCATGTTTAACTTCACAGAAGGATATATTTTAAAGATGGTTTAACGATCATCCCCATTACAGGATTTTATGGGTAGAGCCATTCAAAGGCTGAGTAGTAGTATACCCACCTTGCAAAACCATAAATGCCTCTCGCGTAATTTGGCACGTGCAGTATTCCGTGATCGGCGCTTGGAGGAAACTAATCTGAATATTCGCGACGCAATCCGGGACTTCTTTCAATATGTAGGCCGACATCTTAAACTACAGTCTGGTGTAGCACCGCTTACCCATAGAAAAGTACCGCAACAGAAAATAAACACAGGGCTGAGATTCTGTTAAATTACTTCAAAAGTGTCTTCATACAGCCTTAGAACGTCTCCACAGGCAGTATTAAGCAAACGGCCCACACTTAACGACATTGAATTCCCCTCTTAGTGTGCTCGCAAAACTTCGAAGTCTGTAATGCAAAAGCACCTATACGTCTGATAGTCCACCGCCTATTGTATTAAAAAAACTGGCCGACTCTTAGGCGGAGCCGCTGGCAGTAATTTGCACTTGTTCGTTCGAAGACGGCAAAGCCCTTCAGTATGGGACGATCGACCCAATTTTTGAAGGTCTCTCATGACGGGACCATAGCGCGAAATCGCGGGCCTCCGCTCCACAGTGTGTGCTTTGACTTTTTGCGTGCCTTCGATCGGGTTGACCGTCAGTGTTTACTAATAAAGATTGATTTTATAGGCATCCGACCCAGGGGTTAGAAATTGGTGCTAAGCATATCTCACTGACTAGAGCTTTATGGTCACGGTAAACAGTGCTGGTACTGTTCCATACCCCTCTAAAGTCCCGCAAGATTCCTGCCTAGGGCCGCTCTTGTATGCAATCCTTGCTCGAGGCTTTAAACTAATTTTTAGCCAACTTGATGCAATTTATAAGCTCTATGCCGACAATTTAACAGTATAGGTTGAGGTGAAAAACAATGCCGGGTTACAGAAGGCAGTTGAGCTACGGAAACAACTCACAATTGCCGACGTTGTAAAGTCTGCGTCTCGCCTGTGCAGTCTCATTTTTAGAGCATTTATTGGGCATAACGGCAACGTACAGATAATTCGTCACCAAAATTGACGTACTTCTCACACGTGTGGGCACCATTTTATAAAAAAGACGTAGAATTGCTTTGAACTAGTCGCATGGCGTTGCAAAGGCTCAAGATCCATGTAATCTCAAACGTAAACGAGTACCGAATGCAAGTTAATGTAAGGCTTTTTAACAACTAATGCGGAATCAAACGTTAGTAAAGTGTGTTGCAAAAAATTAGCAACTCATGTTTTTTTGTGATAATTTCGGCTTGGTTTATTTGAATGGCTTGAAATTTTAAGCGCATGATGTACATGACGAAACATGAGTATAGAGTTGATTTCATTGCAATCTCAACATCGGTTCATACAAAAAATAAAAAAGTGTGAAAAAACAGTGTTGCAAAATATTAGCAACAATAGCGCCTTACAGCGTATTCGATTCTTAGCAGGGCTGTATGACTCATTTGAAACTACATATTTTATTCTAGAAACGGGTTTTTTGTCCCTTCTTCTGAATCAAATCGTAAACTCGGTCTTTCATGGAGTTAATGAGCTGTTGTAAGTACGAAAGTGGAATATTAGTCCATGCTTGCTGGATAGCTTAGTTGAGGTCCGACAAATGATTATATTGTCGACCATTTGCGTAAATCTGCTTTACCAAATGTCCCCGAAGATTTTCAATAGGATTCAGGTCTGGACTTAATGCCGGCCAGTCAAAAAGTGGCACTCCTTGTTCTTGAAAAAAGGCTATTGTGCTAGCCGAGGTATGAAACGTGGCGTTGTCTTGTTGAAAAACTGCGTCAGGTCCCCCAATTCTTCTGAAGTGGGCTTCTAACTCGGAACCGACAATGCGCTGGTACATGTCAGAATTGTTTCGGCCCACAATCTCGACTAGATCAGACTTCCCATTATATCCAAACGCGCCCCAATATTTCACAGAGCCACCACCGGCCACACGTTTCGAGAACCATTTAGGTTCCTTCCGTAAGTCGTGCCAATAGTACTGACAGCCGTCAGGGCCATCGAGATTAGATTTCTTTTCATCCGAGAACAGAGAGAAGACAATGTGCTTCGGTTGCAGTCGCGGCATAAGCTTCCTTTTCGCGTATCGCACGTTTTTGTCAGAACTTAACACTCGGTACACTGTGGATCGGTGCACTGGCACTCCCAAAGTAGTCCTGATCCTGGAAGAAGACATTTGGTCATGAGTAGCCAACTGTATGATCCTTCGCCGATCTCGAATAGTCAAAACTGGCTTACGCCCACTGTTAGATCTGCACCTTTGGTTCACTCCAGGGTGTAAGAACCTGCTGATGGTGCTCTTATGCCGTCCTAATCTGGTTGCTATAGCAGTTACTGTATGACCGAGCTCAGCATATGCCTCAATTCTTGTCTTTTCGTTATCCGAAAGATCCTTTGTACGACCCATGGTTTAAACATAAGATTCGTCGTTAGTTCGGAACAACGACTAAGCTGTAGAATATTTTGCAGCTATATAACGATTGATTTAGCTAGACAATATTCCTGACATTTGATCCCTGGGATCGAATATCAGCTGTAGTATCGACTATCCTTTACAAAAAAGAGCTGTGTTGTAAGCATGTTATTGTTGCTAATATTTTGCAACACTGTTTTTTCACACTTTTTTTATTTTTTGTATGAACCGATTTTGAGATTGCAATGAAAGCAACACTATACTCATGTTTCGTCATGTACATCATGCGCTTAAAATTTCAAGCCATTCAAATAAACTAAGCCAAAATTATTGCAAAAAAACATGAGTTGCTAATTTTTTGCAACACACTTTATCTTGTCCACAGTACATCCAAACAATTTTCGTAGCGATGTGTCGATTACTCCACCGGAAGTTGCTAATGTCAAGGTGGCGAATCATGCGTTCTCAAGGAGAGTTTTCGACGAGCTCATGTGCGTAAAGACTACAATATAACTAAAACCCCTTTTCAATAAAGAAGACTGCATTGTATTGTATATAAAGGACCTATATAAAGAACTGCGAGTTTGCTTTTGTCCGTTAGTGGACAAGCAATAGAAGGCATTACCTCTATCAAACTACTTAAATAGGAACGATTAATCGACTGAATTAAGCCATCGTAAGCATACGTCGACACAAGTGCGTTGAGCCATCGCTTGCTGGATGCGTAGACAGCGTATTTATTTAACTTATAATTGGGTGTAAACAATTGTCCCTCAGTGATCGTGACGACAAACTAGATCAGCCTTAGGTCCAGGCCTGGTGTCGACCACGTGGACACAGTGCCAAGCAACGTACTGGTTTTACCACATTGTGTATTCACTAAGAGCCTTTACCGGAAAAAAATACCAGCGCGTAGGTCCCCCGTGATCAATCTGAGACACTTGCATACCTTAGGAATAAAGCCCTCAGTAATTTGATTTGGGCCCCCTAAGGTCTTAAAGGCAAAAAGTCGAAAATCCATCGAGTCTCCGATAGATGCATACTTCTGACACTCTTAATTCTCTCCGCCTGCGAAACAGTATAAGCAGCATGGGCTGCACCGTGACTGACTATTGAAGGCGCTAAAGGCTGTTAGGGTCATCCCTAGAGGTCGACGGGAGTCGTCTGTATACCATTCTGGACCAGAAGACCTTAGAGCACGGACTTGGGTATCATTAAAATATTACAGGGTACACACGTTAGTGCCCCTATGTGCGCAACCTTATATTTGTATATTGACTAACTAAATTCGAAGTCACATACCTGTATAGCGTCCTTCCTTAACTTGCAATTTTGTCATTCACGGTTTTGCGAGCGATAACTGACAAAGGCCGTAGCATATTTTTTGGCTAATTAGCAAGTGCTGTAACTTCTCGCAATAGTCGCAACCTAACTTACGGTTACGGTTATTTATTAGAAAAATGGTAGCCGAGCCATCAGACACAACCACGGGTGGATCTTCATTCAACAAAATTATATTTTGCCTAAGAGTGTTGTGAGTAATTTATTTTGTTTGAGAGAGAAAATAAAGCGTCGTATAAAAGTAAATAAAATTAAAGAGGTTGTTTTCAATTCAAGACTATCCTCCGTTCCCTACGGGCCTGGAACTTAGCCTGAGGTGTACCTTCAATGCACCGAGGGCCGGACGTTGCAAGATATCTAGGGTATCCCCAACAGTCCTTGTAGCAGCATGGCCGCTGACTCTCAGCAGTATGGTTTTATCATCTGTTCTTAGTGAGCATCGCTCAAAGAAAATTTGATCAACAACAGGGATGGAACCGGCGACACCCCGGTAGATGACAACCATGACTAGCGCACTAGTCCCCTAGACTACGCTTCAGCGTCGTCTACTTCTGCTTTGTTGTATCCCAAAAGAGTACAAATGGCTTATCTCTAAAATATGATATATTTAGTTTTGTCAGAGAATTATGCAGTAATTGTAAAACGCGAAATTGAATTAGGTGTTTGTTTTATCTAACATAAACGTTTAAATTGTTGTTATTACTATTATTATTATTATTATTATTATTACTACTACTACTACTACCACTTTTTTTTACATATTAGGGTTTTATTCATATAACCATATTCCAGCGCTACACTTTCGTTTTACATTACTGGAAAATGGAGATTTCACTTGCTATCCTCCTTTATGCTTTTCCTCGTTCGGCGCTACCCGCTGGCTGTGGACGTCTCTTGCCGTCGGCTCGCGGCTACCCGTGCTCACTCCAGTTCGTTCTTCAACCTCATTACGCCTTCTACCAGGTCCACCCCGTGCTTCCATTTCTCCTCGTTTTCAAGCATGGCGTTAACCAGGTCGGTTACCGTCATGCGCGAGGCCGCCACTGCGCTCCTACCTGCTCGTGCCGCCTCAAGTGCTGGGCAGTGGAAGACAGTGTGCGCAACATCGTCAACCTCGCCCGTGCCGCAAGTAACGCACGTAGGCTCCGCGACTTTACCCATTCTGTGCAAGTACCTTTGGAAACATCCATGCCCCGTTAGCACCTGCGTCAGATAATAGGTGACGTGGCCATGCTTTCTCTTAAACCATTTAATGAGGTCGGGGATAACTTGGCGGGTCCAGGCTCCTGGGGTCTCCGTTGGCAGTTGGCTCCATTCCCGTTGCCAGTTCTCGAGCGTTTGCTGTCGAGCCACCGCTTTCTTCTGGCGTTCTCGTCTTCGCCGCACTCGCACCTCGATTAGCCTAGCCACGGAATGAGCCTGGCGATCGCGATCACCGCTGTTGTTTCGGCCGTGCGATACGCTCTAGCGACTCCTATCGCGAGCTTGCGCTGCGTCTTCACTAGCTTGTTTCTATTCCTCTTTAGCTTCATCGCGCTGGGACCCTACGTAGGTGCGGCGTAAAGCACGGTGGACTCTGCCACAGAGGCAAGAAGTCTTCTCCTGCCCTCAGTCGCGCCACCTGTTCTTGGCAGAATTTTAGCCAGGCTGTTGACAATCTTTTCTGCCGTGGCGGTCACCTTATCTATATGTATGTTGCCATTGAGGGCTTTGTCAATGGTCACTCCCAGGTATCGGGCTGACTGCCTGACTTCGATAGCCACTCCCTTCAGTGCTAGCCGGACATCCCCGTGCCTCTTCCGTCCTGTAAGAAGCACAGCCTCACCCTTCTCAGAGGCTAGCCGGAGCTCGTGCCCCACCATCCAGTCGTTTATTACTTCGATGGCACGCTGGGCCCGCCCCTGAAGTGCGTCCGCATTGCGCGCCATGACAAGGACAGCTAAGTCATCGGCATACGCAATGGTCTGGACGCCCTCCATGTCGCAGTGCCGCAGCACATTATCGTACGCCATATTCCACAGCGTGGGCCCTAGGACAGAGCCTTGTGGGACTCCTGCTGTCATGGCGAACTCCCTGTCTGTATGCACGACTTTTCGGTTGCTGAGATAGGAGGCTATTACCCTCTGCAGATACGGAAAGACCCTTCTCAGCCATAACCTCTAGGATTACTTTCCAGCTCAGTGAGTTGAAGGCGTTGCGGACGTCCAGAAGGACGACCATGCAAAGCTCCCTTGACCACTAATTCCTTTGTCGCTGCCTTTCGGCTTCCTCTAGCACCAGATTGATGGCCATTCTGTCGAGCGCCTACGTCGGAAGCCAAACTGGCTGTCGGACAGCGCTCCTTTTTCCTCCAGTTCAGCAATCAGTCTGTAGTTGAGTATCGTCTCAAATGTCTGCCCGATGGTATCTAGGAAACATATCGGGCGATACCCACCTGGGTCTGTCGGTAACTTTCCTAATTTCCTTATCAGAACCAGGTCTGCTGTCTTCCACTGTGTTGGATAGACCCCCTCCTCGAGGATCTTGTCTGCCATCCGCCTGAACACTTCTGGCTGCTCCTGTAGGAGGATCTTCACCGCCTCTGCTGGTACTCCATCGGGGCCGGGGGCCTTGCCTTTCGGCGAGCGATCCGCAGCGGCCATTATCTCGCAATCCTCAATGGGTGGCACGCCCGCCTCTGGAACCTCAAATTGGCCGAGCGGGGTCAGCGCGACTCGAAAAAAGTCGTTCCACCGCGCTTTTCACAAGACCGTGCGGAAGTGCCAGGCAAGACATTCTTAATTTGTCCATGACAAGTTTATAGGGTTTTTAGGGTTTTATAGGGCCCCCATATATTGTCATTCACCTCTTCGCACAATTCTTTCCATTTTCTCTCTATGCTGCTCCTGATGGCTCTTTTAAGGGCCTTTCTTGCAGCTTGTAGAGTCTGCCAGGTTACTCCTATGCCGATCATCTTCCTTCTGGCCCTCGTGTATTTTTTCCGGGCTGCGTTGCTCGCTTTTCTGAGGTTAGCAGTTTCTGCTGTCCACCAGTATTTAGGCGGCGGGTGTTAAAACCCAAACCGGGATTCCGTGACGATAAAAGACCTCACGGTGTCACCATCCCGCCCTGGAATATAGGCACCTGCTTGGTTTAGAATGCGACAGTCTCCTGCACAGCCGCATTGACTTATTTGCGCGACGGCGGGATGGGTTACCGAACACGCGGAAAAAGAAAAGTGGTTAGAGTCGATACATATATTTTACATAATCACAATGGTTATCCAAGCGGCAACTTATTGCATAACGCGGTGGCGGTCGGTTTATGCGGTTACAAACCTGAGCGATAATGACGCTCAGGTTGCCGCTTAGGGTTGAATACTTGCATATTTTGATCAGTTAAATTTGATTGGCTGCAAAGCCGAGCCGAGATGCGCTGCAATTGAGAATAGGGATTTTCGTATAAAGTAATATATACTGTCCCCCCTTCTGGGCTCCCTGACGCAAAAAACGCCATAATGCGAAGCGAAGAGAACATTTTTCATTGCCGCGTGCATGATAAACCGTTGCATCCTACAACACTGACGGGGTTCCCGCAACCACACGAACAAGGCTCGACCACTGAAGCGTCCAATTCCAGGATGACATGGAGCCATAGCCCTGGACTTGGTCGGCAAACTGCCGAAACTGCCTGAAGTCGGGCTGAGTGGTCCTGGCTGGAACAATCGGGTAATGATCATCGTTAGTTTGCGTGCTGTCTGTATAAAGGCCTTGCTTTAAATAAACGAATTGTTGATCTACTAATGCCGTGTGTTTCCTGACGGTTTACCAAAGTGCATGTTACCAATCAATCGCTTAATTACATGACGGTTTATTTTACCAGGTCAAAATGTGACGTGAATCGTGTTTTACAAATCTAGCGGGCTTCGTTATTTCTCTGATATTACTATAAAACCAGTTTAATATAAACGTTTCAGGTGGCGCTGGTCAACTTAATTCACAATTTAGTAATTTTTAAGTTGCCAAAATAAAACCCCAGTATATTGCAAGGCGTTCTTGCAATCACTATTTTGTGAGAATACCGAACAAATAGAAGTGACATTGAACCTAAAGGAGTGCCCTGCAAGCAACCTCTGCATTTAATAATATTAAAGTATCGTAACAACGATGTTATGCAATGTCGTTTTACGCTGTTGTCGTAGGTCGTGCGCCATCTACGGATACAACTGACTGCTTTTGACAGTAACCGACAAATGCATTTTTAGGTGAACTAGTTTTCGTCAGCCGCTGTACCTGCATTTTTGCCATGAAACTAAACTCTACGCAAATTATCATAACCGGTACGTTAACCTTGCACTAAATGGTTGAAATGGAAAATGACAACTTAACTATGTTCGCTCAACATGGAAGTCTGACCTCAATACACACAGTTTCACTGCTGAGCCTAAAGCCATATGCCTGAAATGGCGAAAAGAGCTGAACTTAACTTATATTCTGGTAATTTTTCATTTTTTTGTATTTTAAATATTTCCCGTTTATTGGCTATAACCTTAGTGTGCTCCTAAAGAAGGGCGCCTAGTATCATAATGAGGAAATCTCAAAGATCACATATTGACGCTCAATAGAACAATGCGATTATAATATAAACAAATTGTTTCTTTTTATTAACACGTGCATGTCTGCAATACTGCTGAGGTCCTATACTTTGCTGTGGGAATATGGTGCCGTTGTACTAAATAAAAAACTTTATAAGTACGCGTTGCTCCTTTTGATTAGACAACGCAATATTGTGTGCTCTATGATGTTCTTGATCTCATTGCTGCAGTAGGACGGGGCCTTTACTTCTGCGTAAGTACGTCTGAAAGTTTCGTGCCCTGTCAAGGCCTGGGAACTACAAAGAGTGATAGTTCCCTTATCCTGTCTATTCAGTTACGTTTTATCTGAATGTATGGATATACTAAGAGCCCTTTCCGTCAAGTGATCCTATTTATTCTGACAATTGTTTGTTGTCCAGACGTATTTGAATTCGAATTCAGTGGCAACGTGTTCTGAGTAGTTAGTGCGGAATACTTCTATTGATTTCCCTTGTGCTTAAGCGCAGGCTCTATACCGAGTGTAAGCATCTCGTTAGGTATTTAAACATAACAGAAGCGTACATGTAACGCATTAGAAAAAGGTAGCATAACTTGGGTTCTGTACTTGATCACTCCTGCTGCCACAAGGTTCTGTTGTTTATTGTTGTCCGCAATTATTTGGTAAAATATGTCTAATATGTAACACCATAATTCGTTGTTTTATAATCAATAGTTAAATGTTTTCCATGAGACCATACGATAAATGAATATGCTGAAGTTGTTTATTGTGTACGGAATAAATTACTTCGTCATCTTACTGAGGTGTAGCACTGACTGTGTCCCCATCGTAATAAAATAAATCGATAAATTCTTCTACTCAGGTCCTGAAGACGACATTGAATATAACCGGCCATTGAAACACGTCGATGTAAATAAGTTATGCATGGAGATTTGCGCGTGGCATCCCAAGTATCTCCAAGATGTGTCGCCAGGTCTGCTCTCCGATATATTTCTATCGTGTGAGAGCTTATGTTATTCAAGCCCTCATATTGTCCCCAGAATACCCAGAGATGAGCTACTTTTATTGTAGACACCGTGGCTTTTATTGGCCGCTGATAGACTTTAAGAAATTTTCGTTCTCTAACGAAAAGAACATTGTGTGATTTTAAAGGCTAGGTTTGCGCGTCACTACGCCCTTAGAAGGCATTTTATGTTCTCTGGTTGTCCAGTTGTCTCTGGTCGTCTGCGCTAGCACTCTATGGACTAAATTTAAATGACAGATAGCACACCTGAGATTTTTCTGGTATAATGAGAATTATTAGTCGAATACGAGCGTCTGCTATCTCGGCAGATAGATGCGGGATTATTTCGTATGGAAGTCCAAGGTGCGACTGAAAAGTTGAAAAAGAAAGGCCTTTGAACCCGACCTTGTTTGGAATAAACATATAAAAGCGGCGGGCTTTTTAAAACTCCTGTTAACGGCATTTCTTAGCAAGTGTTTGGAAACAGGTAAAATTGAAGAAACCTGGTCCAGATGCTTGCTAAAGGTCATCCTCAAAGACAAAAGTAACCAACTCTGCCCACCCTTTTGGCGAGGTATTACAAAAGCTGCATAATCAAAAATGTATCATGTCTCCGGGCACATCGGCATAGCTCCTATCCCGAGACACGAGAAATTATCCCTCGGGAACAGCATGGATTTCGCGCCAGAGGCTCGACAATGGCCGCACTCTCACCGACCTTTTAGACGATGTGAGGCACTCGCTCACCGTCAAGCAGCAAGCACGGTACGCTGTATTTGTGGATTGCAAGGCGGCGTTTGGCACTGCTCCCAGGGAGATTGCCGCGCATTTTGTGAATACAGGTAGGCATCCTGAAAACAAATACGGTCATCCTAGATGACGGTTTTCAGAAATTCCTGCAAGCTACCGACCGTCTCTAGGACGATCATCTCAACCCGCTTTTTTCCTCAGTCTTACCTAATGATCTACGGGGTCTTATTAATGACGACTACCCCTGTGTTTGCATAACTCTCTATACAGATTACATTGTGGTATATAGTAGTGTTTATTGATCTAGAAAGGTCTCTGAGGATGTTGGACACATACAGCGAACACAGTGGTTTAACGATTAACGTATCGACGACAAAGGCTATACACTTCAGATTTGGGGGCCCCCTAAAGAAAGCAAAAAGCTTAGCTTGAAGGGTAGAGGCATATATTCCCATGATTAACGGGAACAAATGCCGTTTTCAGACTTAATGAACACGTGTAATGTAATTCATTATGCCGAAAGGTGAATCAAATATAGATATATATTATGATAACTTTACTTTGAAATTGCAGTATAGAGTTGAATGTCAGCCTTACAAGTGTATTTTAAACTAGTAAAAGGTATTTACATATTTTGTGAACATTGCTTAAATAATCTTAGAAATGGTAACACAATATAGTAAAAAATGGCCAGGACAAGTAGTGTTAATAACATGCTTTCCTGGCGAGTGGTCAAAAAACTGAGAACTAAAAACGCTAACTACAGAAGCCTAAATGTATCATTGACTATTTTAAATACTACTACCGAATTGCGGTACAAGTGCGAACTGACTTTATTTTTATTAAACCAAGTTGCGGTTTGTGAAATGTAAATATTATAAACAATGTCCTGTGTTTGTTGTTACAACATAAATGTGCGTAGCCAAAATGGTCCCCCCTAGTACAAATAGCAGCACAAATTGCGGATTTCGTGGAAGTCCTATTTAAAAAATTATAGTAAAATATTTTTTCTGGCTTTCTGAAGTAATTATATAAGGTAGGGGACCACATACACACGCCGTATAAAGTCCAATCGTTGTTTGTTGGAAATTTATTTTATTTTTATTGGTAAAGAGCCTCGTTTTCGGTTCACCAAAAATAGCGCTCTACTTTTAATGGAGTTTAGCGAGCCTTGTCCGAAACATTAACCATTGTCTCGCTTACGCGGTTGTCCAGCTGAATTGGTATCCGATGATAAGTCGCCGGCGTAGACAAGGAGGTCAAGTTTTTCGCAATGCATTTCGTAGCAGGAGCCAGGGGTAGAGTCATTGCCAAGTCTACAGTCAGTGGTTGCTAAAAACTAGGTTTTTCTCGAGGGCGTATATTAGATCAGGGCGGTTTTAAGACAACGATTTTAAACATAATGTACGTGATTGTTAAAAATCTCACGTTGTTCATTATCAAATATGATCTTTAAAAATATCGGTCATTGACCTGACGCGTTGAACTTTGTCGAGACTGAAGCGCTCCTGAAGAGCCTTTCTCGAAGAGCTGGAGAACGATTCCTGGCTGCCCATACGAGCTAGTACGAGGATTTCTTGCCCTTAAGAGGAGGGCAAACGTAACGCCCGAGCCCACCAAGAATGCGATTTCACCGTTGTTTCCACAGCACCCTCCTCTTGACCGCGCCCCCTACGAGGGGGTCCCAGGGGCAGAAGAAGAGCAACCTCCGGCAGTAACACTGCAGGGGGTACGCGAGGCGTCGGAACGCCTTGAGCCGAGAAAGCTACTCAATGTCCGGAAGCGGTTGCGGCTGCGGCGACGAAGATGTTCCGTCTGGGATTATTCCTTACCGAGTGGAAGGCTGCAGATCTCGTTCTGCAAAAGGGCCCTACCTCATAACGCCTTAAACAGTTACTTGGATCTCTGGGTAAAAATTTTAAGTCCATCGTGGAGGCACGCCTCTGAGGCATCGCAAAGGAAAACGGCCTTCTATTCGACTCCTAATACGGATTTCGAAAAGGGCGCTCGACAATGGGCACAATTCAGTGGTTTCAATCGAAGGCTGAGCTCCTCTGCAGGTCTTCGCCAAGAAGACGGAATCTATTCGTGGCCGTTTTGCTCGACGTAAAAAATGCTTTTAACAGTCTCCCGTAAGGAGTCATACTTAAGACCCTTAGCAGGAAAAAAACCGTTTTGCCTACCTGCATGGCCGGACTATCGAGTCCCAAGAAATTATCTTTAATATAACTGCAGGGGTGCCACAGGGCTCGATACCTGGTCCTCTGCTATGGATAGCTTACGACGACGTGCTGCGGTCGTAAGCTATCCATAGCATTTTCGGGAGTAACTATGACTTTCTTTCCGGTGTTGGTCCGCTGGCGCGCGAGCTACGCGTGCTGCGGGGACCTTTACGCGCCAATAGAAGGTTGGTCAGACTGTATAAACTTCCAATAGTAACTTTCCCGAGGTCACTTTTGTTGGCGCGGGAGGCAAGGCATACGATATCGATTGAGTGGCAACGAATTCATATTGTAATTTTGTCATGGCCCATTCGAGGGCTGTTAAGGCTTCTTTAAATGTACGGGGGAAGTGTGCTGCACACGAAACCCGGGCCGGTCGGTCACCGCCCCGGGCGTTAGCAACCCGGTGGTACCGACTGGGACGCCTGCTGCCTTGGCTTAATAGGCACAACGAGAGCGAGTTAGCCACATGGCCACATTAGCCACACTCCACATGCGGGAGTAACTATGACTCTCTTACCGGCCTTGGTCCGCTGGTGCGTGACTGCCACGCGCTGCGGGGACCTTCACTGGCCCACATGTAAGTTAGTCAGACGGTGTAAACTCCCTAAACTAACTTTCCCGAGGTCACTTTTGTTGGCGCGGAAGGCAAGGCATACGATATCGGTTGGGTGGCAACGAATTTATATTGTCATCCTGTCGTGGCTCATTCGAGGGCTGTTAAGGCTATTTCGTTAATACGGGGAAAGTGTTCTGCGCACGGTCCCCGGGCTACACGGTTAATGCCCCGGGCTTTAGCAACCTGGGAGTACCGTGTGGGACGCCTGCTGCCTTGGCTTAATAGGCACAAAGAAAGCGAGACCTTTCTTTGTGCCTATTAAGCCAAGTCCCAAAGAAAGGTTTGTTTCGGCTCTGGGGGCAAGGTCCCGCGATGGGACCTTGCCCCCAGAGCCGAGCTTCTTGTCTACGCCGAGAACCTCAAATTCACCTTCCAGGCCTGGACACCGGAGCTGCTGGAGAGGCGTGCGAAGGAGGCAATCACCAATGTCGCGTGCTGAATGCGAGAAACATGGCTTGTTTCAACCCCCACTAAGAGCGAGGCAATTCTTCTGGTGGGCCGGAGGAAAAGGCCCCGCGCTTCATCTGCACCTCAGTAACGAAGAATATCAATATAGCAAACACGGCAAGATACTCCGAAGTTGCCTGCGCCGGATTCAACGGGTCCGAGCCCTCAGGGTGATCATGGCGTACCAGATGGTGAGCACAGAGGCGGCGTTTCTAGTTGCCGAAACGGTTTTCTGAGGTCTGAAGGCGAAATGGCGCCGCCGACGGTGGAAAGACCCCTGCACTCAAAAGGGAAAACAAGCGTCAACGGAGCATCGCTTTATGGCAGAAGGAGTGGAACGGCCTGGTAAAGGGTGCTCTTGATGCCACTCCCCGGATTCTTATACCAATCATCAAAGAATGGTTAACTCGGCCTGGGGGAGAACTGGTGTCGAGCCCTAGATTTGCGTCAGAGAAGACACAGAAGTGCGAGGGTTCGATCCCTGCCGTCGCACGTTTGCATTTATGGAGTCCGTCATACAAAGCAAAGCAAAAGCAAACTTGTGGATAGGGGGTTTGGGAGAGAACTAACATTCCACGCCATCCAGGTCCTGACGGGACACGGGGACTTCCAGTCCTACCTGTTCAAGATTGGGAAGGCTTGCAGCCCACATGCGCTCACCGCGGCGATGGACTTGAGAACACCCCAGAACACACGATTTTGAGGTGTCCATGCGCTACGCTTTTACCAAGACCAATACCAAACTCACCGGGGGCGGACCTGCGCAGCATCTGAAAGCTAATGCGGGAGTTATTGTTAAGTGATGAAACTTTTCAAGAACATACTTACGGCAAAATTAATCGCAAATAATCGACTTATACACACTTGTTAGGCCTACTGGGGAAAATCTAGCCACAAGTAGATCCACACCCTTCCTGATTCTTGAAAATATTTGCACATGCAGGTCGGCTGGGAGAGTGGGGAGATAAGTAGTTTTTAGTGGGTTGGAGTCCTCCACTACCGGGCTACTCTTGCAGACAAATTTCCTGCAGTAGTGTCCCTGTGTACAAACCGCATTTCCAGTTACTCCTCTGCATAAAAAAGACGTGGGGGTGTTGTGCTTATTAAGATCCAATTGTCGGCGCTGGTCGCCCTTTTTTCTCCCGTAGATCTCCTGTGATAGATTGTGCAGTGGGCAAGAATCCGCGATCTGTTTCTTTTAGGCTTTAATGGGTAGCATTCCTCTCCGGGTCAGAGCCCAGAGTCACTTTTACTTGTTGTTACTGTTGGTGCACGTAATATTTCTAGTGCAATCAACTGTGACTTTTTCACCCGCAAGCTTCTTACAGTAATCTAAGATGGTGTTAACGTCGCCTCGACATTTGCACCGTTTGTTTCGCTATTTATTTAAAGGGTATCTAAAAGGTTAGGGTGTGATATTTGTTTACAATCTATTCGACCTGTGAGTTTTTGTATTGACACATTTATTGGAGCATAACTATAATGATACTGTTAGAATCGTCACCAATTAAAATGTTTTTTTAATAATAAAAACATTTTTGTAAAAGCCTATACATTCGCTCCTAATATGTTTACATCGGTAGCAGTAAAGGTCCCAGACGGGAAGTGCTTAAAATCATTTTTAGACCGCAATGCTTCCTCGATGTAGCCGGTATCGTGTAGAGCTTTTGCTTTAATGAAGTACAATCGTTTTTGGTCCTGGTGGGGGCAACCACTAATTAAAGCACCCTACTAAACAGACGGTAAAATGTACATGCTCACCGTCGTCTTGAATTGTACGAAAGAGGAACTTGACTTCCGCTGACACAACCAAAAATTACCTCAGCGGTGGTTTGTGCTTACCATTCGGTTTATGCGGTCACAACCTGCGTGGTACCGTTTAAGTTGAATAAGTTACCGCTTAAGCTTAAATACTTGCGTCGCTCGATAGAGCGAAACGCATCGTCATCATGGACGGCCGGCGCAACGTGGGTAAAGAATATGAACGACGGGCAACCGTTATTCAATTGCTCCGTGCCGGACAACAGCCGAATCAACATCCCTGGATTTAAGAGAACAACGGTCTACGACATTGTCCGACGCTACAGAGATGCAGAAGAGACAGGGCGAGGTGGTGCAATACCTGGAAGGGAGATTCACAACCGCCGTCAAGAAGTGAGGACGCCAAAAGTAACCAAATGATGCAAAACTGCGTTTTTAATCATCCAAGTCTATCGATGCGCCGTTTGCCGATTAAATTCAATATAAGTGTCCATTCTATTCGTCGGATTATCATCGAAGAACTGCGCTATAAGGCTTACATGTTCAAAGTCAGACAGATGTTGTCTGAGGCCGCAAAAATCAAGAGGATAATTTATGGCCATCTTATTTTCACGTCTTTGAGACGCGAAACGGCAAAACATCTCTGATCCTGCTCTAACGAAAAAATGTTCACCACTGTCCAAAAACATAATCCAAAAAAATGAATGGTTGCCCGCAGAGGACCCTGAGGATGTACCAGTCGTGCATAGAACCAAGCATACTGCCAATGTGCACGTCTTAAGTGTTGTGTCGAATGAAATAGACGCAATGCCCCCACACTTTTTTGGTAAACACATAACCGTAATAAAAGAAGTGTATTTACGTGTTCTGCAAAGGGTGGCTAGATCCATGGATTGATAGTATCTAGTAGAAGACAATATGTCTCTCAATAAGACGATGCTCTCGTCCACACCAGCAACTTCGTCCAGGATGGGCTGCGAGACAACATGACAGCATTCTGGGACAAGATGTTGTGGCCCCATAGCAGTTCAGACTTGAATACCCCGGACTTCTATGCGTGAGACGTTGTTGAGCGAGAATCTTACAAGTCTCAACCTGCAGACACAGAAGCGCTACGCAAAACTATTGTCAAACCGTTCAATAATCTCACTTCGCTAACTTTGACGAAAGCCTATGGGCGCTTTCGTGCCAGAATGGAAATTGTTATTGCTGCTGATGGTGGCCACATTGAACAAAACTGTTCCTTAGGAGTGTCCCTAACGGCACGTAAAACATTTCTATTTTGATATAAATTGCAATAACGTTTAGTCCGTATTTAGCCGAGCCCCTGTAAATATATGTATACATATATATACCTTTTCCTCCACCCTGTACACCCTGCAAATATATGTATACATATATATACCCTTTCCTCTTTTGTCTCCTCCCTTTTTTTATTAATGATGTCGAATTATCTTTTGATCCCAACACAGATCAGTTTTACTCAACGGAGAAGAAAATAATAATAATAAATAAACAAACAAAAATTAATAGAGAAGAAAAGAGAGAAGAAAGGGGAAGGAAAAATATACATATATATGGACCCGTTTAGGGGACCAGGCGAGTCCTCTGATGGAGATTCTTCCGAACGGGTACAGCAGACGGAGGCAGCCGAAATTAAGGCTAACAAGATGGCAAAGGCTGAACCTGCCATGGACCTGCATACTGACTCTGAGCGCGATATCGAGGGCGACGACGACTACAGAGATGCGGCAAGCGCAAGAGGACAGCGAAAGAGACTGATGGCAACCACGCCAGAAGACCCAAAGGAGGCTGAAAGCAGCCAAACCCGCACGACCAGCAGGACCAAGGCTGCGAGGAAGTCTTCCGAGGAAAAGAAGCCCACTCCAAACAAGGAGGACAAAGGTCTTGAAGACCTAGAAGCAGTTACAGAACACCCCAAGGCACTAAAAGATAAGCACAAAACCACCCAGGTGGATATTAAGGCCGCTATCACACGCCTCGGTATGGGAAGGTAGAAGGGGAATATAAGGCGGTATAGGAACTAAAAAATCCAAAAAGAAAACGGGGGAGGAGAAAGCAATTCTCCGGAAGCAGGCCGACGAGAATGCCGCACGTACGCAAAACCTCACGATGGAAGCTGAGAGTTATAAAGCCGCGGCTCTCGCCTTTGAGTTGCAGAGACTAGCTGCCCAGAAAGAGGCACGGCCCTCATTGAGCACCGCACCCGCGGCAGAGCTACGATGCAAAGCCCGTGGCTGTAAGGCATGCTACGTATGCAACGACGAGGGCCACATAGCTAGATCCGCAGCATGCCCCAAATATCTCCAACTTCTTAAAACTAAAATGCAGGAGCGCCAAGCTGTGAGGCAAGCTAGCAGGGACAAGACAGGGCATGTAGAACCAAATAAGAAGAACAAGGAGCCTACGACTAAACAACAGGCTGTTGCTAATGTCCTATAGGGGCTCTACGAATAGAGGACACAGGGGCCCAAGGGCGCGGCTAGAGATTCGACCCGGCGCGACTCCTCCGCACACAAATAATTAGCGAAATCATCATAATTCAGGCCAAGTGCAATAAAGCAGGCCGGTCCATGATATGATAGAAGAAATAGCGTGGAGAAAAAAAAACTGATGTGATGGCCCTTAGCAAACCCAACAGGAGAAAAACCAAAGAATCAGAGACCTGTGACACAGACCCTATGCTAGAGACAGCGCTCGTAACTAAACAGAATTTACAGGTGCTTGAAAGAGGACACGGAAATGGGTTTTGCTGAATCGAAGTAAAATAGGTCGGCAGAATATATTCTGCCTACAGCAGCCCCAACTGCTTGCACGAAGATTTCGAGCGCTTCCTAGATAACTTCGCAGAATCGATACGCGACACGAAGACCAGAAACAGAGTGCTAATAACCAGGGATTTCGACTCAGCGTCAGAAGTCTGGGGATCACCTCGAGCCGATAAAAGGAGCAGAACTCTACTAGAATGGGCAGCATCACTCGATCTTTAGGTATTAAACGACGGAAAAGAAGCTACTTTCCACCGCCACGTCAGCAAGTCAATATCAAGTTATGCAACAACATTCTCGCGCTAACAGCTATAAGCTAGAAGGTTCTAGTAGACGAGGAAAACCTGAGCGACCATTACTGCATTGAGACTCGACTGAGAATTCAAAACCTTCGATCAGTCCCTCCCCTTAAGAAGCGATTTAGACTCACAGACGAGTCCAGATTCAAGGACGCACTTGGGAGAAAAAGAAAAGCCCTATCCAGCCCCAACATACCTGCAGACGATCTACAAGCATTTCTTGTAGAGGTGTTGAAGACTACGTGTACCAACAGCGCTCACCCCAGGCGAGGAAACGTCCCGCCTAAATATTGGTGGACGCAGGAGATCGCAGACAAACGTAAAGAGTGCTGCAAAGCAAGGCCTGCTCTCAAACTGAAACAACGAGACGCAGGCGCACGCCATCAAGCATTGCAAGAGTATAAGAGAAACCGGGCCTTACTCAAGCAAGCCAGGGTCGATAGCAAAGCTAGAAGCCATAGAAAGCTTCTGGAGGACGATCCCTGGGGAAACCTTACTAGATAGTCTGGGGGAATAAAAAATACTCCTGTTTTCTCGGACGAACAGCAAACCAAGGCAGTTCTAACTAAGCTGTTCCCGACCCACGCTCCTTTGTGAAACTTCTCCTAACGGAGCACCCTGAGATAGTAGCGGACTCTTTCAATGCCCTGCTCAAAAGCGGCACTTTTCCGCTATCACTTCCGGCTGAGTGCGCTGGCAAAAAGATAAGAGGCCATAATTGAGGAGAGACTGAGACCGCAGAGGAACACGGCCTGCTTTTGGACACACAATACGGCTTCCGCAAGAACCGGTTAGTGCTAACTGCGATACAACGCGTTGCAAGTAGGGCGGATTCGCTACGAAGTTCCACCATACAGGCACGGCAGGGTCCCGCAGGCGTCTATACTTGTCCCACTTGTCTGGAATTTGGCTTACGACGACGTCCTACGTCTGACAGGCCTGCCCAAAGGAGTGGACACAGTAGCCTATGCCGACGATTTGGCGATAGTCGTGCAGGCTAAAACTGCCGACGCACTAGAATTAAATATGAATAAAGCTGTTTACCTGATGTCAGAGTGGATGGGAGCAGCGGGATTTAGACTGACCCCTGAAAAGAGCGAAGCAGTACTCCTCATAGGGAGAAAGAGGATCTGTCCGCTTACTCTACAGCTTGACGGCGAGAATATTAAAATGGTAAAGGAAGTCCCCTACCTCGGGGACACACTGGATACTGCGATGAATGGACTCAGCCACATAAAAAGGCAACGACAAAAGCAACCAAGGCAGTGTGTGCTATAGCCAAGATTCTGCCGAACATCCATAGCCCCCGGGCCCGCACAAGGGCGCTGCTAATGACGGTCGCGGAATCAATTGCATTATTTGGAGCGCCAGTCTGGGTGAGAGCAACTCTTAAGTCAAAGAAAGCGAAACAAGTTCTACGGAGGACCCAGAGTGTGGCAGCCTTGAGGGCAATCCAGGAGTACCGCACAATCAGCACCAATGCGCTCTGGTGCTGGCAGGGTCGATCGCCTGGGATCTCAAGGCACTCGAAAGGAAGCAATTATTAGAAAAAAAAATATTAATTAAAAATAGGTGTCCCTACCCAGACGGAAATTAGGTGCCCCTACCCAGACGGAAAATACAGTGAGAAAAACGACACAATTAAGACATGGCAGGAGGAGTGGGACGCCATCCCCCCCCCCCACTGGGGGTCCTGGAGGATCCCTGCGCGTATTGCTGCCAGACATCAAGGCATGGATAGAAAGGCCTGGGGGAGACCTCACCTATCACCTCACCCAAATTCTCACAGAACACGGCAACCTCAACATGTATTTGTCCCGAATAAGAAAGGCTTCGTCGCCGATGTGCGTATTCTGCCAAGAGGCACATGAGGGCACTCCAAGTCACATACTGCTACAGTGCTTGGCCTGGAAGGCTGCGCGGTTAAGGGCAAGCAGACTGGTCCGAGTGAATTGGGCCAGGGAGGGAGACCCACACCACGAGATAAGCGCTCCATTTCAATCCCGCGTAATAAAGTTTACAGAATACATTGTCTCCAGTGGGCAGGCCTGGAAACTGGAAGCAGCTACAGCAAAAGAAGTCCTCCAGGAGAAACATGAGAAGTGCAAAGAAAGATAGGCACAACTGCGGCTTCAACCCGAAAGCATCCACAGAGAAGTGCAGCTCGAAGAAAACAGGCTTGCAGGTGTTAGACAAATGCTGGATCCTCTGGGCGACCCCAGCCAATTGATCTGAAGGGGCGCTCGCCACTTCTCCTGATAGTCCATAGTACTGTTTTTTACGAAGATCCGGGCTATCAACGAGTGCAGCTTAAGGGGTCCCACACTGCTAGAGATAGACTCGTAGCGATATTGCGTAACTGCATTTAATACCTCCTTCAAAAAATAAATATATATTACAAAATGAATAAACGATATTTTTTAAAATTATTTTGATTGATTCATTATTATTTATCTGCAGCTCCTACATGAATCACTTGTACACACCCGCTAAGTGGCGTGAATGATACTACTAAATAGGCATTTTGTAAAAATTAAGTTGCCAGTATATGAGTCTGAAGTTTTGGCGACTTTAAATGGAAATCCTCATGAGCTTAGTTGGCGAGTCGTCCATACTCAAGGCCTTGCCGTGCTATATACCCCATATATTTTTGTAGGGTATATATTGAAGGATCTCTTTTGCTGCTTCTAACCGAGCCAGTGTTATATTTATTGTCATGTTGCCATCTTCTGTGACTGTAATGTAGCCTATTGTCTGCCTACATTGACCATACTTTTCGGTTTCTGAATTGCAGAAGCTGTAGTTGTTTTGATAGCTCTGGACATAGGCATATTTGTCTGGACTTTGGATGAAATACGTCGGGAAAGACCTGGGCCTATACTGATAAATTCTACAATGGGAAGGATATTCATGGATCCTCCAATTGATTCTTTCGAATTACTCTACGTATTCAACTTGACCAATTATAACGACTTTGTGGCTGGAAAAGTGCCTATTGTGCGTGAGCTCGGTCCGTATGCGTACAGGTAAGATAAGTAAGCACAAATAGACTCATTGAAGTAGCAGTAAGCACAAATAGACTCATTGAAGTAGCATGAGTGCGTAAAGTTGTCACTCGCTTAGCCGTCCAGGTACTGCTGCATATTGCTTGGCTAACTTAGGTTTGATAAGTCCTGCGTCCAGATGTCAAACGGGCGCCTGCGATGTCAAACTGGTTACACTGGCGCAGCTAAAGCGTAATTGAACTCTCTATCATATAATCTACTACAAGGATATTTTCGATAACGCGGTTGCACTCATCTTTGTTTTCCTGGTTTGGACTCTCCACGGTTTAGCTACCTTTAATATTTTAGTCTCCTGTTTTCTTAAACGGTAGCACATGCGATTAGGTGTGCCTTCGACATCGCATATGACGCGGATGCTTGAGTCCATCTTAAATATACCCGCATATATCTATATTCAAATATACAAAACATAGGCATTTTATATGTTTAACATCAATAGTTTATAGCTTGAAAAGCACAATGGGATGGTGAACAGATGTATGTTTTTCTTTAATAATATATCTGATTAATTTGAACTATTTCGATATCCTGTGTGATATATATAATATTAAAATCAGTGTTTGTTTACGTTCTCGCCGGTGCGGACGTGTTCGTGTGTGGCTTTTGGAAAGTATCTCTAAATTTAGAATTTAGTGCAGACATCCATAGACATTCGCGAGCTTAGCAACCTTTGAGACCAAAAGAGTCAATTAGCGTGAAACTTTGTTGCTAACTTCGGTGCGCATTAACTATACGTACAGTGTATGCCTGAACAGTTATTGTCATCATCATCATCACCACCTCTCAACTGCATAATCAGCTGCCAGCACTCTTTTGCCATTACGACCCTCCGTTATCATCAGCACTCCATAGTCAGCATCATCACCTTCATCGCCATCATCGTCAGTTTCATCTCCATCTTAACCATCATCGTCAGAGTCATCTCCATCTTAACCATCATCGTCAGAGTCATCTTCATCCTCACCTTCAACATCCTAGTCATCATTATCATCGCTGTGCTTACTTAGCCTTTTTCATTAGTTACTTCATTTAGCATCATAATTGTTGGAACAGCTTTACCATCATCATCGAAACACCTTCAGCATCATCTCCATCATCATCGAAACACCTTCAGCATCATCTCCATCATCATCGAAACACCTTCAGCATTATCTCCATCATCATCCGAATATCGACATTTTCACTTCAGCCGGCCAGGCAACACATAACAGCGGGAGCCTTGACAGCTGTAACGGCAGTCGCTATCACCACCAGCAACTGTTGTTGCAGCTGGAAGTTACGTCTTCTGCTCGCCTATTGGCTGCGCTAAACATCAGGTGAGTGCATTAGCGGTACACATGGTGGTGAAACGTTCACCTCCGCCCGCCGCTCCTCCTCCAAGATCGCCGGCCGCCGACACCGCCGGTGCATCATGTGGCGAGGAGGACGTAGAAGACAACCGAATACGTGTTCGAGGCTCTGCTGGGTCCAACGGTGGTAGTGGCACCAGCATCGGCGTCGTTGACACGTCTGTCTCGATCGGTTGTGGAACGGAGAGAGTGCGCGACGCAAGTGGCGAGAGGCGGGGAAACCCTGGAGATGGTGTGGCCTCTGCTAATGTCGGGGAAAGGGCAGCGCCCTCTAAGAGAGCGGCAAACAGCCCACTACATAGTGGCAAACCGGCGACGACGAAAACGGCACGGAGATGTGCTAATGCTGATGATGCGGGGCCTGATACAGATGGTAACGGAGCAGAAAACTGTAGAACTATCATTTTGGGACAGAACAAAGTGGCGGTGGAGGGCGCTCCTCTCGATGATGAATCCGACGAAGGGTGAAATAAAGTCGGACCAAAGAAGAAAATTGTTGCAAATCCAATTACGATACAGAAGAACATCCCAACTGTTTGCGCGAAAGAGGGAGCCGAAGCAGTCATTTTCTCCGCTGTAGATAACTTGTTAGAGTCAAACTTTAATGCTGTATCTGACGATATTGTGAAGCATATTAAAGGCAAGATAGAAGAACCGCGCTTTTCTCAAGCAGGATAACTAATTATCGTTGCGGAAGACATTGAAGGCCGGGCCACTTTGCTCAGCTTGCAGACACTAGGCGGGGTGGCTGTAAGCGCCAGGGCTAGTGGCTCGAGATCAACAATTAAACGAAAAATATACGGGGTACACCCCACGCTAACTGAGGCAACAATCGTAAATGCTTTGGGGCCGCTCGGCGTCACTGATGCTATTCGTGTCCGGTCCAAGAACATCAGAACCGGATTCGTCATGGCGACGAACAGTGTGTCATCCTGACATTTTTGGGCAATAATTTTCCGACGGAGGTTTGCTTGGGCCTTAAAACCCATGGCGTTACTCTCTACCGGGAACCTCTACAGTGTTATCGATACTTCAGTTTAAATCATATAAAGCCTGATTGTACACTGAAGGCCCCTCGTTGTAGACGATGCGGATCTACTAACAATTTGCAAAAATATTGCAAAGACGCAGCGCGATGCTGCCTATGTAAGGGCGGCCATGAGGCCACCTGGGGATCGTGTCCCCATCGCTTAAATCGCATGGAGCTTCTTAAGAAATCTGCTATTCGCGTAATTCAGCAAAACACGGATACCGCGCCAGTTAAACTCTGTGCTCCAATTGCAGAGATTCAACCGTCAGAGTCATATAGCAGACGCAGTTTTGCTGCGGTTGTACAGAATGGGATCAAGGTACCGCAGAAAACAAGCGTTTCGCCAGCCGAAGTCAAAATTGGGCCAGCAGCACCAGTCTCTACGGCGGCCAATACCACAAGCGATACGGCACATGGTCATAGCCTAGACGTAATGGTCATGGCGGTATCCGCAAAGGTCATCCCTCAAATAATCGACGCAATCATGGTGCAAATTGGAGAGATCATTGAAAAGGTGGTCTCATCCGTCCTTCCGGGGCTGCTCGGCACACATGAGTCGCTGACTAAATATTCGGCGTCTTCTGCAAAACCGCTAGCCTCCAATCTACGCCAACAATTGGAGAAGGCCACTAATGCTGTACTCAACCCGAGTCCGCCAGTGCCGCTGCTTTTGGCGGAGTCCAGTGCGAGGACTCGAGTCTCGACTGGAGAGCCTAAGGGGACAAACTCGCAAGTACCATCATGTTAAATGGTCAATCAGATATAAAGCGCTGGCTTACTTCATCCGTTCAACCACAAGCAACAGCTCACACTGACGCCACGTCGACACATTCCTCAAATCGCTTCTCCGTCACCAACGCACACTCTCAAGCAAACCCGCCAGGAAATAGCTTTCCAACGTACGTATCAAATGCTGCCGCTATCAAGTCCAAAGTAAAAATGATATCGTGCATTCCCAGAAGTTTAAAAGAAAAATTTACCGTCGAACTTTCAAAAACTATCAATGAGGTGTGCTCGGTGGCCAGCCAGCACAGTTGAGAACGGCTGATAGAATTTCCAACAATGATGTTTAGTATACCGGTGAAAAAGGAGAAGGGGCGCACGAAATCTATGACGGCTATTCTCGAGCTAGTGGCTCCTATGCAACTAGGGTGCGGGATAAAAGGAGAAGCAGAAGCGGCTGTGCATGCGGCCGCCGCTTTCATCAAATCGAACAGAGGGCTAGGAAAAGCTTTAGTCAAGCTCGACTTTCAAAACGCCTTTAACATGCTTCGTCGAGATCATTTACTCAATGCTGTAGAAAGATCGATACCCGCTATTTACCCAACCGTATACCAGATGTATAGACTGCCCACTAATCTTCTGTGGCAAGGAGAGACGCTCAAGTCGATGTGTGGGGTACAACAAGGCGACCCGTGTGGGCCAGCCCTCTTCTGTATCGCTATCGCGGAACTACAGGCGAAGCTTCGATCGGCGTTTCGACCGTGGTATCTTGATGACGCAACGCTGGCAGGTGACCTGGCAACGATCCAGGGAGACATCAAGACTGTTCAGGAATTTCAAGCGTGCTCCGGCTTAACACTCAACGCAAATAAATGCGAGCTCTTTCTACTGTCAGAGGAGCACCGCGACGAGCCTGTTTCAAGCTTGCGGGGAATACTACCCGACATTCGATTAGCAGCCGATGACAGTATCGAGTTTCTGAGAGCCCCCCTTACCGATGCGGCGCTGGCGGGTGTACTGCGCAGAAAACTTGTTGAAGTCAGCCGATGGCGCAGCAGACTTCAAACCCTAGACGCCCACCCGGCGTTATACCTCTTGCGACAAAGTCTCTCCACTCCTCGCTTGACATATCTTTTGCGTTGTTCACCTTCTTTTAAAAGGACCGACCTTCTCGACAAGTTCGACGACATTCTGCGTACGGGACTAGAACGGCTATTCAACTTTCACCTGGGATCTGCATCCTGGACCCAGGCATCACTTCCTGTGAGCGCGGGGGGTTTAGGGATTCGCCGTGCTAGGGATTTATCATTATCGTGCTACTTGGGATCCTTGACAACATTTAAGGATTTAATACTTTCGATTGGAGTTGAAGATACCTCAGTTCAGCTGGCCAGGGCCTCCGATGAGGCCCTGGAGGAGTTTCGAGTTTGCTGGGGAGAGCCCCACGAGCGAAAAACTCAGGAAGCACTAGACCACTTGGTGGAAAAAAAAGGCAAAACGCGCTTCTAACACAAACTTTAGACTTAAAAGGAAAAGCTCGCCTGAAGGCCTGTTTTGATCCAATGAGCGGAAAATGGCTGCAGGCCCTCCCTTCGCCGCAACTGGGGACGATGCTGGACAATAACACACTCCGCATCGTCTCGGGTCTGCGGCTTGGGGAGGCTGTCTGCGCAGAGCACGTCTGCAACCTGTGTCGGTCTAAAGTTACCGCTACAGCGGAACATACGCTGTCCTGCCGGTTCAGTGCCGGTCGCCATTCACGACATTTCGCCATCAACGATGTCGTACACCGTGCTCTGCAGAGCGCCCAGATTTCTTGAATGAAAGAGCCCCTCGGTATGTGCGCCAACAGCCTTCTACGCCCGGATGGAAAAACCCTAGCACCATGGGAACGGGGTCGTCTGCTAGTGTGGGACGCGACGGTTTCATGTACACTCGCCAACAGTTACATTGCGCGCACAAGTCGGGAAGCTGGCGCAAGCGCACGTCTTGCTGAAAGTCGCAAATTGTCGAAATACAGGGAGCTCTCGCCGTAGTACATAATTCAGCCGACCGCCGTGGAAACGCTAGGGCCAATGGGTAAGGCGACCGTCAAGTTCCTCAAGGAGCTTGGAAAGAGGTAACTGCTGTGACAGGTGCACCGTATCTCCATAGAAGTTCAACGTGGTAACGCAGTGGCGGTAGTGGGGTCGCTTCCATCGCCGGGGGAAGGACTGCCAGAAATGCCGTTGCAGTAACAACTATTATTTGACTATTAACATATGAAACATTAAATAAACATATCGTACTCTGGTTGAGTGTGATCTGTCACGCGTTGGTAGTGCGTTAATTCTGAGCTTTAGCAGGTTTAAATATTCCTTACCAGATAGGTAGGGCATACCCTTAATCCAGTAATGTACAAGGGGCGTTTCGTGTGCTTGTGCCCCATCGAACGTGTTGTGTAGTTAATAAGACCAGTAATCGGTCCCTTGTGTAGCGGTCTCAATAGTGGCTCCCAAGCGCTCGCAAAGAAGTCTTGTTTTTGTCAGGTATTTTTTAAGTGCTCGGTGGTTAGCATCCATTGGACCCCAGGGTGCGTGGAATGTTGTAGTGCTGTCAGACGAAAGAGGCGGAATCTGGGGATAAATGTTTGGAGGCACGGGATTGTCCAGACAGCCGTCTGCTGTGTGTGTGTACAGGTAGGCGTTTGGCACCGAGTTTTTAAGCTTATGCTATTTCGATTTAACAACCTTTCTGATCTCTTTATCTAGATCGCTAAAGAGTGCGTGAGATGGTATGAGACCGGAGACCAGTTTATATAGGAGGCGGGGAATGAGAAAGCCTTTAAAAATATGAGTCTTTGGTGGGGTCTAAGGGGAGCTATCGTGAGTTTGTTGAGTAAATTAAGGAGTATATCCTTGGTAAAGTCAACTCTGCCATTGCTGTCAAAGTCGACTCCCAGATATCTCCATCGATCGCTCATACATTTAGCTGGCAATTGCCGCTCTCCAACGGTAAATTCTGGTACGGTATTAATAAAACATTTACCTTCCTTCCTATTAAATAGGTGGGAGATAGGTAAGTAAAGCTTTTATTAGTATTAATTTCAAAGCCTTGGGACTTCAAAAGGGGGTCCGAAAAATTAGAGAGCCGTTGGGGAGTAGATTTTGTGGAGGCTTGGAGGATGAGATAATCCGCAAAGGCTAAGCCCATAAGGCAGAAGTCATCAGTAAGTTGGTACCCGATATTAGTTTTGTCTAAATGTAAAGAATGTCGTCAAGAACTAGAAGTAAGAAAAAAGGGGACAGAGGATCTCCCAGCCTAACGCCCCTAGTTGGCCGAAGTGTGTGACATTCTTGTCCAATTTCTATAAGAGTTTTAGATGAGAAGTACAAGCGTTCGATTTAATTAATGAATACCTTCGGGTATCCGCGAGTCCGGAGTGACCACAGGACGGAGTCATTACTCACCATGTCGAACGCCTTACGGAGGTCGATTGAGGCGAGTCTGAGCTCACGTCCTGCAGACTTGGCATCATTAATGATGCCATCCAGAACCGCAAGATTCTTAGAGGTACCATTATTGGGGAGAAACGCTCGCTGCATTGGGAGAAGTTTAATAGAGTTCTGGAGGTTTCTAGAGAAAAAAAATTTAAGCGTTCGTTGTAAGTATGAGCTAATAGATAGGGGTCACAGATTGCTTGGCATTGTTAATTTGAGGGATGCACGCTAAGCGAGCAGTTTCATGGGCTGTGGCAATATCGCTAATTAATAGTATGTTAAGATGACAACAGATTACTTCTCACGGGAGTTCACGGAGGGACGAAAAAAAATCCCGTCCAATCCTAGTGCTTTAGAAGGCCGCGGAGAGCTACGTGGGTTTCCTTTAGGGAGATAGGGAGGAAAACCTCGAAGAGATAAGAGTTGGGAGTGTATACGGGGCAAAGGAGTGGTTGTGTCATCGTGTTGGCCCAGTGTTTTACAACTTCGGTGGCCTGCATTTTGTGTATGGTGTGTTTGCCGTCCAGCACCTCATAAGTGCATTTAGATCGGCTTTCGCTAAACAGTTTTTAAGTAGTTGCGTAGTCTTGGCGTCGCTGTTGCTTTTTAGATACTCGCGCTTCAGTGGAAGGTATTTTGTTAAAGGCATGGCGTCGGACAGTGTGTGTAAAATGTTTGTTCAGAAAGTCGTTTAAGGCAATAGTGTGGTCCTTACCTGAGCAAATTATATTTGACAGATGCGTAAGGTCTGTTGAAATTATGTGCCGTTTGGGAAATGTGTTTGCGAGGACTTGCATATTGGATATAATCTATCAGTTTAGGAGGAATTATACATGCATACAAGGTTGAAATCCAGGTAAGACCTCCTTTTACGGAGGTCCTCTTCCAGGTCCTTATGCGCCTGAGAATAACGTTGGCTTCTAATCGCCCTAAGTAAGCGTGAGCTAAATTTAGTAGCTAAAAGGTTGTCAATTTCTCTAGGGGTTTTGTTATGCTTATATAATATAAAATCTGCTCCTAATATTGCTAAAAGTTCAGGGTCTTGTGGGTTCCATCTACCCTTCTTAGAGGGGAGGGGGGCAAAATGTTCTTATTATATTCGTCCGAATGGGCATGACGACGGTTTATATGAAGACCTGATTTAATATATATGTTTTAGATTTTTCGTAAGGCAATTGCCCGTGTACGATTATATATGTATATATGTATATATGTATATATGTATATATGTATATATATATATATATATATATATATATATATATATATATATATAAATAAGTTAACATATAAAAATAGCGATTATTATGCTACCCACTTTAGTAGGTAGTTTAACTCACATCTGCGCGGTCACGTTCATATCGTCAACAGCTGACACAGATACATTGTCCGTATGATTCATGACATTTTTTTCCTGCAATACAAAAAATGACCAAATTCGTTTACGACATAACACACTACAACGTGTCAAATCTTTATGCTCTTCCTATTATAATTGTAGCTTTATTCCGAATTTTTGGAGCAAAGGGCTAAGAAATCGTACGATACTGACACCGAATAAACATGCATTCGAGTATATGGTTTTACACATAGACAGATGTGTCTATATAAATACTGATCATAGGAGCTGAATACGTAGAGCCCGTTGGCGTGGTGCATTCGCTTGCGCCTTGCAACCGAAAGAGATATATGGGCGCGCGGGTTCGAGCTCTACCGTTGCACATTTGTATTTATGGGGTTCCGTCTATGATGCAATGCTAAAAGCGATCCCGTAAACGTTAAACATTGGCTGAATACAACATACACCTCCACTGAGCAGAATTTAGTTCCACTTATTTCTTATTAAGAAGAAGTGGTGCCTGTCTCGCTGTACTGTCACCCAAAATAAGTGCGTTTCTTTCGGTGCATTCTAGCTGTGATGATGATGCAGTTTAATCTATAAAAATTAACATTGCGGATCTGGATTTGTTTCGGTTTTGGTTTTTTCTAGGGTTACACGCCACAAGGATTTAAAAGACTATGGAAACAATACTATTGGGTTTTACGACGAGCAAATGTACTTTTTCGAGCCGAGTTTGTCGAACGGAAGCATACATGATAGAATCACAACCGCAAACTACGCTGCCATGGCTTATTTTCTACCTGACGGCAAAAGTCGCTTACGGGCCTTTCCTCTCGTCAAGAAGACACTCTTCGTAACCACCACTGTCGACGAGTATTTTTTCAGCGGGTAAGTTTCTGTATTTTTTTTTAATACGATAACAAGTCCTCTGTTGACGCTTGCATAAATGTCGTCGCGTTGGACTTCCTACAGCAAGTAAAATATATGACAATGACTAAACAGATTCAGTAAAATTAAAATAAGTTACTTATTGGTGACCTCAAACCTGCTTTGGCTAATCTGCTATACGTAACGTACGTACTCTAGGATACCACTGTAGGAACTCCCTGTCTTCTAGATTGTCATATGCATATTTTCTAAAAACTGTTTCTCGCAGTCGTTTATTTGATTTTGCTGGTAGCAGTTTGGCAACAAGTAATGGCTTTCTTGTACTAATTACCTGTTCCAAAATTGAGGTGAAAGGATGCAAGGTGCACTTGTGCCGTTAGCCTGTGCAAAAAAAAAAGAGCCTGTGCTCACTTTTTCGCAATAATGTGCGTCGCACTTCTCTTCTAATCTAGTGGCCGAGCAATGAGACAACTTATCACTATGCTTCTCAATGAATGTTTATGTCCGGCTATGCCGCCGCTCATCTAGAGTTGGCCGTCAAGCCGCGCGCGATTAACGGTCATTGTAAATGGCGGTCATTACGGAAGTGGCGTGTAAAACGCCCAAGGCGTCTAAGAAATAAATAAAATGCGAGGTAGATAAAATTTATGAGAACACCGTATAATGTAGCATGCACTAACGCAATTTCTAGTAGTTGTCGCTGTAGTCTAGCAGAATCGCCTAATTTTATTTACGCAATATAACAAGGTGCATTTGTAAACGAAGCTTGCCGCGAATTATTTTTAGAGAAACTAAAATAGGTAAACGAGTCATGTTAAAACATAAAAACACGAAATTGAAAATGATCATGCACTATAGTCTTCTTCAAACCACGTTTTTGTTTTTGTCCCAATGCTAAGCAACTTCACTCCGTTACTCACATTGTTTAGACTGCAATCCACAAGAACCAAATAAAAAATGGTCGGCTTTAAGTTTGAGCCACCGAACGTGCTAGGAAGTGTCTTTGCCACTTAACGACAAAGCCATTCGCATGGTTTGTTCTGTCAATAACATTCCTATAGTTATATCCTACCATTGCACAATTACCCCTTATTTTACACTAGACGATATGATGTACGCTGACTACCCCAGATCATGAAGACATAAATAAGATAAAATCTTTCTCTGTAAAGCCTACGTTGGGCTTGCCAAAAGCGCATGGGTGACACTTGCACCCAAACTATGCCACGAAAGCACACTAGTAGAATATTTAGTACTGGATAACTTACCTTTCAGTACACAAACTTCAGAAGTTCACAGACTACCTAGAAAAAAAAACTCAACTTGACATTTCTAATGGGCCCTTTATCTAGTGCCAAAGAAGCCACTTGCTTTACACATGAAGCCTTGCGTACAAAAACCTTTCACTCGATGTTTCGTATACGAAGACTCTCTCTTTCTCTCGCTCTCTATATATATAAATTTTAAAAATACGAATACATTGAACTTTGCCTATATATAACGTCATGAGCATGCGTTTAAGTCCAAGTTCTCTGATCTAACCTGCGATGGAGCACATCAGAAGCAACGGATGTATACTTAGGCCACACCCCCGCTGAACTCTGCATTATTGCAAATGCTTATATATATATACATATACATGTATATATATATATATATATATATATATATATATATATATATATGTATATATACATACATATATATGTATATATATATATATATATATATATATATATATAAGGATGTGGTTTGATAGCACCATTTGTCGATAAGCAACAATTAATTATTAAACTTAAATAAGTTAGGATAATAATGCGTGATTCTTTGTGTTGCATTGCTACAGATATACCGATCAAGAGGTGGACGAAAACCCCAATAGGGCTTTACCATCATATCATCGAGGTAGGTACGCCTTTTTTACAGGATACAACGACACGCCGGCATACGAGTATGTGCTGGTGTATAGCGATACAGCAAAGGTCAACCACGTTATACAGCGCCTCGATTCAAAGTAAGTAGTCCTGGCTTACCATCCTAAGTAATATTTCCTAAAATAAGCATCACTATCGTAACGCGTAGTTTAGCGTATTTAAAGACTTGTGAGGTCTCGCATAGTGCAAGTGTGGCTGTTTAGTTCTACTGGCCTAATCAGCCCAAAATATAAGCAAACAATAGTTGTTATATTCATTCGTTCTGAAATTGTATATATAAATTAGTTTAACTTAGTGAAGAGTATAAATGAGGCACTGCTGATATTGTTTATTTTTAGGACTCTTAGAGGATATGGAAAACGCTGTAACAAAAGGGAGGGTACAGGTAAGTTATCTACTAGCACATACTTATATTTAAAACAAGTAGTTAGATAAACATCCTAACCACGTATTGATAGTGTAATAATTGCGAATGTCAATCAATAGATTAAAATCATGCAAAAGCAACAATTAATTATTGCAAAATTACAGTTAATTAAGTCATTAATCTACTCTGGATAGTCATGCGTGCGCTAGTAGTACTACGTTCAGTACACAGAGTAGGAAAAGCACACTGATAATTTTTATAATAACTGTACACATTTATAAAAGAGTTTACATAAACCTCAAGCGTTGCGTAATTAATGTGATTTTTTTTGCAGATGGTGATTTTTTTCCAGCGTTTGAAACGCCACCGAGGCACATTAAGATATATCGTACTCACCTTTATAAGCCGTGGACTCTGCATTTTGAAAAACCGTTCGTGCTCACGAACGAACCAATTGCTCGCTTCCGAGGAGGCAGCGATTTGTTCAATGAGACCGGAGACCCCGATATCGATAAGTACGTTTTGCATACATCCGCGATGACTCTCTATCTTTTTCTAGCCAAATGGATAATCATGAACTTTAGGTAGATTCGAATGAGTGCCATTTCATACTTAAGAGTCCTTTTGAAAGATGAAATTTGACTCCATAACCACAAAGTGACTGCATCTGATCTACTTATAGATGCTTTTGCCCGAATCCAACGCACGTTAAGGGGACGTTTGACGCAAGCCTGCGGAATACGTACGAAACCTATGCGGGATTCAACCTTACGGTACCAGTTGTATTGAGTCAGCCCCATTTCCTTAACGGAGATCCCTCTCTGCGTGATTCCGTCAGTGGATTACACCCCGATGCGCAAAAGCACACAACCTATATTGACATCCATGCGGTGAGTTTTTCCATGCGTTTTTGTGATTAAGAACAAACAATTATTATGAAATTTGTACATTTACTTCTGTGTTTATTTTTGACACGGCCCAACTTGCCCGCACAGACTTCAGCTAATAAACAAACTAAGAGTCACAGATACTTTCTATAATTACCAGTTTTTGGAAGGTAGACTCTCCTCGACATTCCCGTTGTGATTAAATGCAACGATCTCAATACATACCGTGCCAGAACTAACGGAGTTTTTTATTTATTTATTTTATTATATGATTCCTTAAAGCTAATTCCCGTGTACTTTTTTTTATGTCATGGCCGATTTTTAGTTTACTTTGGCATTCACCTTGCCTAAATAGGAAATTATGAAAACCAATAAGAATGGCCAGTCTGGGTTTCAAACCCAGGCCTCCTGAATGCAAGGCAAATCTTTGCCACTAAGCCATTTTGCTCGGAGGTGGCGAAGGTTTTATCGATGAAAATATTCTGTCTACTCTTAGCAAGGTTGGTGCAATGTCGGCGAGAAAAGAGAACATTATAAAGAAAACAGGATCAACCCCGACGTAGATCTTTACTGACAGGGTGATGCTCCAACTTAATAGGGTTCCGCCGAGTGACGTATTTCTAGATTTTAGGTCTCATAAAGTCACTATGTATGCGGGAACCCCTGTATCCTGCTACTCATGTAATTATTGTAATACATAGAAACGTACAAGAGTGAACACTACTGGTAACGCATGTTTAGTATGGCGGATACATAAACGACACAGAACTATGTAATTGTTGTGGTAAAATGTATTAAGGAATCAATGAATGAGAGAACCCGGGAGCGGCGGCCGGAGCGCGCGTCTGCATGCATCTTCTGGTCGGCACGTATATAACGGGCCGGCACAGTGACAAATTTAAGAACAGCCAGAGACTAGCCAAAGAAGAGATCGAAGAGAAAGAGTTGACGGCTTCTCCGAACGACCGGCAGTTTCGCGCGCTCACGCCAAACTGCCGAGGTTACTGTGCTAACCTACGTTATCGTGTCGTTCTTTTTGTAAGCGAAACCTCAGTACGTCCCACCGTGTAGCCCTCATCCTGACAGTTGAGCACGGTGCGTGACAGATGCAAATATCAACCTTTCTTCGGTCCCGCAGCCTAGTGACTATACAATATTCTTTTCCGCTAGAGACTTATCCATTTTAGTGGATCGCATAAGCAGTCTGGTGCGTGCATAAACCACACTGCTGTTTCTAATTGTTCAGTTGCGATTTTCAAAACTCTGGTTTTCTCTGATTTTCATACTCGGTTTTCGTATCTCTCTCTGCTGACTCCGCGGCTGCTAAACCGTTGGCCAAGTTAGCCCCAAAGTTACAAAGATGTCGCAGTAAGGCTAACATTGATATGTTCCTATTTCGCTTACAAGATGCCTCGTGGTTAGCGATTTATGATGAAGTAAAAGTAAATTTGGCGTTCGACGCTAGTAAAATTCTGCTTTATATATACGAAAAGTCTTTTGTCTTTGTGGACCTTCCTGCTCCTGATAATACGGGCAAGGTTGGTCAAGTTCCCTTCTCACCGGGTTTACGGTCGCTGCGCCGTAAAGTTAAAGTTGTACCGCAGACACCGTAAAATAAATTCGGTACATTCGAAAACTTCCTACTTAAACACTAGTCGCCGCTACCTCAATGCTATCCACGCAGCGAGGACAGCATTCTACCAAAATCGCTTTGCTTCCTTGCATGACAATTCCTCTCAATTCTGGAACTTCATCAATGGACTCTGCTGTAGGTAAGCTAGCTCCGGAGAGCTAAAGTTATACAGGACGATGCACTTAGAACTTAGATTAGATAAACCTAGATCACATTGCTTGTGATCTAGGTATATCCGGCATCAAAAGAGTTATGCGTTGTACACGGGAGCACATACTCTGAACCCGTTAGTAATATTTTTCCACATGTTTTTGCCTTTAGTTGTTGTGTATTATGGTAATGCTGCTACTTCGTTTGTGTGTATATTTGCAAGTATGTTGCCCCAGATAATATTCGGCGTGCTAATAAACGCACCAAATGCTGTTTTGAAGTCATTGTGATAATCAGTTACCGTTTATGTAAAGTGGTTATACAAAACACTCCCTGTATTTTGGCAAGAGCGATAACCTGCTTCGTTGTTTGACTAATCTTTTTACATCCATTTTTAATTAACGAGAACTTAAACCTTGTATAAGGCAGTTCCGTGAATAAACCACGTTTAAAATTGAAAAATGACAGGAGGCTAAGTATGGACTTTTGTGGCACTTCTGCAGTTACGTTAAAACTGATTCCGTGAGACAATACCGTTCTGTCCTTTAGGTAGCTTGATACGATTCGGAGTTGGTAAAAAGAAGCGTTCTTTCTGTGAAGAGTCTCCGGGATGACTTTCCACGGTAGGCTGTTAAAGGCGTTTCGGACGCCACGCAGGATGGCGAGGTAATGATCTCGTCTTTTTGGCAGAGTCTCATGGAGGAGTTCGGTCTGCGCCTGGACCTGCTGTATGGTAGCGATAGTTAAATGGCCCATGCGAAACCCGTGTTGGGCTTCCGACACCAGGCCATTTCCCTTCGCAAAGTCCTGGATGCATGCATCTACGATAGACTTAAATGCTTTGGCCAGGGAGCCAAGAAGACAGATGGGGCGGTATGAGCGGGGGCCCTTGTGCATAGGGACAAGGCCTGGGGCCCTCTATGCGCCAAGGAACGAACCCGGCCAAAGCATCCTGGTCGCCACTGTCGCCACTGTCTCAGCGCGGCGCTCCACCAGTTCTTTTGTGTGCCGCGACGTCCCGGTGTATGCTACGGCCCAGAGAGGCCTCGCAGACGGTTTCAATGAGGCTCTAAAGCCCCGCCACTGTAGTCGGCGGCTTCTCCGGTCCTATAAGAGCCCTGAGGGACCTCCGGAGCCGTTCGGCTTACTGGCGTCTGATGGGCGGATGCGGCGTTGGTAGATTTGTCGTCATGGTAGCGGTCACGTGAAATTCATCTATAAGATGGTCGCTAAGAGATTCTTCGTCCTGTAGCACCGTGCAGTTTAGTCAGATCAATGCATGAGGTGCGTTTGGCCCTTCGGAAGGCTGGCGCACTCGTTGTAAGAGTGACAGGTCCTCGACCGCCAACCAGTCGAAGACTGCGATTGCCTTTCGCAAAAAAATCACCAGGTATACCAAGAAGTGAGACGTGATTTTGGTTAAAATAGGGGGGGGAAGGCAGGTCGTTTAAAAGCCTGTTTAGGTTGCCAAGTGGAACATTGGGGCTGCAGTATCAGGCTGCAGTAAAAACGCCTAACGTTGTCTTCATCAATTCAGGTAAACCCATGGCCGTTGCACTGTCTGGAGATACGGGGCTGGCTCCAACGTTCCAGTACGATGCACGCAGTCTTTTTATGGTCCGAGAGCCAGCTTTCCGCCCACCGGACGTTGGGTTTACTAAGCAACAGCAGGTCGGCTTCTGGCCCGCTGCTGACTTATTAGGGCATGTTATGAGTACCTATGCTGCGGTTGCAGTTCAGTTGTTCCGGGTGTTACTTGCGTGTTCGACGCTTTTGAGGGCCTGGGGTTTCATGGTGTGTTTTATCTTGCGACTTTTTTTAGTGATTGGTTTTGGGACTGTGTGTTAGACCGGGTACCGCGACGACAGAGTTTTTCTAGTCGCTCCCTGTATTTCAGAACAAGGGGCGGCGTTGGCCGCGTGTCCCCCTTCGCTCGGATCTGGGAGGTCTACCTGCCGGTAGCCCATTTTGTGGGGGGTCAACGGTCCTTCGATAGACAGCGCCCTGCGGATGGCAGCCTCGATGTCTTGTGTGTGCTCTCCGTGACGTCCCTGATCAAGAGCCGCCTTAAGAACGAGCCGTCGACGCTGACATCCGTCTCCCCGGCTGATTGCAGGGCCTGGAGAAAGAAGTTGGCCCCTCTCTCTACCGCCTCTACCAGCACCAACCGTACGTCTTCGCTAGTCTTGATTTACCCTGACGCTGTGGGCGTTGGAGTCTACCCTAAAGCCCAGCTCCCTGGTCATATCTTTTCAGGAAAACGTTGCTATCGTGCTAATTGAGTTCTTATTGTCGCTTTCTCCCTTATCCCTGCGCGCCGAGGGGGAGATAGCAAAGTGCTGGCCCTGTGCCGGAGAGAGGCACTAGAGGAGTTTGCCAACTCCCCCTGGCTTGTCATGTGGCAAGGTATTTGTCCCAAGTCTTTTGAGCCCAGGAGGGCCTTGGCCTTTAGCAGCGCTTGATCCAAGAGATCCCTGTCCTGGAGAAGAGTTGAATACTTGGGAAGCCTGATCGCCACCAGAGCCCTGGCAGTGGGCCCGCCCCCCCCCTGATTTGCTTAGTTGGCTTGACATGACCACCCTCGTTCTGCGGCCGGCCTTGCCGGCGGTGCTCTAGAACTGGGAGACTATGTTCTACTATGTGGTTTGCCTGAAAGGTTGTCTTCCCGGGCAGCCAAGATCCGAAGGGGCCAGGATGCTGGTCTCAAGGTGCGACACTTTCGTGTAGGCGGCTGCTGGCCCTTCCTGAGAAAGGAGGCGTTAAGGGTCCTCCTCAATTTGGTAGTTTTTGATTATGGCTATGATGTTTTCAGCCTGCCGCTTCAGGGCAAGGGCATCAGGCTTCCTTCCTCCGAGCCTAGGCCTCTTTTATCTCGATGAGAAAATCCTGCTAGACTCTTTACCTTTGTGTCTATCTTGTCGATATAATTGTTTGAGACCGCTTTTTTGGGGTTGCCCCTGCCAGGAGTATTTTTGTCATTCTTACTTTTGCCTTCTTCGGGGCTGCTTCTGCCCGAGAAAACATGGCAATGTCTTCTTGGAGTTTAAATTAATTTAGTAAACAAAAATGAAAGAAGTAATTAAATTATAAAGACAAACATTAATAAGTATGGTAAATAAATAAGTAAATTAAGATGTATATATATATATATATATATATATATATATATATATATAAGAGAATAATTTTTCACCGTTCGATACGGTGGAGTTCGGTCGTGTTTCGTGTTGGCTCCCGTAAAATCAACTATTACGAGAGGTTTGATTGTAATTTTCGTAGTGATAATTGCATCATCTAGACTTTCCATTGTGAGTGTTCGAACAGTGCACGCCATACGCCTGGAGGCACTCTGGTTACTCTTCAGGGGGTCCTGACTCCTTCAGAGCTCTCTGACAGCTGTGCTCGATTTGCCGACGTCATCGCTAGCCATACGGCTGTGACCAGCCAAAAGCCTAGGACAATGCCAGGGGAATCCAGCGGCAGTAAGCCGCCTGACAGTTTGGATATCTCCAAGCTCAGAAGCACAATTGCCAAAGAGACACCAGTCGCGGCCCAAGCCGGTGTCTCGAAGCCAGTCGACAGCAGGGCTGGTGGCGCATCCTCTGATGCATCACAAGTCGGCTCCAGTAGAGGTGCCGAAACGTCGGAGATTGGAGAAGAAGGTGCATCGACAGGGTGTAAGCGAAAAAAGGTTACAGGTTGCAATGAACCTGAAAAACCATATACGCTGGTGGTGTCAAAGCGTGAGCAGATGACTATATCTCGCGAGCAACGTCAGTTGGACATACGGAGAGTCGATGCGTCTAGTCGATGTCGCATTTACAGTCGACGAGATACGCGAAGAGCTAGCAGGTTGTAGTGTGGTGCACGCTCGACGTTTATTCCGCACAGGTCACGCTGGTAAAACCCCACTCAGCAAAGTGATACTGATGTTTGCCGCCATTCGCCGGTATCTGTCTTCCTGGGGTGCAAAACCCACTCAGTCGTACTGGAGCCTGAGTAACAAAATTATGCTACAATTGTCAACGAGTGGGACATCTAGTGGACAGGAGCACTTTTCGCAAGGCCTGCAAGAAATGTGGAGGATCTGATCATTTGGCGTTTAGTTGCACCAAACAATCGAAATGTGTAAACTGTGGTGGCCCTCACGCGGCCGGATCGCCTTCTTGTCCGCGTGTGGCTTACCTCCGTGAGCGTAACAGGATTATACTGGAGGCCAGAATTCTTCAGAAAGTTACTGCAGCGCACCTCAGTGCATCGATTACGGAAGGACCGGACGTCACAGCCACTGTCGCAGAAAACATACAAACTGGTTGTTCTAGCAAAAGCAAAGCTTCCTACGCAGCAATTATCAAATGCATATCTGCCACGCAAAAAAGCACCTCGCCTCAGCTGCTTCTTCCTAATCCGCGACCGTTATCAAAGCTTAAACAAAAGCGAGCCAAGGCATACAGGAGTCGCCAAGTTCGGCCGCGGCGCGCTTCTAAATTTATCACGAAGAGAAATATCTATTTCAAGACGCCGCGCAGAGATGTTGGAGGCGCCTTAACAGACGTCGCTCTGATGCTAGAGGGCATCAGTCCTGATTTGGCGGCAACTTTGAAGACGATTGCAGAGGCCCTAAAACCTCTATTGGCCCTCCTTCCACTTGCAGAGAAGCTCAAAGCCTTCACATCATAATGCCAGATAACGAGAACCCAAACGGAAGGGAGGCCGATCATGCTTTTGTTGTCGGTGACCCAACTGGGCTTTATGTCCTGTGTGTAGAGGTAACTTCACGAGGAAAGGTCTTGCCAGGCATATATCGGTCAAACACGCTGATGCCGTCAACGGGCCGCCCACTTTCCACCAGACTCTGGCAGAAGACCTTGATGTTAACACACTACCCATCAATATTTAGGCAAACATGCGTCATGCTAAACTGTTACGCATTCTACCTAAATCTGTGCGGTCAACTGTAGCGAAGGAGCTTACTAAGGTCTTCCTAAATGTCGCCAATGACAACGACCTCTTCGCCTGGTACTCCTTGTTCTCCTTCGCGCCAGTCATGTTGCGACTTCCTCGAGTCAGGACGGATGCGCAATTCTTGTCGCAACTTTTCATCAGGATTAAGGCTCAGGGATCTGACACACGAGGGATCAAGACGCAAAGTAATAGCCCATCTCGACGATGACCTCCCCAGACGAGTGAAGGTCAAGCTGTCAGAAGGCGACATCTCCGGTGCTGCCAGATTGGTGAGCTCCCAGGACATGTTAGCGCCAGCCAACGAAAATACAGACGCTTTTCGCTCCAAACATCCCGATGCGCCAACGGATCTCTCCATGCCCACACCGCCGGCAGTCACACTGCCTTTATCAACCTCACGTGAAGAGATACTGAGTGCGATGAAGACATTTAGCAGAAGTTCAGCTGCCGGCTTAGACTTCATACGACCCCGTCTCTTGCAGGACTTGTTGTCTGGTGCGCTGGCCAGCACGGCCGGTCGACTAGCAGACGCCATTACTAAAGTGGTGGATGTACTCAGATTGGGCTCGCCCCCGTATTGCCTTTTACCACTCATCTTTGGGGCAAGGATGTTTGCATTAAAAAAAAGATGCTTATTACGTCCAATCGCCTGTTCGTCAGTCATTCGCAGACTGACGGCCAAAATCGGCAGCTACGATAATATGGAAACTATTTCAGCAACATTTGGCCAACATCAGCTAGGATTCGCTACTCCGGGGGGTACCGAGGTAGTAGTCCACTGTGCCCGTTCATTTTTGCAATCGCGCAAAGTGCCAACGGTGATGGTCAAGCTGGACATCCGAAACGCCTTCAATAGCGCCCGGAGAGACCATTTGCTTCAAGCCGTCAAGTCGTGGGCGCCATTACTGTTTCACCAGACGAACCTGGTTATGGTTCAGGACCATCATACCTGGTAATGCCCCACAGCGCTATGCTATCGCAGACAGGTCTTCAGCAGGGTGATCCCCTGGGTCACCCACTGTTTTGCTTGTGTATCAAGGAATTGGTGGATTTATTGCAGTCTCTCCTTAATACCTGGTACTTGGATGACAAGGTTCTGGGCGGGGATCTCCCGACCGTACTTGAGGACATACGGAAAGTTATTGAATTTGGTGCTATTAGCGATCTGACATTGAACCCGGTCAAATATGAAGTGTATGTCACAACCCACAACGAAATTAAGCCGTTAGATTTAACTAACCTCTTTGACTTACTTCCGGGCTGTCGCGTAGTAGACAAGGTTCACCTGGAGCTGCTTGGTGTCCTCTTGTTGCCGGAAGACAATGCAAAAGCATTAGATAGTCAAAAGGACAAACTTGACTTCGCGGCGGGCAGACTACCTCAATTGGGGGCCCACTGCGGCTTATTCCTTCTTAGATCTTATGTTTTAGTCACGAGGTTAACACAGCAGAGCGTTTATAGCAATTTATTGGACTTAGCTTAAACATTTTAGAGATCATACTAAATCTTAAGCTGACCGCTGCGGCAAGAGAAGAGGAAATTATCCCGGTTTCTTTAGGCGGCCTAGGTATGCCCGACGCGGTCATAATGGCAGGACCTGCAATCGTGTCGTCAATGACCCAGGCGGCGGACAGGGTTAAAGCATTATTGCAGAGCGATGGGTGGGACGCCTATAACGGTGAACTTCAAAAACTGACCGGCGACTTGTCGTTGTTATTTGATTTTCCTCCCGACGATTGGGCTAACCAGGGCAATTGGACAACCCCCCTACAAGAAAAGCGTCTAGCAAACCTGATTAATAGAGCGCCTTCTGTTACTGATAAAGCCAGGCTTTGAGCTGTTAGTAGTCAAGGGGCCGGGGCTTGCCTACACGCCCTACCATGTCCGCGAATTGGGACTCTGTTGGACGAGAGACCACGCGCATAAGCGCAGGGCTGCGGCTTGGTGTTGACCTAGTCGTGCCCCACCGATGTCGTTGTGGTGATTTTGTGGACGCGTTGGCCTATCATGGCCTGTCATGCGCGTTAAGTGCAGGCCGACGAGCACGTCACTCCACTTTAAATGACATCTTTAGTCGCGCACTTCGATCTGCCGGCCTCCCATGTGTTCTAGAGCCCCCGGGTCTATCGAGGGACGACGGAAAAAGACCTGACGGCATAACTTTGACGCCTTCTGAGCGTGGCCGCATGCTTGTTTGGGACGCAACTGTAACCGACTCATTAGCCCCTTCGGTGGTTGGTGCAGGTGCAGACCGAGCAGGTCATGCTTCCAGGTTAGCTGAGGCTAACAAATGCAGAAAATATTCCAGTGTGGATTATCCGCACGAATTGTGTCCATTGGCGTTCTATGGCGAGACTATGAAAACTGCAGGCCCCCTTACGCTCAAACTGATTCAGCGCGTAGGTAGAAGTATTAATATTTCGACAGGAGACTCGAGAGCATCCGAGTTCTTGCGTCAGAGACTGTCGCTCGATATTTAACGCGGAAATGCAGCGTCTGTTCGGGGGACATTGTTAAACTGGCCTAACCCTGGGTTAGAAAACCCGTAAGCACACGTTGGCGCGGAGACAATTGTCCACTCCAAAGTGCTAACATAGCCGAGTTATATAAATAAATTTGCCATTCATCTTTTGAGTTTCTTAGAGAATAAAAAACTAAAAAAAACACTGGAGATTGAACTCAGACTGGTTCTGATTAGACCGACACAGTAGTCACCGGCGCTACCACAACCAACAGCGCTTGAGCAGACGTTCTATCGCCAGGAAGCCCGGCCAGACTGGACTAGCGATCGGCTAGAACCACCGCTTGCTTGGTAGGCAACGTTTAAATTTTAAACACACGGACTTCTTTTTAAAAAGTTTATCACGGAATACTTGCAGTAACTACTAATCGCGTTGGGCTTCCTACCGCTAAAGTCAGTGCAATTGGTCAGCCTATTGCAGGCCGTAAATTAAGGCCTTAGGTTATCGTATTGTCTCACTTAGATTTATCTCATATTATTTATTTCACTAATATTGAGTATGCATATAACATAAACACTTCTACAGATTACACAATTATATCGTCAGCTACTCGCGGCATGTCATTTGAGAGAGGCAGTGCAGTGATCTCTTCGCAAGGGTCAGGCAGGCAGACGCATGAAACTTCGTATACACCTGAGAGCACAGTCGACAGACGCACTCGGTGTACTCCTCGTGGAAGCTCGCATTCGAACAAACCAGGTGATGATAGCCATGAACTATATATCTGGCATAGACGTGGCGATTGTCACATGCAAGACCAGACCAGAGGTGAGAGGCCCTGAAAATATCCAGGTCTCTAACCTCTCGTCGGACCTGTTTAGCTTTATTTTCCCATTCCGAGATAAAGCTTTCGAATGGTACTGTACGCGGCGTCTTTAACCTCAATCGAATTATCTCAACAACCGGGGCACAGCCTGACATTAGGTACACAAAGCGGCTCCTTGCCCGCATTGACAGGCAAAGTACTCGCTTCATGTACATTGTAAAACACCTTTCAAGCAAACCAAAGTTTGCCCGAGTGAGGTGTTCCCATACTCTGTCAAGACCATACATTAGCGCCGGCAAAATCTTGAGGTAGAAAAGCGCCACTGCCGTCGGAACGGACAGTCGCCGGACATCGCCTACCTCTCCATAAAGATAAATTAGGGCTATTGGATTTATAATACCAGCTAAAAGCTTAAAACCAAAAAGCTCATTTGCCTATAACCCTATAAATATTGTTCGGATATTCAGACCATCTGAATGTGTAACTACAGCTTTACTGAAAAACTACATGACATTTTGTACCTAATTGAAATAATTCATTGGAGATAAGTTAATCAAAAACATTCTATTACACCGCGATTTTTCTTTCTAGAAATCCGGCACAACGATTGACAGGAGAATACGGGCTCAGACTAATCTAAAGCTGATACCTTTGGAAACAGAAAAGGTTCCGAAAATAATATTTCCCATATTTTGGATGGAAGTGGTAAGTGCTACTCTAAATTATATGTGGTTGTGAAATGTTTTGTCTGAAGTTTATAATTTAAGTTTCATCAGTCCATTATCTATGCATATATATTGGAATGATAAGACTTCAATTATATATATATATATATATATATATATATATATATATATATATATCAAAAGAGAGAAATACTTACACTCCCGCCGCCCGCGATTTATTACGCGCGAGCCTATGACGGGAGTGCCCGCCAGCCCGAATAGACAGGCCAGCAGCTCCCCCACCCTCCCCCCATCGAGGTTCGGAATGGGGGTACCACACTACTCCACCGTACCGATTAGACGCGTTTACCTCGCGATTCCGCGTTACACACCAGAATATTGCACCGTCCCCCTAAGGGGAGTTAGACCCACTCCAGCGCAGGGGTTCCCCGTGATTACGGGGCCAGAAGGTCCTCTCGACCGGTGGTCTGCTTTCATGTGGCCACTTCTCACTCGTTTTGCCTATTAAGCCAAGGCAGCAGGCGTCCCGGACGGTACCACCGGGTGTCACCCGGAGCATTAACCGTCCTGCCCGGGGTTCCTCGTGCAGAACGGTCCCCCCGTATTGGCAATATCCTTAACAGCCCTCGAATGCGCCACGACAGGATGACAATATAAATTCGTTGACACACAAATCTATCGTATGCCTTGCCCCCCCGGTTAGTTAACACGGGAGGTGTTACTGTTGGGAGTTTGTACCGTCTGACTAACTTACATAGGGGCCAGTGAAGGTCCCCGCAGCGCGCGGAAATCGCGCACCAGCAGACTAGGGCCGGTAAGAGAGTCATAGTTACTCCCACTTGTATAAACACGTTAACAAAATAGTATACATTGACGCTGGTATACCTCTTCAATATCACAAGTGTCATAATTATCAGAGGCAAAAAACTAAGTTATATTTTTAAACACTTTTCGCTGTTTGCTGTGAGAACGTAAGAAGATAGACATGATCAACATATGATCAACATATAACAAGATTGCCGTACGAAGGAATAACAGATCCATCTGAGCCGAAATTCTGTGAAGGTGCGCTATAGTATGTATGTACCGCAGCACGTAAATGCCAGATAGTACACCAATTTATATTTACTTATATTTTTGAGCGCTGTCATGGAAGAAACGTTATGGAAGAGAGATTTAATTTAACATCAAGCTTGTTTAGTTTTATGCGTATGTCTTCATTCTTCATATAAAGTTTAATCATAATAGACACACCGAATTTTGAACCTAACTAAGGCTTTCTCTGCCCTCAGGGCACTGAAAGGCATTAAAGCCGGCTTCTTAGATAAAATCTCAATAATGCGTTCCAGTCTGCTGACGATTCCAAGGCTTTCCCCTAAATATAGTATTCAAGCCAACCAAGCCCGGTCTAAACGCCTACAGATTGAAAGCCACAATAATACAAAAAGAATGGCCTTATACCTTGTGTATTACTGTGAGATAATATTTCGAGCGAAAACACTCGAAGTGACGTGAATGACGCCTAGCGCTATAGCGACACGACTTAACCCAGACGGAACGACGACAGGACAAATTCGATGACAGCACCATTTTTTCCACGATTTCCACCAATTTTTAAGCCACATTGGCCGCGAGATTAGTGCAGTCCTTCCGGATATGTTTGGTGGATCCACAGCGACGGCAGCTCAAAGACGGCAATGGGCAATCGGGTCTGATATAATCGAAGCTGTAGCGCTAGTAGCATTGTTGTGGATCACGGTACAAGAGAACTCCGTGGGTCTTCAGGCCGAGGCACACCTGCACTGGGAAACTGTAGCCCAAGAGGGTAAAAATAACCTAGTCGGTCGGCATGACAATGCTCGCTGTTTCTAATATTCTTAAAGCGTACCCTAAAGGCTTCTATTACTCCGCAGGGCCTCAATGCGTTGGATATTGTCGCGTCATTCAGCGACAGATAGACTCTGGTAATTTTTCCTTTTACTGACAACGAAAGTCGCTTAACCCTGATGAGACCGGTACTCCAGCTAGGAACTGCAAACTAAGCAGGACAGCCTTGTCATCCTCGTCATCCGTCACAATGAGGAGTTGGCCATTTCGGGTAAACCGCGGTTCCTCTACTTCCCCTCTATGTGACCGGCGAGAGCATCGCACACAGCGTTTAGCTGTATCTCCAGTAAATTGTTCTCTATCGAAAAACATATAGCCTCCGGTCTGACCTTAGCAGTAGCCTTCCGATGATGATGGTGGTGAAGTTGTTCCAATGGTGATGATAAGGATAATGATGGTAGTGGTTAAGGTGTTTTAAGAAGAAAAGCTGACGACGACAACAATGTTGAAGGTGATGATGCTGACGATAGAGTGCTGATCATTACAAGCGGTGCTAATGGCGACAGGGTGCTGGCAAGTGACTATAGAATTGAGCGATGATGATGATGACAATAGATATTCAGGTATACACTGATTAAATAGTTAATGTGCACCAAAGCTAGCAGCAGAATTTCACGCTAGTTAACTCTTCTAGTCTTAAAGGTTGCTAAGCTCACGGATGTCTATGGATTTCTACACTAAATTCTAAATTTAGTTATACTTTCCAAGAGCCACACACGAACACGTCCGCACTGTTGAGATCGTAAACAAAAGACGACCTTCGTGTTTGTATATTGACTAAGTTCGGGATCACATACCTAATGTTCTGATCTGCGTTTTTTAACTCGCAACTTTATCATAAACGGCTTTGCTGGTGCTATCTGACTGCTGGACAAGATCCGTAGCATGTATTTTGGCTTTTTAACTGGCACTGTAGCTTCTCCCAAACGTCTGTGACCTCACTTACGGTGACGGTCATCCATTAGAAAGGTGGTGGCCGAGTCATCTTACACAACGATTGGTTTCGTACAACTACGTTTTACCCACGAGTGTTGTGAGCATTCTATCTTGCTTAGGCGAGATAAAGCACGATTCTAGCGCTTCTACCTTTGCTTTGTTCTACCCCATGTGGGTACTTGCATCTCTAAAAGAAAATATATTTAATTTAATTGTCATACCATGTATGCAGTAAATGTTATATGCACGGTCAAACTTGTTAAATTCATGAACAATAACATAAACACCCAATTTGTTGCGATGATCCTTATATTATCGCGGTCTAAAATGTGATTGTCATTGAACTGAAAAGTAACTTACAGCAATTTTCCATTAATATTTTTGAGGCGTATTTACCTTCAGACAGAGATTATCTGTTGAATATGCTTAAGAAACCAAGCAGTGTCTCTTGGACAGCATTGGCCACTGTTTTCTGTTCGCTCGCCACGTGCGCCCTTCTCGTGGGCGCCCTTCTCTCATAAGTACAAGGACTTTCTGCAACCAGAGAAAAATGTTGACCAGGATTTCGTCTGATTGCGGTAAGAGCAAGATCCGTTGTTATACGTAAGTTGCCATACACCTCTTTTAGAGATTCGTTACATTCACGATTCCTTCTACAAACGGTCTCATGTTAAAAGCAATATTGAGAACAAGGTCCTCTCGCATGGTAGTATTAGATACGGATTTAGTTTCCGTGGAAACAAATCAACATTACTATTGCACATTCTTTACTAATTTATGTTCTCTTAGATTTATTAATTTATCAACATTATTCTAGGACGTTACGGGGCAGCTTGCAGAATGGAATTCAATATTTGTGTTACAGAAACAGCTCAATAAGACGATGCTATTGGGCAAGCTAGTATATTATATTCAAAATGAAAGCGCTATACTATATATAAAGATTATAACATGCTATCTACAGACACTCGCACCCACTCGAAAGCATACAGCCATCTACGTTATTCATCTAGATTGCCCAATGTGGGCATGCGTATGTTGTCGTATAAAACTCGTGGCAGATAACTAAAATAACGCTTAAAATAAAACAAAAACATAAATAAAAATAAGAATATAAAAAGCAATTTAATAATTTATCCTGTCACCAAGTGATTTCCAATCCTTAAATGTAAGATTGAACTCTGAATGGAGAATTTCCAATGGTAAGGACATGGTGGCAAGGAACATTTTGAAGCATGACATTAGATCACGTGACAGTTTAAATGCGTAGACGGCACTCGGAAATAGAGAAGCTGCTTAACATTCAAATAGCGGACACTACAAACAGATTCATTAGGCTTAAGACCAAACATGACGGTCTGACTACTGCGCGCCATCCATTTAGTTTAAGATTTGGCGCCAATTCAGTTGAGGCAGGGCAATGTGTAAAGCGAAACTGTACAAATGTGAAGTGTCTTCAATGTGAAAAATATAACATAGAACGTTATCCAGGATCACCAGTGTTTACTAGGACGGACAGATGATAAGAACGTCAACAACCGTCGGCATCAACCGGCGCTACTTAGTGGAGACTGGCGAGAGATCACAGAGTGGTGGTGGTGGTGGTCCTACTGCTAGCCGGGAGAGGTTAATACGGCAGCCTCGAGAAAGTGTTCGAGACGAGGAGCCGAGGGAGGAAGGATGGAAGTGTAGCCAGATTCTCAAGCTCTTGACGCACCCCTTTACGACAGTGTATATTTGCCATAAGCCCCCTGTCTGGGTGCATGTAAATATGCAGGAAGATAGACAAAGACGTGTCTAATTTATCGAGAAATAACAGGGACGCCCTTACCATGGCTTCGAGGAAATGCCAAGTATTACCGAGCCTGGAAGGGTGGGGAGGAATCCGGATTTAGTGGGTTTGTGAGCCCCACACTAGTCACGCAGCTGTTAGTGACACATGTGCATTCTGCATTCCCGAAACTTCTAGAAAAAAGGGTAAGGGTGGTAACAGCTGCGAGTGAACTGCGCCAGTGCGGCGGCCACCCACCCACGTCTACCGCCACTGGTTACTACGACCTAAGAGCATAGATTTCCGTCGGGATTACCGTGTATTCCACTAGTGGTTGCTTAGTTAGTTACCAATTGGTAACGCATTATGCGAGCGGCCTTATTTTGTAGCATTTAAGGTGCATTGATAACATTATTGTAAGTTCTACCCTAGGGTATGCTGCAATAGCTTAGGTGGGGCTCAGCTAGGGCTGTGTATACCATGATGAGGGTGGCAACCTGAAACCCACACTACCGAAGGAGCGTCAGTGCAACCACTGGCCGGGCAAAATTACATTGAACCATTGGTTAGCGTAAGTAGCCCGGGTCACCTTCTCATAATAAACAAGACCAAGGCAAGTGATCTCCGATGGCCGGCCCATTCGACACGCTAATTATATTTTGATGCTGTTCTGGCTCGCGGTGGCCGCTTTATTCAACTGTTGAACAGTTGCTTTACGTGATCTGTCGTTATCGTCTTTAAGTCGTTTTTCATCACTAGTCATTAATAAGCTGGTGATCTGCTTCGGAACCGACAGCTGTAGATGACATTTTTGTGGGCATGCCTTTCTTGTAGTTCTTTCGCGACGAAGCGATAAAACAGTTAATGTGGACACTGTTTCTACAGGTAAGCTGTTCAGTAATGCTTTAATTTGATAGGAGTCCACACCAATCGACGTGAAGATATTTGGAAAAAACAGTGAGGCACCGCTGTAGTTACTAGCTAGATGCAGGCCTGACTACCTCAATATAGTAGAAACGTTTTCATAAAGCTATGAGAGCTATAAGGCAGGAAATGCGACTGGACTTTCTTCCTAGAGGAAATAATGCGGGACCAGACCAGTTGTACTATGCGCATTGGGTGCAGTCTGAGCCGTTCTTGGCAAATAATCTTTGTGAGTTTTTAAACGATATTGTGAAGATGGAACAAATACGAGGAGTTTAGTATATGGCCAGGCTTTTTGTTATTTAAGGGAAAGCATAGTGATGATAGACGAGGCTCAAACTTAGACTGCGTTGTAGCCTCTGAGAGAACACTAAAAGAGATCTGCAATTTAGTTGGACCTAGTAATCGACCTAACCCTTCCGTCAGAGCAATTTGGCTTCCTGAACGTTTAAGGAATTCGTATTGCAATTAATGTGTTTTAGTCAGTGTGAACTTCAATCAGATGGAAGGAGCTGTGACAAGGCCTAGAGGAAATTTGTACGCAGTCTTCATAGACTGTTTCAATACGTTCGACTTCGAGATCTCCTACTGAGTCATTTTTTTACGCAGGGGTTGGCAGCGTAATAACTAGCTTCCTTGATGAGAACGCCTCACTAGTACATGGTTAGTAGGGTTAGTTCCGGGTAAGACAAAACGTGGGAATCCCGCAAGGGGACCCACTGAGCTGTGTCTCCTTCACTTTTCTGCTTGCGGGCTATACTTGACAGGAGTGCCGAAAAGCCATACTTGTGATGTATGCAGATGATATAGTGATCGCACATCACGACCTAGGTGCCATCAAGCGCATCGCTTTCCTGGCAAAGGTCCTCGTTCTGTGGAATTCAGAAGAGAGGCTCGATTAGCTTTCAAGGACGCTATACGTTGCGTCGGCCAACCCTTGAAAATGTTCAATTTTATCCGATTTCTAAGGCTTCGATTCTATTGTACTGGACGACCTTTACTGCACACTATTAAGACAGTACTCTAGTCTCTCTTTATAGAAAAGTAGGCAACGTGTGGCGACTCTCGGTAGCAGAAGGACAGTTTTTTACTTCTAGATTGTTCCAAGACAGACTTATGGTCTTGGCAAAGTTTGAAGCATTCAAGTCAGGCAAAAGTTGCTTTACTTGAACGGCGTTTTATAATGTACTGCAACAAGTGCTGTGATTGTCAATATGGGCAACAAGCCACTTTGTGTAACTAATGTCAGCCTGTGCACCGGTTATTAAGGTACTTCAATTAAGATTGAAGACGCCGCGAATAGTTCTATTTGACAACTTTGCCTTGAAATGGGCAGACAAAGTTAGACAAGTTCGAGGGAAGGTTGAGGAGCTGAATATTATTAGTGGCTCTAACCTCTGGTCTAATCGTGCATATGACAATCGCCATTGAGAATCGTCATCAGCGTACGAAAGGCACGTGTACGGACGGCATTACAATAGTTAATTAAGGATTATCGTGCGCAGCTGGCCTGTCTTAAGCGTCAAAATGGCATCGAATAGGTCTGCGCCTGTCTCCTAGCAAGATCCACATGTTTTTCAGAAATATCTTGCGTCTTTCTCCTGCCAGTAGACTCCATAGCAGCATTTTAGCTAGAACCAAGAGAGCTCTGGTCGCGACCGCCCGGTACGCCCGACAAACTCTAATTGCTAGTGTGCGTTGGATCGACCTTAGTGCTCTCCTGTGTTTTTCTGTCCGTAGTTTTTTTTTGTTTTGGGAGGTTTCGGGAATGCATGATGCACATGCGCCACTAGTAGCCTGCGTGAGAGGCGTCTCTGCCGTTCTCCTTCAATCAGCTCTATCTCTGAATATCATACCGCGTGTCTACCTGCGGTTCAATAGAGGATGCCATTTTGTAATCCGCCCTATGAGGGTGCGTCGAGACCGGTACGCTCGACAAACTCTAATTGGTGCTGCTTCACTGAGAGCAGCACGCCACAGAACAGTATTCTCTACGTTGTCCGTTTCTCCAGAGTCGCACAGTACGCAGATATCGCTGATGGCCTTCTTGATTCTTGACGTGTAGCTCTAGAACTGGCCGTGTCCAGTCAGAACCTGAGTCGTCCAGTAGGAAAGCTCCCCGTATCGGCCGTCATACCATACTCTGAGGTCCGGTATCAGACTCTTGGTCCAGCTCCCTGTGGCCACACCGGGTCTTACCTGCGCCCATTCGTCATGCCAGGCCGATATGGTGGCACTCGTGGTCCTAGTGAGATCCAGACCTTCGTCTAGATAAGTTTTACTTCGTTCGGCCACTGGCAGCATCTTGGCTAGGACCAGGAAAGCTTCAGTCGGGACTGTTCAATACGCCCGGTTTACCCTGATTGCCAGCGTTCGTTGGGTTGACCTTAGTGCCCCCCTATTTTGTGCCGTCTACATTGCCATGTCCCCCCCAGACTGGGGCTGCGTATAGCGCCGTTGATTCGGCTACCGAGGCCAGGTGCCTTCTTTTCACCTCAGCCATCCCACCGACCCTAGGCATGATCCGCGCCCGGCTCAAGGAGACCCTTTGGATCTTTTCGGCCACGTACTTAACGTGTGCCGATCCGGTCAGTCCAGTGTCTAGCATGACCCCAAGGTACTTTACCTTCTTTCTGATTTCTATCGGGTGGCCCGCCATCACGAGGTTATTGCCGGTCGTCCTCTTTCTGCCTGTTAGGTACATCGCCTCCGTCTTGTCGGGCGCCAGTTTTAAGTAATAAGACTCCATTCAGCTTTCTCGCATGCTGCAGAGAGTATATTAATTATATGGTATTCATCCCCCACGGTGTCTCCCAGTCGTTTGCAACCCTTGTCTATTTCAGCCACTAAAATCTTGGCGTCGAAATTTCGCATCTGCCATCTCTTACTAGGGGGCAAGGGCCACCTCGGGGGTACTGATGGTAAAACAGATGTATCTGTGGTCACTCATGGTCTCCTCCGTCTCCCTCACCCTTCACTCTACCACCAGTGGAAAGGCCGCCTCATTAACCATTGTTAGGTCAATGAAGCCCGTCTGGCTCCCTCTGGAAAAGATGGGAACCCTTCCGTCATTAAAAACCATTAGACTCTTTTCAGCCATCCACTTCTGTAGAGTTTGTGCCGGCCTAGTTTTGGTCCGGCTAACCCATGCTATGCTGGCCGCGTTTAAATTCCCGGTGAAAACTACTTTCTTACCTGCAGGGCCCCGCGCTCTGGGCAAGTTCCTTGAGAAATTCCTTAAATTCCCCCTCCTCCCTGTTAGGATAAAAGAAGCAGCTATAGAAGACCTCTACCCGGTCAATCTCCAGCCAGGAGAACCCCTCCCCGACCTCCCGCCCCCTTCGCGAGATTTCTCTCGGAGCCCGGCCACTAGATTGCGGTATCCGCCTCTGCGTCAGTTACCCAGTCTGCCTTCAGCTTGGTGATCTTTTTTTTTTGGCTCAGAGAGCAAGCAGATGCCCATGGACGCTCTGCGTACTATCTCATCGAGCATATCATGCGCCGCCCTACAGCGGTTAAGGTTAACCTGAAGTATCTTTAACATTGGTCGGATGAAGGGCCCCTACCTACTTAAGTCCAATCACTATTTCCGTCCCCTGTCGGGATAACGGTTCTCTTCTTATTCATAGCCCCCTTGTCTTTAGTCCCCTTTGTATTGTCTTTATTCCTCTTCTTCTTTAACTGGGCTTCTAATTGGGTCTCGTTGCCATCACCCTGTCCTTTGGCGACGCCCCTTCGGGCCTCCCGCCGCTGCTCGACTTGCTTTCTATAGGCCGGGCAAGACATCCTATCCGCTCGGTGCCCCTCTATTGCCCAGCTTAAGGGTCTTGTGGGAGCATATGGCGGCAAGAGCCATCGCCGGGGACGCCGTAACCAGTGCGTACCAAACATCAGCTTTTCCAAGCCTTGGCTTGGCAGCTCTGATCTTGTTGCCGGCCGGAAGTTGCAAGGCATTCTGCAGTTCCCTTTCGACCTGCTTCCCGTCCAGGAGTGGGTCAATCCCCCACAGGGCAATGGTCTGCTCCTGGTTAAGCCCTCGGCAGTCGGCTTGCATCTTCGTAGATTCCCGGATGGCCGCCGCCATTTTCTCTCCCGCGCCCTTTTTACTCTCCTCTATTCTAATCATAAGGTCGCCCTTCTTACTTTTAACTACCCCCTTGCCGCTATCCCGGCGCCTTCCTGCTGCCTGGCATGTTCTCTAACACGCCGGAGGGTGTCGGCAAAGGTTTTTCCCTCTTCGACCTTAACCCTGAGGGTGCTCCTCGCTACCAGCTCCGCCCGGGTGGTAGCCTCCGGTTTGGCTCCGGTCTTCCTTGTTTGTCTCGAGCAAACCTCTAGAAGGCCACTGTCGTCGCCGGCCTTACGGCAGCAAATTTCCAGAGCTTGTAGAAACGTCTGTGTGCGACGCTCCATTGTGACGTGCACCAGCGGGGGTTTCTCCCCACCAGCCAGCTCCAGCGCTTTTCCCACGACAGCCTGGAGCACCCCCAGGGTCCTGATCCCTAGTTCTTCTTCCGGGTTTATCGCTACCACTACCAAGTGCCGTTGAGAGGCCGCTTGGTTTCCTGAACCCTCTAAGAATTCGGCGGCATTGCTATTTTTAAGAACATCGGCCGTCCCTGCTTTCATGTCAGCCACCGCTGCAAGTGTGGGGAACTGTGCCGTTAGCCCCTCTATTAAACTCCTATCCGAATCTGACCCCTTAGTGATAACCGCTACCCTAATTTCCCACTGAGTGGTGAGGGCGTCAGTGGTGACCTTAAGTGTTTAATCACCCTCTCAGGCTAATGTCCCTTGACAGCTCTCACCAGCTCTTCCGGAGTGATAGCCCTTTCTATACTATTTTCGAACCCCGTAGCCTCTGATTCCAGTTCCAGCTCCTTGGCCATCTCTTTAGACAGCTCGCCGTGACGGCGTGCGCATAGAAGTTCGAGTCATTCTACCCGCTCGCTTATCTCCTCTCGTTGGATGTGTTTCCTATTTTCCAGTATCCCGTCCTCTCTTAGACCATCGAGCTCCTCCCTCAGTCTGCACTCGTTTCTTCGTAGAGTTTTGACTTTCTCTCTAAGCTGTTCTATCACTTCCTCCAGCTGGCCTACTTTCTCGGTAGGCCTTCCTTCTGTCTTCCAGGATCTTCTCGAGACGTTCCAGGATCCTGGAGGGCTGTTGAGATAGCTTATTGAGCTTGATCTTTGTGTTACTGGCCTTACACAGATTAAGCGTGTGCCCAATGTGGTGCCGCATCACATGAAGGACCTTTTGAAGCTGCTTTTCTCTCATAGCCTCCCCGTCCCTGGTACACTTTGCGGCTTCTCCCCTTTTTGGAGATTCAATAACCACCCTTTTCTTATTCCCGTCGACGCCCCGCGTCTCCGTTCTGTCCTGCCCGTCCATCCCTTTACTGTCTAATATAAATAATTAGTATATCTCCACATAATACATCATTTAATATACCGTAATATAGCCTATATATAACATTCTTACTATATAATATACTGTACCATAGTATACCATACAATATATATTCATGTATCTCAATATATATATATATATCTCCCGGACTAGCACCCTCCCAGCTGTTTCCTGGCTAGTGATTCTTCTTCACCCGTTGTTGAGCAGCAAATAATCACCTCCTTCCCCGTCACGCCTCTTGGGCCAACTTTCTTCCCTCTACGCCGGTTTCTCTCTACCCCTTACCGCTTCCCTCTCGGCCTCTCGCCTCCTACTCTTTCCACTCCTTACTGACCAATCTCACCGACTTATAACTCGTCGTCGCCGAGATGACCGATAAACCAATATGGCGGCCCCCAGTGGCCGGAACTAAGACTGGCGGCCCCCACGTGTATCAGCCTAGTGATCGAGAAGTAGAAATAGAAAAATGTCTAACTTGGTCCGTCTGTCCTCAACAAACGCGGCCCCAATTAGTATCTGGAAGAGAGGGCTACTAAGTACAGTACCTTTGTAGGCGAGAGTGCACCGTTTCGCCGACCAAGTGGTTCTCTCTTCGTCATCGTTGGGATCGCCGATACTGAAAGTGAACCAATTATTCTCGAGAAGTGAGCAATAAATCTCGAAGAACTACCAAAACACAATAAAGCTCTGTCGCAAGCTTTCACACACCAACGCTACAGGTCCGGCATCGCCGGCCTCCGCTCCACAGTGTGTGTTTTGACCTTTTGCGTGCCTTCGATCGGGTTGACCGTCAGAGTTTACTAATAAAGATTAAATTTCTAGACATCTGACCTAGGGTTAGAAATTGGTGCGAAGCCTATCCCACTGACGAGAGCTTTATGGTCAGGGTAAGAAGTGCTGGTATTCTCCTCTAAAGTCCCGCAAGATTCCTGCCTAGGGCCGCTCTTGTATGCAATCTTTGTTCGAGGCTTTAAACTAGTTGTTAGCCAACTCGATGTAATTTATAGACTCTATGCCGACAATTTAAAGTTGTACGTTGAGGTTAAAAACAATGCCGAGTTACAGAAGGCAGTTGAGCTACAGAAACAACACACAATCGCCGAAGTTGTAAAATCTGTGAGCGAGTACCGAATGCGAGTTAGTGTAAGGTTTTTCAACAATTAATGCGGAACAATAACGTTAGTACCTCGTTCACAGTACATCCAAACACTTCGTAGCGATGTGTCGATTACTCCACCGGAAATCGCTAATTTCAAGGCGGCGAATCATGCGTCCGCATGGAGAGTTTCCGACGAGCTGATGTGCGTAAAGACTACAATATAACTAACACCCCTTTTCAATAAAGGAGACTGCATTGTATTGTATATAAAGGACCTATATAAAGAACTGCGAGTTCGCTTTTGTCCGTTAGTGGACAAGCAACAGCAGGCATTATCTTTATCAAACTGCTTAAATAAGAATGATTAATCGACTTAATTAAGCCGTCATAAGCATACGTCGGCACACGTGCGTCGAGTCATCGCTCGTTGGATGTGTGGAAAGCGCATTTATTGAACTTAAAATTGGGTGTAAACAATTGTCCCTCAGTGATCCTGACGACAAACTTCATTAGCCCTAGGTCCAGGCCTGGTGTCGCCCATGTGGACACAGTGCCGAACAACGTGCTGGTGTTACCACAATGTGTATTTACTAACAGCCTTTACCGGAAAAATATCACTAGGGCGTAGGTCCCTCGTGGCCAATCTGAGACACTTACATACCTTAGGAACAAAGCTCTTAGTAATTTGATTTGGGCCCCCTAAGGTCTCAAAGGGAAAAGGTCGAAAATCGATCGATAGATGCATACTTCTGACACTTAATTTTCTCCGCCTGCGAAACACCATAACCAGGCGGCGCCGTGACTGACCATTGAGGGCGCTACAGAATCAGTCACGGTAGCCTCCCAGATGAGTGCCCTCCCACCCTCAAAGTCTAACAGGATCATTCCTTTAGGTCGACGGGAATCGTCTGTATACAAACCTGCGGGTTTGAGAACACAAGGATAGCCAGAAGACCTTAGATCACGGACTAGGGTATCATTAAAGAATTACAGGGTACACACGTTAGTGCCCCTATGTGCGCAACCTTATATTTGAATATCGACTATCTAAATTCGGAGTCACATACCTGTATAGCGTTCTTCCTTAATTTGCAATTTTGTCGTCCACGGTTTTGCTGGTGATACCTGACTTCTGGACAAATGCCGTAGCATATTTTAGGCTAATTAGCAAGTGCTGTAACTTCTCGCAATAGTTAGTGACCTTACTTACGGTTACGGTTATTTATCAGAAAGATGGTAGCCGAGCCATCATACACAACCACGGGTAAATCTTCATTTTAAACAATAACGTTGCGCCTTAGAGTATTGTGAATAATTGATTTTGCTTGGGAGGGAAAATGAAGCGCGATTTCAGCGTCGTATAGAATTAAAAACAATTTTTAAGGACGTTGTTTTTAGTTCTAGACTATCCTCCGTTTCCTACGGGCTTGGAACTTAACCTGGGGTATACCTTCAATTCACCGAGAGCCGGACGTGTTAAGATATCTAGGGTATCCCCAACAGTCTTTGTAGCAGCATGGCCGCTGACTCTCAGATAGATGACAACTATAATTTATTATTATTATTATGACAATACAATTGTGAGGTGTGAATGTGTATCCTCGTTATTTCATGGTTACCATCTAGCTGTTCTCAGCCCATCGCACCTAATATTGACGCGGCATTTCCTCTGCAAACTGTCAGTGAAAGCAGCTGCCTCAGAAATTCGTCTTCGCGTATATCCCCGGTGTTTGCTTGTATTTGATCACCTAAGTCTTTTATAAATTTCCTTGTACTTCTGCTGACCGGGCCCATTGTTGCCATTGCAATTGGCACGAAATTGTATCTAGGCTCTAACTCTGTGTATTTACGCCACTTTTCTTTTTCTGCGTGTTCGGCAACCCATCTCGCTTCCGGGATTATTATTATTACTATTATTATTATTATTATTATTATTATTATTATTATTATTATTATTATTATTATTATTATTATTATTATTATTATTATTATTATTATTATTATTATTATTATTATTATTATTATTATTATTATTTTTATTATTATTATTATTATTATTATTATCTAGAATTTGGTTTTCACAGAATTAAAAAAGTCACACACAGCGATTTGTTGTGAATGTCTTTTAGGCATATTTACCTTCGGACAAAGATAATCTGTTGGGCATACTCAAGAAGCAAAACAGTGTCCTTTGGGCAACATTGGCCACCGTTTTTGGTTTGTTTGCCACGCATGCCCTTCTCGCAGGCCATCTTTTTTAAACACGAGGACTCTCTGCAATCAGAGACAGATTCCGACCTGGATTTCGTCTAATTACGGTAAGAACACGATCAGTAGTTATACGCAAGTTGCCACAGATCCACGTGTTGCTTTACTGTTTATTCTGCAAGCGGTCTCTTGCAGCATTTAATAAAAATGTTTTCAACAAGATCAAAAACTCATGGTTTAGATGCTTGTTTATAACTTCCAGAGAAACTTAATCAACGGTATTCATTACTTATTCATTATTTATGTGTGTACTCTTATGTTTATTAATTTAAAACAATACTATCAGACGTAACGCGACACACTTGCAAAATTGAATTTATTATTGGATGTTACGAGACACAGCCCTATCTTCAAAGTAATATCTTCAGAATGTATCTTCAAAAAAAATACTTCACAAAACATGCTGTTTTCAGATACTCGTTTTTTTACTTAAATGAGTGACAAGATTAAAATTCATATATGTGCATTATTACATTCAGATTCCTCTACTTATAATAACAACTGTTAAAATATCAAGAGATAATCCTCGATCAAAGCCATAACATCTACAGAGTAGCGATACCAAGGTATGGAACTTTTGCTAGAATGATCGGATGACATTTAAATGTCTTTTGTAATCAATCTAGCTAATCAGGTTGGACTAAACTATCGCTTTATACTTGTTAAGAAAAATGCCCACACTACCAAAGGAACGGCAGACGCAACCACTGGATGGACAAAGTTACACTGAATTAAATTAGCGCAATTAGACCAGGTCACCATTTCATACTAAACAAGATCAAGGCAGGTGATATCTGATGATAATTTAAGAGCACGATTATGACGGTAAAATACATTTCGGCAGCGGACCTTCCAGGACAACATGTTCGCCCTATGTAATGGGGTGTTTCGGCTATGTCCTAATATTAAACCTGAATCAAAATTAGGTTTCATTTATGTTTAGATGTCCAAAATGTTTTTGTTTACTGGGCTTCTCGGCATTCGCGTCACCACAAGTTGTAGAGACTTGGACATCAACAGTTCACGGATCGCTCGGGTTGACCGAGGCGTTTCGAATGAGGACATATTAGCTCACAGGACACAATTGATGGATTACTGCAATAAGTTAGTGTAGGGCATTTCACCACGGCTCTTAAGGTGATTAAGTCCTTGCATCGACACGTTAGAATTATCTGCTGTACATCCTAGCACGTCGGAAGTTTCCAGACGCTCTTACGCATCTCTCGTGGGCTCACTTGTTGTAAACACTGCGGCTGGCCCAGAAGTACATATAAATCATTCTTCCGCGAACTGTAACAATTCCTCACAAGGTCAAACGGACCTCAATGACGAAGAAGCGTTTGGCAAAAAAGGATGCCTTTGAAGTCGGAAGTGCATTGGGCAAATAAAAGCATGGCTGCAGCGTTAAAGCCCGTTATGAGAACTTTAAATGCTATATATTTGCAAGCCGTAGAATGTGTGAAGAGCCCTTTAATGCATTTACACCCTGTTAGAGTTACTTTAGCAGAATAACTGGAGTTTTATTCTTCTTTGTAAAACGCAAACATGGCCATGACATTGGATGGAGTTTAAAGTACATTATTTCAAGGAACCCAACGATTGTAAGACAATGCCAGGTATGGTTAGAATCGCCCGAATATAAAGTCGAAACTCGGTGGGGTATAAAGTCACTAACTTGTTGTGATTTTGCTGCTCTTCACACTGGGTGAAGTTTCTGGGCTAGACGTCGTAGTCATAAATAAAACATGGTTAAAATCAAGTGATTACGAGGTACGCTGCATCCCCGATTTTACTCTGATTGGGTCAGGACGAGAAACTAGAACAAGAAACGAGAAAACTCTCTAGGATTGCTAAGAGTTATGATGATAGTAACGTACGGGTTCTCCAGGTACATTTAAAGGGATGCGGTTTTGAAGTGTTTGTTATCGGTATGTAATCCAATCGTGTTACGCATAAGTATGTCCTGCTAGGCTTGTTAGACAAGTTATTTTCAATGAGTTCGGCTTCGCCATGTACAGTAATTGGTTAAAACTATATATCATTTCTCTCTGCAAGAAACATATTGTATGTCGTCAAGCAAGTGGCTCGTCGTGCTTCCAGTACGTATACTGACCACATTGCTGTTAGAAATTGCGAGGGTTTTTTAGAGATCTGCTGTACCGGGTGGTGTACCAGGCTGTTCCCGGATCACTACCCTGTGGTAGTGTTCGTATCAGGAATATGTTTTCCGGCTACAGAGGCCCTATCTGCTCTCTTAACCTTAGTAAGGATTTATAATCGAAAAAGCTTTAGCTTGTTTCTTGACAAAGTTGCCTATTTATGCTGCCTAAACCCGTATGACGCCGGTCGCACTAAAATACAGCTCATAAAGCTTTCAACATTTTGCTGGTCAACGATAACAATAGATGCTCTAACAGCTTCCCAGACAGATTGCTAAAGCTGTTCCGCCACTCTTGCTCGTTCATTAACGTATGTATAAACCATTTCCTGATGACTGGTGTTTTTCAGCTGGATCAAAAACGTCCACAATTTTTCCTTTAATTAAGAGCGAATTACTTAGGATCTTAGTTCGTTAATAAGAGCGAATTACTTAGGATCTTAGTTCGAATAGTTTCTCTTCGATGAATCAATTTAGATTTTGTAAGACATACTCGATTATTCTTATATTCGCTTATTTCTGCCAGGAGATCGAAAGGAATCTTTCCAAAACAACCAATTTTGCCTCGGTGTTTTTTTGGATGTTTCTGCTGCCTTCAACTGTTTAAGTCATTTGTTGTTTCACACATGCTTGAAAATCCTGATCATGCAAGAACTGTTGTATTTTGGCTTAGGTCATGGCAAGCAAAGAGGCAACGAACAGTAAAGGTAGGTTGTTTTGAATCGTCTTTAGAAAGAGTAAACGTCAGAACGCCACAAAAGTATTTGGTTAGAGCTATATATCATTTTTCTCTGCAAGAAGCATCTTTTGTGTCGTCAATGCAGTGTACCCTCATCTTCGGTGCGAAGAGCCTCGCACCAAAGATGAGGGGACACCGCCTTGAATGTAAAGTTCTCTATCAAAGTAGGTCTAATACCTTTGATAGGGCCTTACACATTCCGTCGGATAAGCAGCCGAGAGTTAGTGAACGAAGGTCTTGCAGGAGTCGAGGACTGATGAAATCCAGGCCGGGGCTCTTGTTCTTTGAAAACGATCCAACCCAATAGCAAACTGAGAACAAGCCGAGTAGCAGAAGATAAGAGATATGAGGAGGAAGTAGACGGTCAACACAAGTCCGCTTGCGCGAGGGGGGGGGGTTATTGCCGTAACGACGCTGCGGCGGCTGATTTATCGACCATAACGTAGGCGGGCTGCTCTCGGCACGTACCCGATATGTTTTTTTTATGGGACCGTCTTTTCCGGACGGCAAATATCTGTATGTTACACTAAAGAAAAAATGTATATACTATATCAGTCAAGTCGTTTATAGAAAAATGTATGCTGACATGTCAAAACGTATATACCTGTAAATAAATAATGGACGTCAAGAGACTTCCTTTGTGCATTAGTGTACATGTTAGGTGAAAAACAAGAGATGTACAAATTTGGTTCTCATATAAGGCAGAGGCCCACCTGATGCTGTGTAGTGTATGTGCCCAGTAGATCGTGAGCCGCCCGGCACCGATTGAGGTTCACTTGGAGACTTAATTATTTACTCCTTCTGGGGGCTTTCAATCTGAGAGCCGTTGCCCACCTGTTGCCAGTCTTTTATCGGGGCAAAACTTCTACGGCAAAATTGTCGCCTGTCCCGATCCGACGGCGATTCAGCGGGTCTGGATGCTTCTGATAGGGTGTCAGGCCTGGGCTGTGCGAAGACACTTGTGTTCGACTCTCCAGGTGGGATAGGCTCCCTTCGCTTACGCGACGATTCTAGTTGCTGTATAATAATAATAAGACGGGCAGGTCATACTGACGGCCCTGTGGCCCGAGACCTCGCACACAATACAGTGTGTCGAATTATACTGCCATTTTTGGCGTATTGGCCTCACAAGCAGCCGCCGCAGGACCTGGCAATCCGCATTTACGACAGAGGAGGGCGGCCGCCCTGAGTGCCGTGCAGTTAGCAGCCTTGTGGCCGGATCTTTAGCAGTTCAAGTACGTGGGTAATCTATCCCAGACTTAGGGCCTGCACCTATTGCTCGCAATCAGAGTAGATCGCTGAGCCTAACGCGACCGGGCTGTAGGGGGCGTCACCTTCATCAACGCGTACCTGCAGACCGTAGTGCGGCTCTGGCGTAGCTCCCTCGCACTATAGGAACGGCCTCGGTGGCCGTCAGTAGCTGGCAGATTTCTGCCTCTATTTTAGCACTGGCCAGGGGATGAGTGCCCTATAAGGCCACTTCTCGCAAGCCGTCACGCATTCGGCTATCAGCCTGGTGGCCAGTTGCTTTAGTGATATCGTCATAGGATGTCCCGGATAATGACGCCACCGTCGTTATTCCTGATGAGGCCGCTAACGGCCGATTCCACTTATATGTTGTTGGCCAAGCAAAGGTCAAATAAGGTCGTCTCGTGACGATTGGACTACGAGGACCGCCATAATCCGCTGATTCTCTTATCACCTCTGGTGGGCGACGCTTAGGAGGGAAGAGGGGGTTCCGTGGCTGTTGAGGTTGAGTGCTGGGTCATGTGTTCGATAACGGAACGGAACAGCGTAACTGCAGCATTATCGAACAACTTGTTAGGTTGTTAAATGCCTACGACAAAGTGGCGGCCCTCGCCACCGTGGCCCAGAGACTTAGCGGGGGTGTGGTATACAATACCGTATACAATACTGCCCAAATTCGGCGAGATGTGTGAATTGTCGTGGTGCCCACGCGGCGGGCTCGTCTGCCTGCCCTCGTTTGGCTTACCTTCGGGAAAGAAACCGAATTATACTGGAAGCCCGCACACTGCAACAGGTAAAGGTGCTGCACCCGGCGGCCGAGATCACCGATGTGTCTCCCACATCAGCCCTGTCTGCAGACAGCACAACTCAGATTCCAAAACAACCTTCTTACGCTAGCGTCGTCCGCGGAATATCTCAGTCACACAACGACCCTACACCACAGCTGCTACTCCCGGCGCCCATATCAATCCTCATCAAAAAAGGCAGAAGATCGTCAGCGCGGTCACGCCGCAGGTCGCCTGTTTTAAGACAACGCCGAACCAAAACACCCGTCAGGCGTACACGTAAGGCGACTCCGGCTGTGCCGTGCTCCAAAAGCACCTCTCTCGGACTGTCCCAAATTCTTACAGGGTTAAGCCCAGAGATATCGGCTAAATTCAAGGCTTTATTAGAGCTTTTGGAGCCGCTGTTACAGCTGCTACCGTTACTGGACAACCTACGACGAATCGGACAACCATGAATGACTATAATCACTCAGCTCAAGGCGGAGAAGCGTCACGCGCTACTCCATCTACTATTAAATGCCCACTATGCGACGGTCAATACACGCGGCGTGGCCCAACAAGACATATATCAGCTAAACACTCGACCGCCACTGACACTACCTCCCCAACCTCTGAGCCCCCCCGTTTGCAACCGACACAGATCTTGGAGGATATTCAAGCTGTTATGGGGCGAACTAGGCTGATTTGAATCGTACCAAAATCAGTCAGGAGACAAGTGGCTGAAGCTCTTACCCGTGTACTCACAGCAGTTTCATCTGATAACGACGTCGAAGCATGGTATAGTCTTTTCTATTTTGCTCCCGTCGTCCTTCGACTCCCCCGCGCCCGCAACGACGCTTCATCCCTCTCAGTCATAATACGCAACAATCTTCGCGATTTCTCCCGAGATATGCGCCTGTCAGACGTGATTGCCACTCCCCATTCTCGCGTATCGGCTCCCAAACCATTCCGGAATGATACCGTGCGCCAGTCCATTATTAAACTATCCGAAGGAGATGTTTCTGGCGCCGCCAGACTTATCGCGTCTACAGATACGATAACGCCCGTCATTGACCGTATAGAGGCCTTGCAAGAGCAACACCCATTGCCTCCCGAGAACCTAGAATGGCCGACATTGATCAGAACCCCTATGCCCTATGTCACATCAAAGGAGGATATTCAGGTGGCTATTAAGAGCTTCTCCAAGAGCTCCGCCGCAGGGCTAGACTTCATAAGGCCGCGGTTGTTATTGGACCTTCTTTCCCCGTCCCTCGAAGACGTCGCCGCTAATTTGCTTTCCGCATTAGCAAAGGTTGTTGATATTTGGCGCAAGACTATTTGCTCTTATGAAAAAGGACGGATCGGTACGTCCAATTGCGTGTTCGTCTACACTACGCAGGCTCGCCGCGAAAATCGGATGCAAGCACAACAAAGCCGTTATTTCTCATGCCACTGGTGCACATCAGTTGGGATTTGCGACGCCAGGTGGGACCGAGGTAGCCATTCACGCAACTCGTGCCTTTCTCAATTCGCGCGAACCTCCAGGGGTTCTTGTAAAGCTTGATTTTAGAAACGCTTTTAACAGTATGAGACGCGATCACCTGATGAAGGCCGTTGCATCCCACGACCCTCATCTATTACACCACGTCGGGCTGGCATACCGGCATCCTTCCCACCTGGTTCTGCCTGAGCATGTGATTTCGTCCGCCACCGGACTGCAGCAGGGAGACCCCTTAGCACCACCCCTGTTTTGTCTGGGTATCAAGGACCTAGTAGACTCCTTCAAGAGCCCACTGAACCTCTGGTACCTTGACGATGACCTATTAGGAAAAAACGTTCATACGGTAGCCGAGGACATCCGACGGGTCCTTGACTTCGGTGTAACATCTGGGTTGGAGTTAAATCCTGCCAAATGCGAAGCATCCTTGGCTCTACCCATGAGGCATCAACTGATATACAGTTACTCCAAGACCTCCTCCCCGGCTGCAAGGTGACCGCCAAGGACGATCTGGAGCTACTAGGTGTGCCACTTTGTCTCGAAGGGCTTACAGCAGCAATCAAGCGTTGGAGATTAAAGCTGGAAAATGCCGCCGCTCGCCTTCCTCTTCTAGGAGCTCATCGGGGACTCTTCTTACTCAGGTCTTCTTTCTCTTCCTTAAGACTTATCCATCTTCTTCGAGGAGCTGACCTATCTAATCGGGCCGAAGACTTGCAAGCGCTCAACGAATCGACACTGTCTACCCTCAAGGCCCTGCTAAACACATCTCTACCATCTTTTTTTTTTTTTTGGAGGTTTTGGGAATGCATGATGCACATGCGCCACTAGCAGCCTGCGTGACTAGTGTGAGACTCGCAAACCCACTAGACCCGGATTCCTCCCCACCCCCATCTCTACCATCTAGCGCACGGCAACAAGCATTACTGCCCGTCTCTAAAGGGGGCCTCGGGGTTCCGAATTTGGAGACCCTGGCCGGTCCTGCCATAGTCTTATCAATGCTAAGCGCATAAAACAGGGCAGTCCCCCTTTTAGATGCACCAGGAGTCGGCCAGTTTAGAAGCCGCTTAGCCCAGCTTAAGGAGAATCTTGAGGCCCGCTGCGGAGGCAGGCCTGACAACGTACTATCCCAACGTGACTGGAGCGCCCCTTTGCACGCTGAGGTACAACGACGTCTCTTTAATGAGGCTGCCGACGACACGACCAGAGCTCGCCTAAACGCCGTGTCCGCCAAGGATTCAGGCGCCTGGTTACACGCACTTCCCAGTGCACCCATAGGTACCCTTCTCGATGACGAGACGATTCGCATAGCAGTAGGCCTACGACTAGGAACAGACCTAGTTAGCCTGCATCGGTGTCAATGTGGTCACCCCGTCGACAAACTGGGACATCACGGCCTGTCGTGTATCATCAGCGCAGGCCGACGCTCTAGACATGCCGCTATCAATGATACCTTCAGCAGAGCCCTTAGGTCATGCGGTCGTCCGTGCATCCTTGAACCCACGGGCCTCTGTGCGGAGGACGGCAGGCGTCCAGATGGGATGACACTTACACCCTTCGAGCGAGGCAAAATGCTGGTTTGGGATGCAACCGTTACCGACTCGCTAGCACCTTCTATGGTCGGTGGCGGCGCATCCGAAGCTGGTTATGCAGCCCATCTTGCGGAGACCAACAAGCTAAGAAAATACTTATCAATTGGGTATCCCCACGAATTCTGGCCTCTCGTGTTTGAGACCTTGGGTGCTCCTGGTGTTCGGACCAGACAGCTAATTCACAAAGTCGGCACTATGTTAAATATGTCAACCGGTGATAGCAGATCGTTGTCCTTCTTTAAACAATGTCTGGATCTTGACGTACAACGTGGAAACGCAGCATCCGTTCGTGGCACTCTTCTGAAGTGGTCTCGGCCTAGCCTAGACGAAGCGGACACGTGATTGTCACAATGCACACCCGCTAGGCCCATTGGCATAGCTAACCTTCCATAATATGTGCCCCACATGCATATTGTGATATACGAAAAATAAACTTCATACAATACCGTTACCGTGTCTGAGTATCTGGGGGCTAAATAAGCAGCGTGGTGAGACAAGCTAAATTGACCAACAAGGCCGACGAGTAACTCCAAGTCAGCATTTGCCCCCAAGACGACCAGCACGCCCCTCACTTCTTTGAGGGAAGATGGGGTGGAACCTGCCGAAGGGATACCGGAGGCCAGTACAGGCCCATTAGTTTAGCAAAGTCTTCAGCCGTCGTCGCCGCCGAGATACGTAACTCCGGATGCACTCGGGCAGCCGTAAGGTCCGCCAGGGCGCAGCGCAGGCAGATTGCCAAAAGGCCCGAGGATTGAGAAGGCCGCGTCAGTAACTCATCTCGTTCCCTCTGTGCCAACTCCAGTGAGTCTTAGAGGTTCCCAATATCCTCCTTCGCGTCCTCCAGCGAGGTCCGCAGGAAATCTGGAAGAATTATACTGTAATTTCATCCCGCGGATATCCACCTCTAGTTTCTCTAATACCTTTTTTAGCTCCATACAGGTATTTTTAACTTGCAGGCTTTACCACTGTCCTAACTTGTCTTCTCGAGGACCGTTAACGCCCGGCCGTATGCCGCATCCGCGTCAACGCCCCGTTTGAGATTAGCCTCTGCGTAGTCTGTAATCTCTGTTGAAGAGGTCGTTTTGAGTGTCACGGTGTGCTGTTCGCAGACGTCCGAGGTGCACTTCTCATCGAAGCAAAGTCTCATCAAAGATTTATCCGCCGGGCGTTTGCTAATGCCAAAAGGCTCGACGCACGAGTAAACCATCTCCTTTAGAGAGTGTACACCGTCGACGTCAATGGCATGACGATTCGACTCTGCAACGGAAACGTTAAAAACGCACATTATCTTGTCGCTGGAAAGCACCGGAGGATAAGAGGGCGGTCTCACACATGGCGTCACGTGGCCCGACGACGACCGTATGGGCATTTATTGTTGTGTTTCGTTTGTTTTTGCAAATATTTTGAGAAACGCAGTAGACGTTAATACTTACTGGGCTGACTCTCAGCCTGGATTTAACGTCTATGGGATTGCTTTTCGCATTGCTTCATAGACGGACCCCATAAATGCAAATGTGCAACGGTGGGGCTCGAACCCGCGCGACCGTTGTCGCAAGCGTGTTAGATCATGCTATGCTCACTTGCTATCTGGCCTCACAGGTCTGCACTGGGTACGCTCGTCTTCGATACGATGATTTCGTCTTCTGTCGCACACAGCACTCGGCTAGGGCAACCTAGCTAAGCCTACACTGTTAGGCACGGCGAAACTAACTGCGGCGATCTGTGTTACTCCGTAGCAGGCGCACAAGTGTACGAGAACAAGACAGTAACGAAAACCACGTAGCGCACCCACTCGCGGGACACTGAAAGAGAATAGGACAAATACTTAGGGTCGCCTCCGCAGCTTCCTGATGATTGCACCTCACACGCAACCAAAACCCCCCACCCCAGTCTGTCCTCGTGGCATACCTTCTAGGACTCACAAATTAACGAAGATTCACTAATAGCTCCTCATTTGTGCACAGAGTACTCCCAACTCCAAGGCTATCTGTCCCACACAGAAAAACTGACAAAGAGGTCTCCTGTACTAATATCCGACGATATCCTTCGGGGCCGATCTCGCATGCGTACGCATCGTTCGTCTGCTACGCGAAACTCCGTTTCTATGCTTAACTCAATTAACCATAGTTTTTTTTAATATAATACACACTGAAGCGCATCTCCTCGGCCACCATCCTTACTTGGTTGGCTTTATTCAACCTGCAAGAACCCTTAGCATCTTACTTGCTTATTATTTACACTTCCAGTCCGTAATTTAGGTGCTATACTTCGGAAGAACCTCCCTAGCGATTTTAGGACACTCAATCAATTAGAAACGCTCTCTCTTTCTCTCGAATCAAGTAGGAGTATCTATATAGGGAGGCAAACAAACTCCCTAGTGATATTATGGTGCTTGTTTTATTGAATCAATTCCAAATATTATTTTACTTCAAGTAAAATATAACGACATAATTTTAGAAGAAGTGAGACTACACGTACCGGAACTCTAGTCTACAGCGATCATTCAACTCTATCCTGGTGTGACAAAGATTCTCTCAAATCGACAAATGGAGTGCAATAGGGAGACCTACTGGACCCTGCCTATTTCAGCCTGGGGATCTCCAGTTTCATGGGACGGATAAGAACAGGAGTCTTCAATCTTTCCAAACACGATGTTATAACGGCTGGGGAGAACATCAAGAAGCACACGGAACCATTGCTGCCATTTTTCCGAGTTAAAAACGAGTTAACCCGGCAGAGTTCAAGCTTTCGGAGCCTGCGGGAAAGACGCTTTCAGCTTCTGTGTGTCTGTGAAGCTCAACGCGGCTCTTGAGAGACGTAGTGGTCTCGACGTCCTGCAGTCATACCATGACTCTACGAGGCATATATTGAGAGAAGTCCGTTGTATTGACTTCACGGACAGTACGTAGTAAAGAGCAAACCTCATAATAAAATGAGGTAGACTAAGTATTCGATCAGCACCAGAATTGGCTTTCATATATTACGCAGCGTCTCTATTAGAATTTGGCAGAGACGCTAGTTGACCGAAGTGCTCACCACCGGCTGCGCATAGCTAAGCAGGATGCACGTCACCGGTTAAACTAAGGTCGGATCCAGGTCCTTTGGGAAAAATATACAACGCAGGTTGTGCCTGATATCTACAGATGCAAAGTCATAGTCGGTGAAATCATTGAAAGCATTAAGTCTCCCACAAAAGAAGCGGTCTTGGCCGTACCAGGCACCCTCAGCGGCGGATTTCTTGGGGCTCTGCCATCACCGCAGCTCCATACTCGACAACATCTCACTTGGCATAGTGTCGGCTCTTATCGGCGGGCCAATATACGAACCACAAATATGCGAAACTGGTGGAGAAAGATGGCTTCCACCAATTGAGGTGCATTAAGGGCCAAGACCGGGCTCCTAGGCACATCGAACTAAACGCAGTAAATCAAAGAGCTTTTCGGAAGGCGAAAATACCTAGCGTGCTAAAACCCAAACCGGGATTCCGTGACGATAAAAGACCTGACGGTGTCACCATCCTGCCCTGGAATAAAGGCACATGGTTGGTTTAGGATGCGACAGTCTCCTGCACAACCGCATTGACCTATTTGCGCGACGGCGGGATGGGTTACCGAACACGCGGAAAAAGAAATGTGGTTAGAGTCGATACATATATTTTTGTGTCGTTGCAATAGAGACAATGGACCCGGTTAGAAGAAGTACACGGATCTTTATGAAGAACTTTGTAATCGAATAAAAGCACACATAGGGGATACGCGCGAAGGTGAGTTTCTGAGAAAACTTGCAGAGAAAATGCCGCGTCGATACTAGGTGCTATGGGCTAAGAGTAGCTAAAGGGAAACCATGAATCAACTTAAAGTTTGATTTCTCCTGCTTACTTATAATTACAATGGTTATCCAAGCGGCAACTTATTGCATAACGCAGTAGCGGTCAGTTTACGCGGTCACAAACCTGAGCGAACATGACGCTCAGGTTGCCGCTTAGGTTTGAATACTTGCATATTTCGATCAGGTAAATTTGCTTGGCCGCGAAGCCGAGCCGAGATGCGCTGCAATTTAGGATAGGGATTTTTCTATACCGTAATATGTCGTCCCGCCTTCTGGGCTTCCTGGCGCAAAAAAAACGCCGTACTGCGGAGCGTTGCAACAAAATTGTTCATTGCCGCGTGCATGATAAACCGTTGCATCCTGCAATACTGACGGGGTTCCCGCAACCACACGAACAAGGCTCGACCACTGAAGCGCCCAATTCCAGGAGGGCATGGAGCCACAGCTTTAGACTTGGTCGGCAAACCGCCGAAACTGCATGAAATGGAACAATCGGGTAATGCTCATCGTTAGTATGCGTGCTGTCTGTATTAAGGCCTTGTCTAAAAAAAACTGATTTTTTATCCACTAATGACGTTTGCTTCCTGGCGGTTCACCAATGTGGGTGTTACTAATTAATCGCCAAATTACATGACGGTTTATTTTAGCAAATCAGAGTGTGGCGCGTCTCGTGTTTTACAAGTCTAGCGAACTTCGTTATTTCTCTGCTATTACTATGAGACCAGTTTATATAAACGTGCTAAGTTGCGCTCACTGTGTCTTTTGAAAACAAGATTTAGTGAAATAAAACCCTAGTATATTGCACTGCGTTATTATAAAATCACTATTGTAAATACCATACAAATAGAAGTGACAGAGAACCTAGATGGCTACTCGATGGTGACCTCTACATCTGATAATATTAAATAATGTCAAGTAACGTAACGACGATGTTGAGCAGGTCTGGGATTTTTACGCTTTGGTCGTAGATCGTGCGCCACCTACGGATACAGCCTTTGACAGTAACCGATAAAGCAATTGCAGGTGCAACTTGTTCTGATCAGCCGCTATACCTGTATTTTAGCCATGAAGCTAAACTGTACGCAAATTAGCATGACCGGTAAGTTAACCTTGCACTACATGGTTGAAGTGAAAATTGACAACGTAATTTTGTTCTTGCATATATGGGTATCTGACCTCAATACACACAATTCTAGGTGTTGAGCCTAAAGTCATTATATGCCATATACGGCAAAAAGAGACAAGCTCAATTTATATCCCGGTAATTTGTTTATTTTATTAGTTTAATTTAGCTCCTGCATGAGGTAACTTAGTAAGATATTGATGTTTATTAAAACTATGCGATTATAATATAGGACAAATGTTTTTTTTTGTAATGACGCGCGCGTTTTTGCAATACCTCTTTAGTAATGGTACTATTAATTCCAATTAGTGCATTTCCTGTTCACCAACAATTTGCTGAGGTCCCATACTTTGCTGTGGGAATATGGTGCCGTTGTACTAGCGTTACGAATGCGCAATGGTCCCCCCTGGTTGGACATCCCAGTATCGTGTGCACTATGTTCTTAATCTCATCGCTGCAGTGGGACGGGAGCCTTTAATGCTGCGTAGGTATATCTGGAGTTTCGTACCCTTTCAGGGCCGTGGAAACCATAAAGAATAAGTTCTTCCTTTATCCTGTCTAATCAGTTATATTTTATCTGAATTTATGGAGAAGCTTGGAGCCCTTTCCGTCAAGTGATTCTATTTCTTCTGACAATTTTTTATTGTCTTGACAGGTCGTCAATTTAGTAAATGTATTCGAAACCTGTGGCAACGTGTCCTGAGTAGTTAATGCGTTAGATAAAGGTGGCAAACTTGGGTTCTGTACTTGGTCACCTTCCGCTGCCACAAGGTTTTGTTGTTTATTGTTATTTGTTATAACATGTATAATATGTACCAACATAGTTCGTTGTTTTGTAATCAATTGTTCCAATTGTTGCCATGAAACCGTACATTAATTAAATATACTGAAGTTATTCATTATGTACTGAACAAATTCCGGCTATTCGCCGGCTTACTGAGATGTAATACTGACTGTATTCCCATTATAACAAAAATAAGCGATACATTCTTATACTTAGGTCCTGAAAGACACATTGAATATAATTAGAAGTGATCGGCCTGGTAATGACTAGATAAAAAACATGTAGCAGTTTATTAACCAGTTAAAATGAAAGACGAAGATCAGAACATTAGTACGCCGAGGCTTAAACTCGTGTTGCTATCGTGTGAGAGCTTATGTCATGAAAGCCCTCATATTTTCCCGAGAATACCTGAAGATGAGCGATTTTTATTGTACACACCGTCACGTCTATTGACAGCTGGTAGACTTCAGGACAATCTCGTTTGTCAAGGAAAATAGTCGGTCTTAAGGGCTAGCTTTGCGCCTCACTACGCTCTTAGAAGACACTGTATGTGTTCTAGTTGTTCAGTTGCCTCCCGCCGTGTGCACTTTATCGACTCATTTTAGGTGGCAGATAGTACACCCGGAATTATACTGGTATCGTGTAAATTTTCAGACGAGTGCGAGTGTCTGCTATCTCAGTATATAGATGCACCGTTCTTGCTTGTAGAAGTTCAAGGTGAGACTGAAAGGTTGAAAAATAGGAAGGTGTTTGTACCCGACCTCGTCCGAAATCAACATATAAAGGCGGAGGTCCTATTAAAACCCCTCTGAAGGTCAAGAAGTGCTTGGAAATAGGTAAAGTTTCAGCAACCTGGTCAGAGTGCTTGCTAAAGGCCATTCCCAAAAACAAAGTGACACGCTGTGTCCATCTTTTTTGGCGAGACATTGCTAAAATCTGCACAATCAAGATTTTATTATGTCTTTGGGCATACCGTCTTAGCTCCTATCTCAAGGCACGGGAAATCTACCCCTCGGGACAGCATAGATTTCACGCCAGAGGTTCGACAATGGCCGCATTCTAGGACCTTTTAGACGACGTAAGGCCCTCGCTCACCGTCAAGCATCAAGCACTGTACGCTCTATTTGTGGACTACAATGCGGCGTTTGGCACTGCCCTCAGGGAAATTGTCATAGAGGAGCTAGCTGCTGCAAACGTGGCGCCACGAGTTTTGTAAATACTCGTAGCCATCCTGAAAGCCAACCTGGTCATCCTAGATGACTGCAGGAAGGAATTTCTGCAAACAACCAATATGCCATAGTTCACATATGCCCCAGATTAACGGAAACAAATGCCGTTTTCGAGACTTAATAAACACGTCTAATGTAACATATTGTGATAAAACCTACTTGAAAACTGCAGTCTTAAGTGGATTGTCGTACGCAAAAGTGTATTTTGAACTAATAAAAGTACTTACATGTTTTGTGAACTACGCTAACTACAGAAGCGTCTGAATGAGCAATTGACTTTTTTAAACACTTACTGATGAATTGCGGTACAAATGCGAACTGACTCTATTGTTACTAAACCAAGTTGCGGTTTGTGAAATGTAAACATTTGTACACAATATTCTCCTGTTACAAAATAAATGTGCGCAGCCAAAACGGTCCCACGTAATACATATAGCAGCACAGATTGCTGATTGAGTGGATGTCCTTATTAAGGCAAATTCGTAAAAAATCTCTTCTCCGCCCTTCTGAAGTATTTACCTAAAGTAGCTTCCCGGGGACTACGTGTATAAGTCGAAGAAAGTCTAACCGTGGTTTGTTGGAAGTTTATTTTTTCTGATTTCCGTGCTGTTTAGCCGGAATAGAAAGCGGGGCCTCACTCCCGGTTCACCAAAAAATTGCTTTGTTTTTGACGGAGTTCAGCAAGTCTTGTCCGAAACGTTAGCCAGTGCCTCGTTCACGCGGGTTTCCAGCTGATCTGGTGTCCGGGCCTGGATTTTTCGGTCACGCGAGCAATTAAATAAGAATCTGCACTGGATTTTGTTCTAGAGGACGTATAGAAGGTCAATGTTATATTAGACATTAAGAGATTTTAAGCATAATACACGTGGTAGTTAAAATTTCACGTTGTGTCTTTATTATATAGGATCATTCAAAATATCGGCAATCAACTTGACGCGGTAAATTGCGTCGAGCCTAAGCGCTCTACCGGAAGAAGGTTGTTACCTTTCTCAAAGTTCCAAAAGCAAACATTTTGAGTGACTCAACGTTTTGGCCAACGGATCAAGAAGATGGTCCGATAGAAGTTTGGGCTACTCCGAATGGGAACAAAATATGCGGTCTTCTATCCAATACGAAAATATTAGTTTAGAATATCTACGTACGCGCACCGACCATCGCTCCGTGATACTTCTCTGGCATAAACTTGACTGCGAAGACTGTGGGTCGCCCTGGCACGGACTTTGCTCGCTTCAGGTTCTTCGATGCTTTGTAAATGGGTTGTGGCAGGGCGTCGGCGAGCTTTAGGGGTTGCTGGGAAGGCTCATTAGATCAGAGGGCCCGCCTGGATCGCGTGGAGGCACGCCTCCGGGGCTTCGCAGAGAAAAACGGCCTTCAATCTCGATAGCAAGTACGGGCTTCAAAAAGGGCGCTCGAGAATTAGCGCCAATCAGTGGTTTTAATCGAAGGCCGAGCTCCACTGCAGGTTTCCGCGAAGAAGACGCGATCAATTCGTGGCCGTTTTGCTCGACGTAAAAACGCTTTTAACAGTCTTTCGTGAGAAGTCATATTTAAGACCCTTAGCAGGAAAAAACCCTACTTGTCTCCTCTGAACCATATCTGACTCCCTGCATGACCGGACTATCCAGTCCCAAGTAATGATCTTTAATATAACTGCAGGGGTGCCATAGGGCTCTATACCTGGCTTCCTAATATAGATAGCTTACGACAACGTGCAGCGGCTGAGTGACCTTGCCCCTAGAGCCGACCCCCTTGTCTACGCCGACAACCTCGTCTTCACCGTCCATCTGCTACGCTTTTATCAGGACCAATACTAAACTCACTGGGGCGTACCTGCCCAGCATCTGCAATATAATGCGGGAGTTTTTGTCTCAGTAGGTAACAGTGACGACTTTTAAGAACATACTTATAGCTAAATCAATTGTAAATGACCGCCGTTTTATAGACACATTTTAGATCTCCTGGGAAATAGCTAGCCACGAGTAGACCCACACCTCTCCCAATTGTTTGAAGTATTTGCACATGCAATTCCCGGTCGGTTGGAAGCATTAGGAGATGAGTAGTTTTAGTGGGTTGGAGTCCCGCACTACCGAGCCGCACTTGCAGACAAATTTCCTGCAGTGGTTTCCCTGTGTGCAAACCGTATTTTTCAGTTACTCCTCTGCATAAAAAAGACGGGTGCTGTGCTCAGTAAGATCCAGTACTCGACGCGTGGTCACCCAGTAAAATAGCGTGGCATTACTAAATCGTATGTGCTACTACTTTCTCCCGTGGGTCCCGTGTGACAATTTGTACAGTGGACAAGGATCCGTGTATCTCTTTCCATTAGTGTTTAATGAGCAGCATTCCTCCCGGGTCAAAGCCAAGAGTCACTTTCACGATTGTTTTTGTGGGCGTACGTTATATACCTAGTAAACATATACCTAGTACAGTCAACTGTGCTTAATATTATTTTTGGGCCGCAATGTTAAAATTAATAGCTCCAAGAATTGATGAACTTCCTGCTAAATCAAGTATTTTTGTTGTAGAGTGTATCGTATAAGAACTTTTGCTTTAACGAGGTACAATAGTTTTTAGTCTTGCTGGGGGCAATAAATAATTGGGACACCTTACCTAATGCACGGTAAAAAATGCATGAATTGTATGAAAAATGGGCTCGACTTCGGCTGACACAATCATAAGTTACCTGAGCGGCAGCCTGTGCTAGCCATTCAGTTTATGCGGTCAGAACCTACGTGGTACCATTTAAGTTCAGTAAGTTGCCGCTTAGGCTTAAATACTTGCGTCTCTCGATCTGCTTAACTTGGTTGATCGCGATGCCAAGCCAAAGTGCGCCAGAATTCAGGTTTACTGAGGCGTCCGATTCAAGAAGGGCATAATGCCATAGCCCTCCTGGTCCTGGTTGCGAAACTGCTTAAGTTGGATCCAGTGTGTAAGAAATGATACACCAACTTAGCCAAGTCAAGGGAATCGGGGTTGAGCTAATCGCCAATATTATACGTAGTTGTGCTAATATTTCAATAAAACTGATCAGTTATTGACGTCTGTTTCCGAACAGTTTAGCGCGTATATGTGGATTCTATAGATAAATCGCCTAATTGCACGACGGTTCGTGTACATCGTAGGAGTCCGCGTGTGATGTGAATCACAGTTTGCAGTAATTTAGCGGGTCGCAAATATATATATATATATATATATATATATATATATATATATATATATATATGGTTAAACTAAAATTATTTTAAATCGTTTTTTATTAACTACTACAGGGACCACTTTGTACATACCTGTTTGTACCCAAGGCCTTACCGTGTTTGAGGTATTCCCCACATATTTTTGTAGGATGAACATTGAAGGATCCCTTTTTACCTCTGAGTCACTGCTATATTTATTGCCATTTTGCCGTCTTCTGTGTCTGCAAAGCCTATTGTCTGCCTACATTGACAATTTTCTTTTGGTTTCTGAATTGCAGCAGCTATAGTTGTTTTGACAGCTGTGGACATAGGCATATTTGTCTGGACTTTGGAAGAAATACGTCGGGAACGGCCTGGTCCTCTACTAATAAATTCTACATTGGGAAGGCTATTCATAAATCCTCCGATTGATTCATTCGAATCACTCTACGTATTCAACTTGACTAATTATAAAGACTTTGTGGCTGGGAAAGTACCTATTGTGCGTGAGCTCGGTCCCTATGTATACAGGTAAGATTACTGCGGTACCCATCTTTTAAGATGCGTTTTGTATAGAATGTAGAATATAGGCTGAACCACGCATGTCTAATTAATTATATATATATATATATATATATATATATATATATATATAGGAAGGAGTTGACACCTTAAAATAGCGATTAATAGGCTACCCACACCCCAGTTTAACTCACATCTGCGCTGTCTATCGTTAAGACCTGGCACAAATACACTTTTCGTAGGGTTTATGACATCTTTCCCTGCAATACAAAAAATGATAAGATCCGTTTACGACATAACACACTACGACGAGCCGATTCGTTATGCTTTTCCTTTTATAGCTGTAGCAGCTACTCTCATTGGCAAGAATTCCGTCGATAAAAGAGTTTCGTTAGCTTCACCGAGGCTTCCAATTTGTTATAGCTGGCATGTAGGATCACACAGGGACGCGCTTTTATGAACATTGAGCTAATATTTTTGGACATGGACAGCTGCGAATCACTATTCCAACTTTTTGGAGCAAAGGGCTAAAAACCGTATGACACTGACACCGGTTAAACATGCATCCGAATTTGTGATTTTACACATAGACAGATTTGTGTAGTCTGCTGCATAGTACTGTTAAATTGCCACGGTATCAGAACTGGTCATAGGGGCTGAATACAACATACATCTCCACCGAGCAGAATTTAGTTCCACTTATTATTTATTAAGTAGAAGTGGTGCATAGCTCGCTGTACTCTCTCTCTCGGAATAAGCACAACATTTTTTTAGTTTATTCACGCTGTGATGATGATGCAGTTTAATCTATAAGGATTATCATTGCGGATCTGGATTTGTTTCGGTTTTGGTTTTTCCTAGGGTTAAACGCCACAGGGATTTGGATATCTATGGAAACAATACTATTGGGTTTTACGACGAGCAAATGTACTTTTTTGAGCCATGTATGTCGAACGGAAGCATACATGATAGAATTGTAACCGCAAACTACGCCGCCATGGCTTATTTTCAACCTGACGGCATACTTCGCATTTCGGCCTTTCCTCTCGTCAAGGAGACACTCTTCGTAACCACCACTGTCGACGAATATTTTTTTAGCGGGTAAGTTTCTGTTTCTTTATTGTACGATAGCAAGGCCCCTGATGACGCTTACGATGTGCCTGCAATACATATTCTCTCGTTGTCATCGCGTTGGACTTCCTGCAGCACGTAAATATATGACAATGACTAACCAGATTCAGCAAAATTCAGTTTTTTGGCACTTTAGGATACCACTGTAAACTGCTTGTCTCCTAGATTGTCCGACACATTTTCTCTAAAATCTGCTTGTTGTAGTCGCTAAGTCGTTTATTTGATTTTGCTGGTTGCATTTTGGTGACAAGTATTTGTTTTCTGGTACTACTTACCTGTTTTAAATACAAGGTGAAAGGATGCTTTTATGCCATTAGCCTGTGCCAATAACGCGGCCCGGGGCTGCTAGTTATTTTGCTCACCTTTTCGCAATAATGTGCGTTCCTCTTCTTCTTTTATCTAGTGGCCGGAACACGGGACAACTTATTTCTATACTTCTCAATAAATGTTTATGTCAGGCTATGTCGTCGCTCGTAAAAAGCCCATAGCGTCTAACAAATCAAAATAATGCGAGCTAGATAGAATTTGTAAAAACACCGCATAATGTATCAAGCACCAACGCAATTTCTAGTACCTGCCGCTGTAGTCCAGCAGATTGGCCAAATTTTATTTACGCCACGTAAAAAGGTGAATGTGTAAAAACACAATTATTCTTGGAGAAACTTGAAAAGGTTAACGACTAATGATCAGACAAATTATGCGTAAACATAAACACGAAATGGGAAACGGTCGTGCACTATAGTCTTCTGGTCCCGAAGCCCTGTGTACAAAGGACCTTGTAAACACGCGTTAAATTAGAGTTCCCTGAACTAACCTGCAATCGAGCACACCAGATGCAAGGAATATATACGCACTAGCTATTTAGGCCACACCCCCGCTAACATATGCATTATTCAGATTCATATTCAGAATGTTGTTTATTTGCGAAACTGCATTACAAATTCTTAAGTTTTCAGGGTAAAAAATGACATTTTATAATCTTATAGTGAATTTGCACAGTCACATGGTCATATATGCAGGTGTGTACCCAGTAAACCGGTGATACAGTTCCTCGCTGTGATACGGCACTGTAGCAAAAAAATACGCTCAACACAATAGTATTGCCTACCTTTTGTATGGTGGCTCCCATAAATCATGAATCAATTACCAACTCCGCAGCTTTTCACGTCGCAACGCCTGCCAATACCCTTATCGGTGTGTTATACCAAAGCCGGAAGCAAGATACTTTTGTAATATCCGCACAAATATACTGACAGGGCGGAGAGATCTTCTGCGTTCTGGTAGAGCGCTTCAAATATGCGACAGTCGGCACAATAGAGAATAAGACCTAAGTTTATTTTTGGCCCACGGTACCGGAAACACTTTCGCTCTACGCAGCCGCCTTCTCCGACCAGGCATCAAAGGGAATACTATATATGCCGGTAGTAGACCACAAGAGGTTTTATAGGCAAGCATGGCCATTCTAGGAATATATATTTTTGAGACAGGCAAAAGGTCATGAATAGCGAATAGATCACTGACTCGTAGCGCAGTCGGTAGAAGATCATTTTGAATCACCGGAACTTTTCAATGAATGCCTCTGTGCCCCCCACACCACAGAATTATATAACATAAAATAGATAAAAATAGGGCTTTGTAGGCAGTTCAAGCATGGCATTCCCCTATCCAACCGCAGGTAGACATGCGGGATGTCAGGGATAGAGCTGATTGAAGGAGAACGACAGAGACGCCTCTCCTACGGCTTCAAAGTAATACCAAAGTAATACCGAGCCTAGGGAGGTGGGGAGGAGTCCGGGTTTAGTGGGTTTGCGAGTCTCACACTAGTCACGCAGGCTGCCAGTGGCGCATGCGCATCATGCATTCCCGAAACCTTCCAGAACAAAAAAAGGCAGTTTAAACAGTGTGTCAAAAAAATCTATTGGGGCTGACTCTCAGCCAAGATTTAACGTCCATGGGACTGCTTTTTGCATTGCTTCATAGACGGACCCCCATAATTACAAATGTGCAATGGTGGGGCTCGAGCCCGCGCACCTATGTGTCTCCTCCGGTGGCGAGGCGCAGACGCATGCCACCACGCCACCGGGCTCGACTCAGTGTATTAACACCACTAGAAACGTTAGCCGGATCGAGCCGAAAAAAGATTATTGCGTTGTCAGCAAAAGCTATCGCCTTTCCCAGGTTATCGTGTTTGATTCTCAAGAGTATGAATTTTAGTAATATAAAAAACAAAAATGGACCAAGAACAGACCCTGCAAAATCCCCAAACCAACAAACTACCAAGTAAATTGAATTGGTCCAATCTTTACAGACTAAGAGTTATTCTCAAGATAAGATCTAAATCAGCTTACTAAAGAGAACGTGCAGCCCAAGTGGGTCAACATCTGGGTAAACAACGCATGGTCAAGGCAATTGGAAGCAGACGCCACGTCCAGGAACACGCCCGAACACGGCCGGTCCATTTCGACCGGGTCAACCACATGCTGCCACAGATGTGCTAGGACTAAGTCTGTCGATGGGTTTTACGAAAACCAAATTAGTCTAATGAGAGGAAGTTGATCAGCGTCAAATAACAAGTTAGACTCAGTTACACTAACTTTTCAAAGATCTTTGAGATATAGTCAACAACTGAGATAGGGCCGTAGATGGACGCAATACCTATCCCCTTTACCCTTGTATGATGGTGTTACGTTAGTAGATCTCAGAGATCTAAGAAAGCATTGAAAAGATAGGTTAATTACTCTTACCAAAGGAGCTGCAATAACAGAGGAGGCTTACTTTAACCATTTAGCCGGAATACAGATGATTCCACAGGGCCAGCTAGCATTCAAGTTCTTTATTGCGCTCTCAACTTCAGAGGTCCGCATCAAAGGCAACGAAAATGATTTGGACTCTTTTGGCCATACGGAGCCTTTCCAAATCATATGATTAGCAATGCCAAGCAAGATGACTCCAACTTGGCAAGATGAACCAAGTGGGAGTCATTTGGCGGACTTTCTGTAACAGGACCCGTTGCCTCCAGTGGCATAGATTCGATCACCTTGGCTGAGGCGGCCGTTGGAGATTCCACGGTCACTTGATGTAGTAATCTAGATTCCATCAATACTTTACGTTTCTCGATGAGCGGGACGAGTGTGGTCCTTTGCAATGAACGTACTTGGCTTCATTCTTACAGTGGACGGCAAGATGCCATTTCTGCCCACAGTGCCGACAAGCAGGCTCATTGCGCCACCATATGTCCAAACCTCAGACAGCGGTAGCAAGAGAGTGGGGTACTAGCTGACTTCACTACCTCATACGAGCGGAAAGCCAGAAAGACCTTAGCGGGTGGTATCTTATATACAATTTTATTAATCAATTTATATTACAATCCGGTGTAAATAAACGTGTTAACTTTCAGCCTATAACAGCCCTGGTGTGCACCATTCGGCAAGCGACCTCAAAACTGAGATCGCGTTGCCCCGCTGGACGTCAATGGAAAGTCTTTGGCGCAAAAATTGTGCGGCTCTCTTGTCCCCAGTAGTTATCTTTAGTCGTTCGCCCAATTTAGTAAGTATTCTTTCAGTCAAGGGGCCCGGTGGTCCCAAGGTTTCGAAGGCCACTGGGCTGAAGTTATGGGCTCTTGCCAGTTCGGCATATTTGTTCATTTTGTTCGTTTCTGCTTGGGTCGCGGCGTGACCAGCTCTAAGTGAACCGAAACCGACCATTGAGGGTGAAAGTGAGTCGGTTACGGTGGCATCCCATATGAGGGTACGGCCTCGTTCAAATGGGATGAGAGTCATCCCGTCGGGACGCTTGCCGTCGTTTCTGGTTAGTCCAGTTGGTTCCAGTGTACTTGGGTAGCCTGCCGTCCTCAGGGCCCTTGCTATTGTGTCGTTGATAGCCGCGTGACGTGGTCGACGACCTTCACTGAGGGCGCAGGATAGAGCGTGGTGAGCTCTAATGCCCACTGGCTCCCCGCATCGGCATATGTGAGGGTGAACGAGCGGCGTACCAAGTCGGAGGCCAACGCATATTCTTGTAGTGGCATCATCCAGTAAGGTTCCTAACGATGCACTGGGTAGGGCGTGTAGCCAATCGCTCGTGTTTTGCGGAGGTTGCCCTAAGCCGAGCCCTAGTAGAGTCACTGTCAGCTTGATCAATAAGTAAACAAGCATGTTGATCGGCTAGCATGGCCGACCACTCACTCTGAGATGCGACGTTATTTGGTGAAGTTCCAAGAATCTCAACCAAATTACTCGTGACTCGATCTCGCATGGAGGTAAATTCGAGCTGGCCGGCTTCGTCAAGAAGTTCGCAGACCTTGCCGGAAACCTGGTGGGTGGCAGCAACTATCGCAGGGAGTGCTAATATTGTCGGGTCTGGTAAGCCAAGTCCCCCCTTGGCTATTGGCAAGAACATCTGTCGTTTGGCTGTATCGTCCAGTTTGATGTTAAGCAGATTGGTTATTGTATTGGCTGTAAGATCATTGAAGCGTCGTAGCTCGTCCGTTTCGCCGGTAAGTTCGATACCCTTCAGAATATGAGTTAGGCGTGTGGCTAAGTAAGAGCACCTTAGCAGGTAAAGACCGCTATGGTAACCTATCAAAGGAAGGCGCTCCGAAGCGGTATTCAGTTTATCCAACCACTTCTGCAACACGGGGGCAACACCTTCCTGAAGTAGGGGTACCCCTAGAAGCTCTACTTCGTTTGCGCTGAGTATCTTGCAGCCCGGTAACAAGTGCGTGATCTCAGAGGTTGTTGAATCTGCATCAGGATTCCATACGAACAGTTCGCATTTCGAGGGATTCAGGGCTAAGCCGCTTACGTTCTCGAAATCGATAATCTTCTGTATGTCACTAGCGATTGTAGAGGCGTTGCCTGCGAGTACGCCATCGTCTAAGTACCACATGTTAAGCGGGCTTTCGAGCGATTTGATCAGGTCGTTAACTGCCAGGCAAAACAAAGGTGGACCCAGAGGGTCTCCTTGTATACCTGTCTCGGACGATAGTATTAGGTCAGACGTTACAAGACAAGTTGGACGTCTATATGAGGACTCGACATAATGGTACATGTCTGGGGTTGAGTCCTTGATTGTCCTTAGCAAATGGTCTCTTCTTATCGTATTAAACGCATTTGAAAAATCCAACTTGAGCAAGTACGTAGGGCAAGTCCTGGAGGCCAGGAAAGAGCGAGTTGTATGAACCGCTGTTTCTACTCCGGCTTTGACCGAGAACCCCAGTTGTCGGTCGTCTATTAGGTGTGCGAGCTGTCCTGTGTTATCTCTTATGCTGACCTTCGAAGCAATCCTGCGCAGGCATGATGAGCATGCTATCGGTCGGATAGAGCCGCACTTCTTTTTCAATGCAAATAATTTAGCGCCGAAAATGATTGGTAAAAGTTCCGCTGGTGGTTGCCCGAAGCGCAATATGTCAACAACTTTGGCGATAGATATTGCCAATTTATTGGCTGTTTCTCCCAGGTTTGGGGACAGCAAGTCGGCTAGTAGTCTTGAACGGATAAAGTCTAATCCTGCTGAGGAACTTCTGGGAAAAGATTGAACAGCAGCAAAAATGTCTTCCTTGCTTGTGGATCCAGAATCTGTTGATGGTGGCTCAGGCCATATAGGCTCTGCTGGTGCAGGCGGGTGTTTCGCTCTTAGTGCGTTGGCGGTATCTTCGCCAGATGCAAACGTGTCTGTAGAAATTAGGATTCTAGCAGCATTGGTGCTAGAGGAGATAATTTGGTTAAGACTCTTCTAGCAACATCGAAGTCAGCATGGGTTCGCGCGTTTCTTTGAGCGGTTCTGTGGGCCGTCAGGTTATGCAACCTGGTGCCGCACTCGTAATCCCGGAGATTCTTCCTTATGATTTGCGCTAATGATTGGTTGATATTTCTATTGGCTGGGAGGCGGAGTATGACCGGTACGAAGGAAAATAAGGCTAACCAAGCGTGGAAACTGTTCTGAGTGTGTACATCATCGAGCACCTTAGTGAGGGTCAAGGCTAAGATATGCCTAATGGATTTTGGTGTGATACGTACTAACTTAAAAGTTTTACTAATGTCTTGAAGTTTGACTAGGATATCTTTAACTGAAGTATTGGCGGGGTGACTCGTGTCAATATCGGGAGACGGTGCTATATCTGTCGGGTGTTTTGCTCTAGTGTGTCGTGGTAAGCCACGCCTGGTGTATAGTAGGCCACACACCGGGCAGGGAACTTTCAGGCTAGGTTCGGCGTCTACGATGTTAGGTTGTACCAGCAGTCTCGTCGTTGTTGTTGGGGTTGAAGAGCTCCCGGATGGCAGGTAGGCGTGGTCTTCCATTATGACGAGGTGTGTTTAAGCTTCTCAACAAGTGGAAGTAACGCAAGTAGGGGCTGAAGAACTTCAGTAATAGTTTCGATCGCCTTAGCTAGCTCTGGGCTGACTACTGAAAGAAGGCCAGACAGTGACGACAGGTTGGTGAGCGTCTTGTGGGCCTTGGCATTGACCCGGCGCCGTGGTAAAATAACACGAGACTTTCTAAACGATCCAGCTCGTTGTTGCCGCGGCATTCGTTTCTTTTTCGGCGAGTTCCTGGGCCTAGGCAAAATTATTGATGGGTTTCCATCTTCAGAGGTAGTTATACCTCTAACCGCAGCGGCATATGTTTTTTGGCCAATAGCGATATCGGCCGGTATAGGCGCTTGTTTGCAAGCTTCTTCTATAGTTGCTGCGGGGTGATTTACTTTCACCTGCTGGAGTGTACGGGCCTCACTGATGAGTCTACTCTTCTCCCTAAGGAAGAAAAGTCTCGGGCATGAAGACGCTCCAGCAGGATGTGGTCCACGGCAATTAACACACCGAGGTGTGTTTTGACATGAAGCGGCTATATGCCCCTCGGTTCCACATCTACGACAAATTTTTTGTAGGCTACACTGACTTGCTATATGACCGGGTCGGAGGCATTTAAAGCAGACCATCGGTTGATCCGGTTCGAGCACTACGGCGTGCGACTTATAACCCAGAAATATAGAGATCGGTGGTTGCCGGTCAAATGTAAGTATCACCCGGTCTAAGGGCTTCCGCACATCGCCCCGAGTGGCGTGCAGGCGACGAACTTGAGTCGCTCCTAAGTCTTTTAATTCCTCTAGGATTTCTGCCTCTGTAAAGGCGATGCTAACACCTTGAATTCTTGCCTTGAATGAAGCTATAGCTGGGCATGAGGCCTTTACTTGTATCCCGTTTAGTTGCTTGATGTTCAACAGAGAAGTTGCTGACTCCATGTTAGAAGTCCAAACGGCGATACTTGACTTGTCACCAGAAATTCTACTTCCTGGGGACAATGTGTGAATTGCCTTAAATAAAGTTAGCAGTGACCCTTCTTCAAAGTTAACGGGCGTATTATCTTCGGTGGGTTGTCTGCGAAAGACGACTTTGAGGGTGCCTATGGTACCTGCTTTAAGATAATCTCTAAACTTGTCCAACTGCTTCAGTTCTCGCGCCGCCAAGCGCTTCTCCTTACGGGACGTGTGAACTGTGAATCTACCATTATCATCGTCCCTGTTAACCGCTTCGTCTTGAACAACTTGTTCTATAGGCTCAGATAACCTCTTCCTCCTCTTTACGCCTAAAGGCGTGTTATTTTCCAACGTCGGGGTGGCGTTTTCACAAACGGGATTTTCATGGGCGGCCTTCGGGTTATCTGATGGTAACACTACAGCGTTGGGCGCTGTTCCACTGAGCACTGTACTGCTCGTTGATTCATTTCCAGGTGTTGCATCTTTGCGCAGTCTAGTGATGTCCAGAGAGCGCGGAGCAACAATTGGAGGTGGCTGTGGCCCAGGGGCCATGACGTTCTTCGGTATCGAACGGTAATCGGTATCGGTATAAACAACTGTCGCACTCAGAAAAAAAAAAAAAAAAAATCTTATTAAAGTGGAGAAGCACTCTGTCCGTGGGAATTCTAGATAGTACATCACCATTTCTTCGCTTGATCTTCTCCATTTTGGCCGAGACAACGCCGGCGCCCAGTAACAGGCCAAATTGTGACAGCTGGCCATAACCTGAATGCCCAAGACTGACTCCATTTTCACTGCCTTCTTTGCTTCATCTGCAGTATTAAACCACAAGTTAATAGAACCAGCCTTGGATTCATGTTCGGCTGAGCGAAATAACTTGGCCAACTTGCCACAGAGAGGCAATAGTTTCTCCGTAAAAGGTACTTCCGAGAAAGTCGACTCCCCGTTTACCAGGCTCTTCGACCGGCGTGCAATCACGACTCAAAAAAATCCCTTAGAGCACTTTATTACGCCCTCTCGTATAGCCTGAATTTGGCCTAGTGTCTTATCTATGCGCTTAGCTGCGTGTTTATTGACGACCAAATTCCAGGTACTCGATGAATTATCTGATTGAGCAGCAACGTTCGTGCCACTAGAAGCCCCTCCGGTCGGCGCACCCGATCCGCATACACTTGTCACCGTACCATTTGTGGTGTAAACTGTTGTCCGTAAAAAGTGGCATCACCTGGATTCTAACTCTGATGGATCTGAGCTTCCTGGGCCTAGTCGGCCTCGATACTCTGAATCAGATGGCCCCAAAAATCCCTCCCAAAAAGTCCAAAATACAAGCCCTCACAACACATTTCCTAAACGCAACATAATTTCAACCAACCTTACCCATATGTCAAATATAATTTGCGTAGGTGAGGACCATACTATAGTCTTAAACAACTTTCTGAACAAACATTTTACACACACTGTCCGACGTCGTGCCTTTAGAGACACCTTCCACTGAAGCGTGAGTATCTAAAAAGCAACAGCGACGTCAAGACTACGCAAGTACTCAAAAACTTTTTAGCCAAAACCGATCTTAATGCGCTCATGAGGTGCTGTACGGCAAACACACCATACACAACATGTAGGCCACCGAAGTTGTAGAACACTTGGCCAACTCGATGACACAACCACCCCCTGAGCCACTTCCTTGCCCCGTATACACTCCCAACTCTGATCTTATCGAAGTTTCCTTTCCTATTTCCCTAAAGGAAACCCACGTAGCTCTCTGCGGACCTTCTAAAGCACTAGGCTTTGTCTTTCGTCCCTCCGTAATCTCCCGTTAGAAGTAGTCTGTTGTCTTCTTAACATAGTATTAATTAGCGATATTGCCACAGCCTATGAAACCGCTCGCTTAGCGTTCATCCCTAGAATTAACACTGCCACATCCCCAAGCGATCCGCGACCCCTATCTATTGGCTCATACAAAATTCTCTCTAGACGCCTTCAGAACTCTATTAAGTTTCTCCTAATCCAGCGAGCGTTTCCTATAATGGTACATTCGAGAATCTTGCGGTTCTGGATGGCATCCTTAACGATGTTAAATCTGCAGGACGTGAGCTTAGACTCGCCTCAATCGACATCCGTAAGGCGTTCGACATGGTGAGTCATGGCTCCGTCCTGTGGTCACTCCGGATCCGCGGATACCCGGAGGTTTTCATTAATTATATCGAACGCTTGTACCTCTCCTCTAAAACTCTTATAGAACTTGGACAAGAATGTCGCACATTTCGGCCAACTTGGGGTGTTAGGCAGGGAGATCCTCTGTCCCCCTCTTTATTTAATCTAGTTCTCGACAACATTTTTTCAAAATTAGACAGATCTAATATAGGCTACCAACTTACTAATGACTTCCGTCTTATGGGCTTAGCCTTTTAGCCTCCACGAAATCTACTCTCTAGCGGCTTCTTAATATTGCGGACCCCCTTTTGAAATCCCGAGGCCTTGAAATTAATACTAATAAAAGTTTTACTATCTCCCACCTATTTAATAGGAAGGAAGGTAAATATTTTATTAATACCATACCTGAATTTAACGTTGGAGATCGGCAATTGCCAGCTAAAGGTATGAGCGATCGATGGAGATATCTGGAAGTCGACTTTGACAGCAATGGCAGAGTTGACTCCACCATGGATATAGTTCTTAATTTACTCAATTAACAGACTCACGATAGCTCCCCTTAAACCCCACCAAAGACTCGTATTTTGGAAAGACTTTCTCATTCCCCGCCTCCTATATAAACTGGTCTTCAGTCCCAGACCATCTCACGCACATTTAAAAAACACACGAAACGCCTTTTGTACATTACTGGATTAAGGGTATGCCCTACCTATCTGGTATGAAGTATTTAAACCTAATAAAGCTCAGTATCAACGCACTACCAACGCGTGCCAGATTGGCCAGGGGACGCCCGGGCTACAACAAACGTTGTAGGCACGGGTGTCGCTCAGATGTGCGATACAACACACAAACAAACTATAATGAGACATGCCGACGTCTGTGATCGCGTGGCGCGTCTTCTCCGCGAGAGGGGGTCATGAGGTGGTTCGTGAGCCAGTATTCCGTCGACCGGGCGCAACGGGTCGAAAGCCCGACCTCGTAATAACAACACCTACCAAGTTATGGGTTTTAGATGCCAAGGTTTGCGGCTCGAACAGGGACCTAACCAAAGCGCGGCAGGACAAATTCACCAATTATGACGTCGAGTTCCTAAGAGCGGCGCTCTCCGACCCGCAGAAACCTCGCAGATTCGGATCCATCACTATCTCTATGAGTGGTGTATGGGACTCCGAATCTGCGAGTACGTTCTTGGGGCTCGGCGTCACGAAGAAGAATCTTATGGATCTTACCGTCTTAACGTTGCAAAGAACCTTGAGGATATACCGCTCGCACCGGGTCCATAAGAGCGGGGGCTACCATTAAGCAAATACACGGACAGCTGATTATTAGCCTCACGTGACACCTTTTTACAACCATTTTTATTAAAGCGAGCACTGCCGAGCGTGCAAACGTATTGTAAATGATTTATAAATCATCACATTATGTTCTATATATATACACGAATGTTGAAGAAAAAGTCCGAAAAGGCCTACAATCCTTTTACAGTGTCAAGGACCCATGCAGACTGTCGAAAGAGGTTGCTGTTAATCTGTTTAACCTGAAGATTGCACCCACAGCTCCTTACAGTGTTCAGGTGATCTGGCCGTATCTCACGAAATCGAATTTATGGGCGTTTGATCAACTCAAAGCCAGTTTTCTAAAGAAAGCACTAAACGTCCACCGCACTAGCCTGAATAGGTTAGTGTACTTACTGGCATCGTCGCCGTTATTCGTCGAGGACTTACAGAGGATGTACAACCTGCCGAAGACGACGGTTTTTAGAGAACACGTCTTAGACTGGGAAAATAAAATGGCCGACATCGATCCGCTGTATCGGATTTGTGGAGAGTCTGCAGTTATGAAACCCGGCATCTAATCACTAGATTTGCCGTCCACGGCTTCCATCTGAAGATCTGTGCGCGCGAGAAGTTTCTTGAGATCTCGGCGGAGTGTAGATGTAAACTTTGTGGCTTCCCGTGTGATCTATATTACCTTCAGCGTTGTAAAAGAGCAATTCCGCTGTCTCAACTCTGGAAATGCGATGTCTATGATTTATATTTGTAAACCAATCATTGGTTAATAAAACTACTACTACTAATATATATATATATATATATATATATATAAGGATGTAGTTTGGTAACACTATTTGTCGATGAGCAACACTTATTAGTTACATTTAAGTAAGATTTGCTAGGTTAATAATGCGTGTTCCTTTGTGTTGCATTGCTTCAGATATACCGATAAAGATGTGGCCGAAAACCCCAACATCGCTTTGCCAGATCATCTCGGCAGGTACGCATTTTTCACAGGATACAACGACACATCGCTATACGACTACGTGCTGGTGTATACCGATGCAAAAAGAGTCAACCACGTTAAAGAGCGCGATGATTCGAAGTAAGTAGTCTTGGCTTACCATCCTAAGTAATTTATCCTGAAATAAGTATCACTATCGAAACGCGTAATGTAGCGTATTTAAAGACCCAATTTAATCAGCCCCAAAAAAATAAGCAAACAAAAGTTGTTATATTCACTCGTTTTGATTTATTTAATTTGATATATAAAACAGTTTAACCTACTAAAGAGTAACTAATGAAGTACTGCTGATATTGTTTATGTTTTAGGACTCTTAAAGGATATGGAAAACGTTGTAACAAAAGGGAGGGTACAGGTAAGTTATCAAAGAGCACATACGCATGCCCAAATAGTTAGTTAATTAAACATCCTAACCTTGTCTTGATGAAAATGTCAATCAATACTTTTTAAATCACGTAAAAGCGGCAATTGATAAATGCAAAATTTGAATTATAGTTAATTTAGTCATTAATCTACTTTGGACAGTCATGCGTACGCTAGGGGTACTACATCCAGTACACAGAGTTTTCATAATGATTGTACACATTAGTAAACGCTTTAACATAAACCTTAACGTTGCTTCATCTTATTTTTCAACAGATGGCGATTTTTTCCCAGCGTTTGAAACGCCGCCGAGGGACATTAAGATATATCGTAAGCAATTTTATAAGCCTTGGGCTCTGCACTTCGAAAAACCGTTCGTGCTTATGGATGAACCAATCGCTCGCTTCCGAGGAGGCAGCGACTTGTTCAATGAGACTGGCGACCCCGAACTCGATAAGTACGCACTCTTTTTCTCTAGCCATATGGATGAAGATAGACTCTAGATAGATTCGAATTAGTGCCTTTTCATACTCAGGGTCTTTTTGAAAAATGAAAATTGACTCGCTTACCACAGTGACTGCACCTGATCACCATATAGGTGCTTTTGCCCGAATCCAACGCACATTAAGGGGACGTTCGACGCAAGCCTGCGGAATACGTACGAAACCTATTTAGGAAACTTGCTCACGGTACCAGTTGTATTGAGTCAGCCTCATTTCCTTAACGGAGATCCTTCGCTGCGACATTTCGTCAGTGGATTACACCCCGATGCGAAAATGCATACTTCCTATATTGACATTCATGCGGTGAGTTTTGCCATGCGTTCCTGTGATTAAGAGCAAACAATTATTATGCAATTTGTACTTTTACTTTTGTTTTCATTTGGTATTTCTTGACACATGCGGTGAGTTTTGCCATGCGTTCTTGTGATTAAGAGCAAACAATTATTATGCAATTTTGTACTTCTATTTCTGTTTTTATTTGGTAATTCTTGACACGGACCAACTGTTCGTTGCCCACACAGGCACTAACTGATAAACAAACTGATAAATCACAGATATCCTTTGTGATAACCTCTTTTTTGGAACGTACACGCGTGGATGTTTCAGTTGTTACCATGTGCTGCCATTGCTGCGCAGTTTAATCCTTTTATTTACAACTTAAGTCGTTTTTGCTTATTTTTTAGGCAGTTGCACCCTAAAATTGGATTTGCCATGCGACCATAAATATAAAGTAAACACGATTGGTATTTTATATTATGACCTTTTTGTGGTAAGTATACGCCTGTGGCCTTCTTAAGCCTGCTAGTTGTATCCCTTTATTACTGCAAGTCCGACGTAAGCAGAACCAGTTTGACTACAAGAGGGCAAATCAAAAACTGTTAGGGCATATATAAAGGAGCACGAATTGAGGGTTCTACTCAACCGTAACGCTGCAGCTTTGTTAGTTATTTTGTATTAATACAAAATATATATTTATTACACAATCAAGCTAACCCTGGTAAAGCCCCGAGCCCGAGGCCGCATATCCGCGTTAAACTACAACTGATAATATCTGCAGTAAAGATTCTGCTCTCTTTTTATCATTCTTACTTGCTGTCTTTTCCAGTTTCTCCTAGGAGTGTTAATATTGAGTCACCCATAACCCCAATGTTTCTACAGCAGTTGTCTGTACTAAAAAAGTTGCCTCTAATTTAACCGTTCATCTGCCAAAGTGGTGACCGCTTATGCTGATCTCGAAGTTTGACTCGTGTGAGACAGCGCCAGCAAAGCCTACGCGGTTGCGTCTAATACAAGGGCCTTTCCAGAAAAGATTATGGAGACTAACCATGTGCTTTGGAGTAAATTCTTTGGGAGCGACAAGGCGTGAGTGCTTCCCGCAGCTTCTGAGGTCATGTTTTGCCGCCGACGATACCGGTATATTAAACAAGAAGCATGAGATGCACATAGCCAACCACAGGCCGCAACAATGCGCAAGTGTTGAATTTTCCAGCATTATTTCCAACTGCGGTAGGGTGATACCTTGGTTAAGGGGATAACTGGGAGTATATTGACGCTCGACTCGTTAAAGTTCTACAAAAGCACCGCCCACTGTATACCGCGAAGTCATGGGGAGCTATACGAAGGCAGAGGTGATAAATATGGATAACGCACGGCAGATGACTGAGTAGTACCTTAGTATAGATACCAGTCATACAGTCATATAGATACCGGTCATACGTCACACGTCCTGCACAAAACCCAAGCTTGTTTTTTGGATAATTTCTCGTGAAGAAGTGTAACTAACTCAGCGCCAGGCGTCTCAATAATATCTTGTAGATGCAGCTTATATATTCTACAAATGAACAATACTGTAGCAGACAAAAACGCAGATCCTTATACGAGCATGAATGGTAAGAACCCTTACCGGGTTAGTTATCGCGGGCTAAATGCCGTAGGATTTTTTTTATATTTTAGAGGACTAACTGGAAAATGCAGTTGCACACACGGTCACCACGGCGGGGAAACCCCTCTAACTGGGAACTGCTTGCGCATCTCATTAAACAGTCAGGAGGACAAATTTACTACTCCTGGCGGATGTGTTCCTCGGGAGCCGCGGGGAGGGGGGCGCCGTAGGGGATCGGGGCTTTATAAGTGTTGGCTGTTTTTATTGCCTTCTCTGTCACCCGCCGCAAGTGTTCAGCGCTGCGGAGACCCCTGTCTAGGTCTCCTATATATCTTCTAGTCTTCTATATGAAAGTGTAGGGCAGGGTAGCTTCTCCGTCCCGCCAAAAGTATGGCCTTGCTTATAGTAAAAGCGAGAGTGAGACGAGTCACCTGCATCCAGTGGGCGATATCGACAAGTGCTTTATTTGCACGACTCTGTAACAGACCCGGGACTTAAACCTGGACGGTCAGGACAAAATCGTCGGCATAGGCTAGGAGGTCGACCCAGGGGAAAGTGTTCCTTAGACGCAGCACGTCGTCGTATGTTATGTTTTAAAGCAGAGGGCCAACTATGGAGTCGCGTTAAAATTGGTTCCGTGAGACACTATCTTTCTGTACATCAGGCAGTTTAATACGATTCGGAGTGGATGAAAGAGAGCGTTATTCCTGTGAAGAGTCTCCAGGATGACTCCACGGTAGGCTGTTAAAAGCGTTCCGGACATCAAGCAGGCTGGCGGGGTAAATGTCTCGTCTTCTTAACGGAGACTTAAGGAGGAGTTCAGGCCTGCGTCTGGATTTGCCGTGTGGCGTTTATAGTTGACTGGTCCTTACGAAACCAGTGTTAAGCCTTCGACAGCAAGCCGTTCCCCTTGGCAAAAAAGCGGAGGCGTGCCTCCACGATGAACTTAAATGCTTTGGCCATGTAGACATGAGTAGACAGACGAGGCGGAATGAGCTGAGGCATTTGGGTATGGAAACAAGGCCTGCGGCCCTCTATGCACCAGAAAACAAGCCCGACCGAAGCATCCCCGGTTGCCGCTGACGCCACTGCTTCTGAGAACTCTTTTATTAGCGTCCTTAAAGCGGACACTGGGATATCGTCCTGGCCCGGCGCCTTTCCCTGTTTAAGGCATTCTGTACCTCTTGTAAGGCCCCATTGCCCTCTTCTAGAACCTGTAGGTAGAAGGATTGCTTTCCGCGCCTCTTCGGGCATTATTACTACACTGCGCTTAAGGGAGTAGCATTTCAACCATCTTGTATAAGCGGCCCCAGCCCCAGGGGTCGTCTTCCAGCACTTAGAAAAAAAGCCTTTTAGTAGCGGTGTTTCCTTCTGGAAATTTTCTTGCGCAGGAGGACCTGCAGCCTCTTGTTCTCAGCTTCGTGGTATCCGGCAGTATCTCCCTCCTGCGCAAATTGCCCGGCACCAGTGCAAAGCCGCCGCGTTTTTTTACCTTAGCTGTCTAAGCGCGGCCCTTCAGCAGTGCTTTTGTGTGCCGCAGCGTCCCGGGTGTGTACTACGACTCAGAGAGGCCCTGTAGACCGTTACAAGGAGCCCCTGAAACTCCGCCACCGTAGTCGGGGCGGGTCTTCTGGTCCTATAGAAGGTGGGTGCATCTGTATTAAAAGCGACTAAGCCCTCGGCCGCCAATCAGTCGGGGACTTCTAGTCCCGTTCGAGTAATTATTTTTTTGTATGTTTTTTCTCGGAGGTTTCGGGAACTGCATTATGCACATGCATAACCGTCAGCTCTTAGTGTGGGACCCTTCGCCCACTGAAACCCGTCCTCCTCCGCACCCTTGTTCAAGATTGGACTTGTGTGGCACTACTTTGAGGCCATGAGGAGGGAGTCTCTCACTTCGACCTGCTCATGGAAAATACCTTTGGGTAATTCCGGCAGAGCACTATGCGCTGGCCGCTAAAATTACCAGTTATAACTAGAAGTGGGACGTCAAAGACAAGTCATCCAAAAGCCTATTTAGGTCGTCAAGTGGATCATTAGGGCTGCAGTAGCAGGAATCAAACGTCTAACGTTCGCCTCATCAATCTAGGTAAAACCAAAGCCGCTACCTTGTCCGGGAATACGAAGCTTGCTGCGACGTTTCAGGATCAGTCGTTTTGTCGGTGTTCGAGAGCTTGTTTCCCGCCCACCGGACGTTGAGTTTATTGAGCAGCAGCAGGTCAGTGTTAGACCGGGTACCGCGGCGGCGGAGTTTTTCTAGTTGCCCTCTGTACTTCGCCCAAGCGGCGACGTGAGTCGCGCGTCCCCCTTCACCGCAGTTGTATTTTAGCAGATTGAGGTCGATTTACAAACATTCCCTGAAATGGTGCCCAATTACATCACAACTGTGGCACGAGCCACAGTATGTACACACGCGCTGGTAACTTGCGCCATCGTCAGCGGCAACGCAGGATCTATCTATTTTGAGATTGGGCATGAGGACCACCCCAGGTAAATGCGTTCTAAGTTCGAAACCCTGGCGGCATCAGTGGGACGTCCTTTTGTGGGGGTCTACGGTCCCTCAATAGGCAGCGCCTCGCGGAGGGCAACGTCGTGATGTCTGTTCACGATGTTCCTGAATAGGAGCCGTCTTAGGGAATAGCGGTCGCCTCTGACTTCTGTCTCCCTAGCTGATTGCAGGGTCTAGAGAAAAGACTCGGCCTTTACTCTGGCGCGTCTCCGCTGGACTCGATTTATCCTGACGCTGTGGGCGTTGGGGTCTACCTTGAAGCCCCGCCCCCTAATTATATCGGCGTAGCTCTTGCCTTTCTTCTTTTTTAGAAGAAACGTTGCTGTCATGCTAGTGCCATAGAACTGGTAGACCATGTTCTGCCATGTGGTCTTGCCTGAACGGCCGTCTTCGCGGGCAACCAAGATTTGAAGGGGGCTCTCCTTCAGGATGCTGGTCCCAAGGCGCGACCTCTTCGTGTAGGTGGCTGCTGGCCATTCTAAAGAGAGGAGGTCCCTTAAGTTTGGCAAGTTGGCTCGATCATGGCGGTGTTGATTTCAGCCTGCCGCTCCAGAGCAAGGGTGTCAGGCGTACACTGGCTCCCTGAGTCCCTGGTTTCGTTGACGGTCAGTGTGCTGACTTTTTGTCTCCGTGACTAGGTCTCTTTTACCGCGACGCAAATTTCCGTAAGGCTCTTTACCATTGTGTTCATGTTTTTCTACTGGTCGTGTGGTTGGTAAGCTTGGGTGGGTTAAATGCATATACACATCCAGGAAGCCCAGCCAGGCTAGACTACTGATTGGCTAGAGCCACTGCCCTTGTTCGCTCGGTAGGCAACGTATGAACTTTTTTGGAACTCTTCGAACACACGGACCAATTTTTTTCCAAAAAAATATTACAGAACCTTTGTAGTGATTAGTGATTGTGTTGGGCTCCCTACCACTAAAGCCGTCGAGTACAATTGATCAGCCTATTACAGGCCTCGGGTTCCTGCACGTTTCGACTAAGTTGTACGGAGGAAAGCCAAACACGATCGCACCTGACGACTGACAGAGATAGACTTAATGCCGTGGAACTTAAAACAGCCACCACGAAGTCATAACAAATTTTCAAATAAAAATTCAGATCATATGGCAAAGCTAACTAGCAAAAGGGAGGACTTTTGGCCTCTCAGCGAACCTCTCCCATATCCAGTCGGGTTAACAACATCCTTCCCTACCTACTTAAAAAGATTGAAGTGAGATTCAAGGTCTAATGGACAGATCAGCGAGCTCATCTGGAGCCTCATTTTTCGCAGCCAGTAATGATCAGATGTTCAGTATTGTCTTTCCCTGATGGAAGACCGCCTAAGGCTCTAAAACTCTCTCACTTGAATTTATAATCACCAGCTAATAGCTCAAAGCTTATAAAAGCAAATTTTTCTGTAACCCTAAAATTGAATAATAAATTTTGCTCGGATATATATGCCAGTTAAAATGTGTAACTACAGATTTACTGTAAAAATATGATATTTTGTGTCTAATTTAAATAATTCATTGGAGATAAGTCCATTAAAACATCATATTACCCCTGCGATTTGTCTTTCTAGAAATCTGGCATGACGATTGACAGGAGAATACGGGCTCAGACTAATTTAAAGTTGATACCTTTGAAAACAGAAAAGGTTCCGAAAATAATATTTCCCATATTTTGGGTGGAAGTGGTGAGTGCTACCCAACATTATTTGTGGTTAAAAAATGTTTTGTGTTTGAGGTTTATAATTTAAGTATTATCGTGCCCTCATATATGCATAATCTCGTACACATTTTGTGTATATGTTTATTTTAACAATATGTAACACATGTACCTACGTATAAACATGCTCATAAAACAGTGTAAATTGATACTGTTATACCTTTTAAATATTACAAGTTTCATAAAGTATCATAGTCGAGAAATTAAGTTATCCTTTAAAACACATTTTGCTAGTTGCCATGTAAACGTTAGAAAATAGACCTAATGACCCTGGACAGCCAGCCAGGAAATTCTGACAAGATGCGCTGTAGTATTTGCCGGTGCACGTAAGTGCCAGATAGCAAACCAATGAAGTATATTTATCTATTCGAACACTGTCATCAAAAACATAATGAAAGAGAGATTTGATTTAAGATTAAGCATGTTTATTACTTTGCGTGTGTCTTAATTGTTTATGTGAAGTTTAATCGTAACAAACAAACCGAATTACATTATGTAATTGTGAGTTTCAACAAGCGTCTTTGTATTCGCAGTATATGCGCTGTGCAATAGTTCGACATGTTAGTACGGTGTAAGTGCAACATGCATGTCAAGCCCGGTGGCGTGGTGGCATGCATCTGCGCCTCGCGACCGGAGGAGACACATAGGTGCGCGAGTTCGAGCCCCACCGTTGCACATTTGTATTTATAGGGGTCCGTCTGTAAGGCAATGCGCAAGCAGTCCTGTGGACGTTAAATCTTGGCTGAAAGTCAGCCCCGAAAGGATTTTTTTCTTAAGTGCAACATGCATATATCAGAGATGTGTTAACCAAACTGATATATGATTAAGAAAGTGTTCTGTATTTAAAGTTTCTCATTTAAGTTTCATCATTTTATTATATATGCATTATCTAGGACACATAATGTGTGTATGTTTTTGTAACAATATATTTAATATACATGTACGTATAAACATATTTGCGACATAGTATAAATTGATGATGTTTAACGTTTTAATTATTGCAGCGTTTATAAACTATCTGAAACGAAAAATTACGCCTTTCTCGGCAATACCATGTGTTGTTTGCCCTTTATAAATAAGAACGTAGACCCAATCAACAATATGTTATAATGAGTTTTTGGGCTTCCATAGTTTAATCTGCCAGGTAAGCTAGCACGTAACAATATTTGTGCATGCAATTACTGAGGATTGGCATGCTGTTGATACCTAACGGACATTGCCACTCTACCGCAGCTCAAATAATCAACTTAGATTGCTTAACAGTGAGGACACGAAATGTCTCGAAGCCTAATGTACATTGCACATTTACGCTGCAAATATGTTAAACAATATTACAATTTATGCACTTCGTGTTCCGGAAGGTTCTTTGCAATTCATTCTGTCTACTTCTAGTTAGCTTAAACACAATAAATCGACACTAATCACTGCATGTAAAGTTATTTTTCGTGTATTACAATATGTATGTGGGGCACATATACGGAAGCTTAGCTGCGGGTGTGTATTGTGACTATCACGTGTCCGCTTCGTCTAGGCTAAGCCGAGACTACTTCAGAAAAGTACCACGAACAGAGGCTGCGTTTCCGCGTTGTATGTCAAAATCCAGACGTTGTTTAAAAAAGGATGACGACCTGCTATCACTGGTTGACGTATTTAACATAGTGCCGACTTTGCGGATCAGCTGTCTGGTCCGAACGCCAGGAGCACCCAAGGTCTCAAACGCGAGAGGCCAGAATTCGCGGGGATACCCAATTGATGAGTATTTTCTTAGCTTGTTGGTCTCCGCAAGGTGGGCTGCATAACCAGCTTCGGATGCGCCGCCACCGATTATAGAATGTGCTAGGGAGTCGGTAACGGTTGCATTCCAAACCAGCATTTTGCCTCGCTTGAATGGTGTAAGTGACATCCCGTCTGGACGCCTGCCGTCCTCCACGCAGAGGTCCGGGGGTTCGAGTATGCACGGACGACCGCATGACCTAAGGGCTCTGCTAAAGGTCTCATTGATAGCGGCATGTCGAGGGCGTCGGCCTGCGCTGATGATACACGATAGGCCGTGATGTCCCAGTTTGTCGACGGGGTGACCACATTGACACCGATGGGGACTAACCAGGTCTGTGCCCAGTCGTAGGCCTACTGCTATGCGAATCGTCTCGTCATCAAGAAGGTTTCGTATGGGTGCACTAGGAAGCGCGTGTAACTAGGGCGCCTGAATCCTTGGCGGAAACGGCGTTTAGGCGAGCTCTGGTCGTGTCGTCGGCAGCTTCATTAGAGAGCCGTCGTTGTACTTCAGCGTGCAAAAGGGTCCAGTGACGTTGGGATAGTATGTTGTCAGGCCTGCCTCCGTACCGGGCCTCAAGGTTCTCCTGAAGCTGGGCTAAGCGGCTTCTAAACTGGCCAACTCCTGCTGTATCTAAAAGGGAGGTTGCCCTGTTTTCTGCGCTTAGCATGGATGAGACTATGGCAGGGCCGGCCAAGGTCTTCGAGTTCGGAACCCCGAGGCCTCCTTGAGAGACGGGCAGTAATGCCTGTTGCCGTGCGCTAAGCGGTAGAGATGTGTTAAGCAGAACCTCGAGGGTAGAGAGTATCAACTCGTTGAGCGCTTGCAAGTCGTTGGCCCGATTAGAACGGTCAGCTCCTCGAAAAAGGTGGATGAGTCTCAAGGAAGAGAAAGAAGACCTGAGTAAGAAGAGTCCCCGATGGGCTCCTAGAAGAGGAAGGCGAGCGGCGGCTTTTCCAGCTTTAATCTCTAGCGATCAATTGCTGCTGTAAGCCCTTCGGGACAAAGTGGTACACCTTGTATCTCCAGATCGTCCTTAGCGGTCACCTCGCAGCCGGGCAGAAGTTCTCATAGTAACTGTATATCTGGTGAAGCCTATATCCGGTTTCATCCAATTTTCGCGGCGAGCCTGCGTGGCGTAGACGAACAAGCAATCGGACGTACCGATTCGTCCTTTTTCTTAAGGGCAAATAGTCTTGCGCCGAAGATCAACGGTTGAAGGCAAGAAGGGGGGTTGCCTCAAAGAAGCATGTCTACAACCTTTGCCAATGCAGAGAGCAAGCTAGCGGCGACGTCGTTGAGAGGCGGGGAAAGAAGATCCATTAATAATCGCGGTCTAATAAAGTCTAGCCCTGCGGCGGAGCTCTTAAAGAAGCTCTTAATAGCCACCTGAATATCTTCCTTTGATGTGACATAGGACATAGGGGTTCTGGTCAGTGTCGGCCATTCTAGGTCCTCGGGAGCTAATGGGCGTTGTTTTTGCAAAGTCTCTATACGGTCAATGCCGGGCGTTAAAATATCTGTGAAAACGATGAGTCTGGCGACGCCAGAAACATCTCCTTCGGAGAGTTTAAAAATGGACTGGCGCACTGTATCATTCCTGAATGGTTTGGGAGTCGAAATGCGAGCACGAGAGGGTGCAATCACGCCTGACAAACGCATATCTCGGGAAATACACAATAAATACACAAAATACTACCGTTAGACAACGGTAGTAATAAAAGTGGAGGAAGTAATATAGGTTGCACATATATATATATATATATATATATATATATATATATATATATATATATAATGTATTGTATAAGTTCCGGGGCTGGGTAATTTCAATTTGAGGTTTATTCACGGAACCGTAATTTCTCAATGCTTAAGTTCCCGTATATAAAAATATTTAAAATGTGTATAAACACCAACATTATTATTCATATTTCATTATTCATATATAAATGTGTTACTCCATACGAAACTAGCAATTGACATCGCTAAACACTTCTCCCGTTCACATACATGACACACTTTCTTTAACCTATTGACATGAAACTAGTTTGACTAGAATTTTTACTCGTTACCCATTTTTTTCACCTCACATTGAAATAATCTAACTGAGGTAAGTACACGAATTTCTTTGGAAAGTTCGGTCCAGATAGTCGGCAGGGTGTATGCGAGAGCATGACGAGTGGACTGCTTTAAAGCAACTGGCCTCACAAATTCCGTTGCACGTCGAGTTGTGCGTCTAACAGCAGCTCCTATAGAGAAAGCAGCATCCTCCGGAATAACTCTTATATACATCTTTAATGCAAGCGTGGCAATTTTTACTCTGTAAATATCCCTAAGTGGTAAAAGCTTAAAGTCTACAAAACACTTGCGAACCGAATCGCTGCGGCTCAAGTTAAATACTGCCCTGAGAGCATCATTATGAATGACTTTGGCCCTATGAGTTATATTCTTATTATGAAATCCCCAAATGGAAATACCATAACAAAAAATTGGCACTAATAGCATTTTATACACCATAAGAAGACCCTCGACAGGCACTCCTAGTTCTCGCAGACGACGAATAGATTAAATTACCGCATAGCATTTAGGCATAATAACGTCTAAGTGATCATGCCATCTAAGCGTCTCATGTAAGGTTAAGCCCAGACATTTGATAGTAGAGGAAAGTGTCACTTCCGTTCCACTGAGCTTCAGCATTTGAACCTGCGTGGCCCTTTTGGCAGAGCGAAACAACATGACTCCAGTTTTGGTTGCATTTATCACAAGACCAAATTTTTCAAACACAAGAACAGCATACTCTACTACTTGCATAGCCTTCTGCACATCAGCCTGTATTGCAGATGGTTGAATACGAAAAAGTAAGGTCGTATCATCAGCATATACGATGGGTGCACAAGACCCTTCTGACGCGATCTCTTCAATAATGAAATTGATCAAAATGACAAACATAAACGGTCCTAAGATTGACCCTTGCGGTGTCCCAATGTTTACTTCTTCTAAGGGCGATTCAAAGCAACCTACCTTTACCGCCTGCTGCCTCTCCGCTAGGTATGACCTAAACCAAAACACAACAGTGCTATCACAACCAAGTTTTTCGAGCATATTTAAGAACAACGAATGATTTACACGGTGCAGGTGGCAGAAGCATCCAAAAAGACGCCAAGGCAAAGTTGGTTGTTTTAAAAAGAATTGGCGACCTCCTGATATAGATGAGCGAGGGCCAGCTCCGTTGAGCGTGCCTTACGAAATCCAAACTGATTCCTCAAAAAGAAACCACTGCACTAAAAAGGCTCTTCAGACATCCCACTGCTTATGGGCATATAGCATTTAAAATTCTCATGATGGGCTTAAACGCTGCAGCCACGCTTTTCTTTGTCCTGGGAGCCTGGCGCATCCTTGGCTTCAGGAGCATCTTCTTTTTGCCGAACGTCGTCTTCTTCGTCGTAGAGGTAGGCTTAGCCAGCCGATTTATCGTTTGTTTCTGGGGGATCGTTGTAATTCCCGGAAGATTGATATTTACTTCTGGACCAGCCGCGGTTTCCACAACAACTGATCTCACAACTGATTCGTAAGAGCGACTGAAACCCTGCGTCGTGACAGGATGTCTAGCAGACAATTCCGGTGTTGATGAAGGAACTTGATCAATCACTTTGATAGCCGTGGCGGGATGCTCTACACTGACTTGTTGCAGTAGTCTGCGCTCCATCCAAATCTTTCGCTTTTCAAGTTCGTATGCGCGTAACGGACATAATGACGAGGAAGATGCATGGCAACCCTTACATTTTGTACATTTAGGTGCCTGTTTACATTCAGCTGCAGGCTGGCCAGTCTCACCACAATTTCTACAAGCAATCTGATTTTTACATCAATCTGATTCGCGGGTATATGACCAAGTTTTTGACATTTGAAGCACGCTATAGGTGCGCCAGCGTACATAACAACTTTATGATTTCTGCACGCCAGAAATACCTCTGTGGGTGGCACACGATTAAGGCGTAAAATAACTCTATCTGTAACAAACTCTGTAAGTTGATCCCCAACTCGTCGCTTCCCAACTTCTCTCTTAACTGTCACTACGCCGTCATGCTTGCTAATATGTCCTCATCCGAGAAGCCACGGTCAACCCGAGTAATCCGTGCCCAGTTGTTGTCCAGGTCTCTACAACTTGTGGTTAGGCGGATTACAAGAAGCTCTGTAAAACCCAACACCTTTTTGGTAACTTCAACTGCATTGGCCCAAACATGAATATAACCTGATTTCGATTCAGGTTTAGTGTCAGGGTAAAGCCGAAACAGCTCATTACAGAGAGCTAGCATGTTGCCCTGGAAGGGCCCGCTGCCAATATTTACTTCACCGTCACAGTCGTGGTCAATCCTCCGGGCAATTACAATACGGAAAACACCTTTGGAATTACGCACTGTGTTTGCCCTGATAGCCTCAATCTGTGACTGAAGTTTTCCAAGTCTCTTTGCCGTATCTTTATTTATCACCTGGGTCCATCCATTACCCGAAACATCATTCCCACCCTCTTCCTTGTCATTAGCATCCACAATTAGCTGAGTTGCCGGCAACTCAATAATATTGGCGATCTCTTCGTTTCGAGAACCGTCACCTGTGACGTTGTTCACCACAGCTGATGATACTGAGTGCACCGTTGGTAGGGCCGCCGCTTGCTGCACACACTTTCAAATTCGCCTCTGCTTGCCCTGTTTCCCCCCATCAGCTTATCTTTCTTCCCCTTCGACTTTTCTTGCGGCTCTGCTTTACGTTTATTTACAGCGGTTGCCCCTCTCTTCTTTGTTTCTACTGTTGTATGTAGCCGTAATGTCTCACCCAGCAAGGTCCACACTGGCGCTGGATGCTTGAGATACCAATCTCACTTGTTAATACAACTACCACGACAGATGCACAGACTCACAAGGAATTACCTGTACACAAATCTGCTGAACAACACCACCATAGGCACCCAAAGTAGAAGAAAGTCGACAAGCATCAGACACTCCGCTGCACTCTGAAGAACTGCACTCGCAGCGCCTAGTCAGTGCCAACGATCGAAAACGTAAAAAGGTGGCGTACACAAATCACCGCGTCTCAGCATCGGGCCCCATTGGGACAGACACGACAGAAGACTCGCCCCATGCTCAACACGACACAAGGCAAGACAGGGGTCACACAAAATCACCAATCTCACACGGAGACCTCTAGACCCGATGCACTCTCGACGAAAGCCGGTAGCAGACTGTATGAGACGGGTAGCAGACGGGTAAATGTGTTTATCTTACATCAAAATGTTCTGAGACAATTAACAATCTAGCGTTTTGCCAGTGCTGCTATGGACCGAACCGCCGGACATACCGCGGCGTAGTATTGATCACATTTGCTATATATTTATTTAAACGCTGTCAAAAAATATAATGAGAGAGATGGGTCCATTTGTGTGCCTTTATTTTTTAAATTTATAATAGACAAGCATACATGCATATATCAAAAAGTTATAGACCCTTTTAAAGAGGCTGACGTACTGCTCGGTTATCAAAGGGATCTATATATATATATATATATATATATATATAGAGAGAGAGAGAGAGAGAGAGAGGGAGTTGCTGAGTTCATTTAAGCAAACAAGTTTGCCAATGGAACATGATCTCGGAGAAGCCTTGTTTCAAGTAAAATTATTTTTCACCAGTTATGACTAACCGGGTCTGAAAAAAAGGTCTCCGTCCATGTTGGCATCTTGCCACTCACTACATTGCTTACATATTTAATCATCCATAATGTGTCGATAATAGAAATCTGCTGGGTTTTACGAATCCTGAGAGAGGACTGCAAGTTCCGTCCTCGCGGCGGTTAAATGCGCGCTGTAGAACAGATACACGTAGAATGCGTCAAGAGCTTTGAATAAAAGTCATCTGACCTTATCTAACTAAGGCATTATCTGACTTCAAAGCCACGGAGGTCATTAAAGCCGGCTTCTTAAATAAAGTGTTAGTAATGCGTTGCTGCCCGTTGACGATTTCGAGGCTCCCACTAAAATATAATATTCAACCCAAGCAAGCCCGCTCTAAACGCCCACAGGTTGAAAGTCACAATGATACCAAAAGAATGACCGAATCCTTTGTGTATCACTGTCAAATAACCATTCGAGTGATAATACTTGCCTTTTTGGCTTCAAACTTGAGCACGACAGGGCGGCGACAACAATGACCCTTGAGACTTCCGTGTTCTGGAATGAAGGCGTTTAAATGCCGAATCAGAGTATGTTATTCGCTTGCCACTTAGTAAAATACTTTTTCTGTTTTATTCTCCCAACGTGGTTTAATAATGGAACGACGCCATATATTTTGCGCATAAGTTTGCAAAATATAAGTAAAAAACACGCTATCGCGCTAAATAAATACGCTGTAGTTGTCTGGACAGGTTATACTGAAGTCGCTTTTTAAGTGATACCCCCGGTATAACTTACAATCCGAACATGCGCTACAGCTGCCGCAAACTTATTACACGCGCGTACACTCACCCACTACCCTATGGGATGCTCGGTTGTGTGGAATTTGCGAGTCCGTTTTTGTCTGGCAATGGAGAAGAAGCAACAGCAGAAGCGTTATCTCTATCAAATTGCATACAAAAGCATGTTGGTTTGAACTATTGCTTATGCTTGCGGCCACCCTCGCACTTTGCTAGACAGAGTCTGTAGCATGTTTTTTGACTTGTAGCAAGTGCTGTAGCTGTAGTGAGGTCTGTAACCTCACTTACGGTGATGGTCATCCACCAGAAAGATGCTGGCAGAGAGCCATCTTACACAATCATTGGTTTCGTACAATTACGTTGCACCCACAAGTGTTGCGAGTATTCCATATTTTGCTTGGGTGGGATTTAGCATGATTCTAGCTTCTTCCACCTTTGCTTTGTTTTATCCTGTGTGGGAACTCATTTCCTAAAAATAAAACAAATTTAATTAAATTATCATACGGTGTATGCAGTAATTGTTAAACGCGACGTTGAACTTGTTAAATTCATGAGCGATAGCAGTAACTTTAAATTAGTCGCTATGAGTAATATACTAGTGCTGTGTAAAATGTGATTGTCATTGAACCAACAAAAAGTCACTGATTTTTCTATAAATGTATATATATATATATATATTTTTTTTTAAAGATTTCCCGTAAGGCAATTGCCCGTGTACGGATTTTTCATGTCATGGCTAAGTTTACTACACTCCGGCATTTACCTTGTCTAAATTGGAAACCACGCAAACCAATTTAAGAGTGCCCGGTCTGGGTCTCGAACCCAGTCCTCCCGAATGCAAGGCAAAGGCTTTGAAATATTTAGGCGTATTTACCTTCAGACAGGGATTATCTGTTATTTATGCTCAAGACGCGCAACAATGTCTTTTGGGCAGCAGTCGCCACCGTTTTCTGTTCGCTCGCCACGTGTGCCCTTCTCGTGGGCACCCTTCTCTCATAAGAACAAGGATTCTCTGCAACCAGAGAAAAATGTCGACCCGGATTTAATCTATTTACGGTAAGAACAAAATTAGTAGTTATACGCAAGTTGTCACACACCTCTTTAGAGACATCCATTCGTTATAGTTACGATTCTTTGCGCAAGCCGCCTCGTGTATAATCTAATAAATATGAATATGCGTATGAGCATTATTGAGAACAAGGTTCTCTCGCATGCTAATGTTAAATACGGTTTTAGTTTCCGGGGAAACTAATCAGCATTACCATAGCTTTTTTTATACTTATTTAAAATCGAATTAATTTATTCATCTGTCATCATTATAAGACGTTGCAAAGAACAGCAGAATGCAATTTATTATTATCTACTACTAGATACAGCTTAAAAAAATGATTCTTACATGCAAGGTAAGATCATGTCTAAAAAATTGGAGCGCTGATTAATTAGCGCTGATGATACTGAGGGAAATGTGGGCATGCTTATGTTGCCCTGTGTAATTCGTGGTGATAATAAGAAGTGCGCTCATATCAAAACAAACAATAATAAAAATGAGAATATAAAAAGTAATGACAATATGTTTATCTTGTCACCAAGTTATTGCGAATCGTTAAATGCACGTTTGAACTCCTTAGATATGCATTAGTTCCTTAAGGCATCTTTCTTAATAGTAACAACTGAAAAAAAGAAATGAGATAATCTCCGAAGAGAAGCCATTACAGTAGCGATACGGAGGTATGAGATTTTTGCTTGAATAATCTGATGATGTTTGAATGTATTACACAGGCTTTGAAACGAGCGGCCGAGCAGTTAACAAAGACCCCCGAAAACAAAGGACTTTGTCGTGCTCGTCCTCCTGGATGTCAACTGGAAGGTGACCATGGACGCAGTGACCTGCAACGACATCTCGCCATACATTTGTCGGATTGTTTTGTTCTGCCTATCAGAAAGAAGGCTGTCGGTCAGTGGACAGGAGTATAGATCTCTGCGAGGTTCCTCAAGGGTCGGCCCTGAGGCCGCTTTTGTGGCCTAACCTATGACGGGATCCTCAAGCTGCTGAACCTGCGGCGGGTGTCGAGATGGTAGTCTATTTATTATGGTTTATTAACACCCAGGTTGGGTAAAATTATAAACATATACATCAGACAAAACTAGTGCTTCTTTCACCTTCATTGGGTTTTCTCTGATGGTAGTCTATGCCGATGACTTGGCGCTGGTTTTCACGGCACGAGAAACTGGGGTCCTGGAGTATGCCGCTAATGAAGCCTTAGAGCAGGCAGCAGAGTGGATGAAAGATCATTCTCTAAGACTGGCCCCGCACGAAACGGAAGCACTGTACTTTACAGGCAAGAAGAGAACCAGGAACATTCGCCTGTGTCTGAACGGTCTTCCTGTCAAGCCTGCCCGGAAAAGGAACAGAAACGCGTTGCTCGTCACAGCGGCCAGCCATTTGTGTCTGCCGGGCTTACCGCACGGTGTCAACTGCGGCCCTTCTGGTCCTGCCCAAGATAAAGTAAAGTTTTCGGGCTGACCCTCAGCCAAGATTTAACGTCCACGGAACTGTTTTTCACATTGCTTCATAGACGGACCCCCATAAATACAAATGTGCAGCGGTGGGGTTCGAACCCGCGCACCTATGTGTCTCCCCCGGTTGCGAGGCGGAGACTTAATCCACTACGCCACCGGGCTCGACGGTCCTGCCCAAGATGCTGCCATGAAATCTACTAGCAAGCAAGCGGGCCGAAAGATGGAAAGATGGCAATCTAGACTTAACAACGGCTAGACACTACACTTTATGGACAATCGCCCGGTGGCATGTCGAATGGGTCGCAGTGCAGACCCTGGGAGGCCGCCCGCGGGGACCAGAGACCTTATTCTCATCTGATTTGAAGGCTTGGTACGACTGCAACCACGGTGAGCTGTCATATGGTATGACTCAGGTGCTGATCAGGTACGGCTAGTTTCAAGCGTACATAGTGAGAATTAACAAGGCGAATGTCGACAGCTAGGGACGCTCGAGGCGCTGGCTCTCGACGCATCCCCAGGTGGCGGAATTGCACCAAGGCAGACATGAGGCGACGGATGATGCCAGATTGCAGTAGAATGTAGGAATTAGTGCCACATCCACTTCCATGGCTTTTTAACGTTGCTTCTGCGTGACGTCAATGACCTTCCCGAACTGAGATAATATTCGGTACCTTTATGTCAGTCGCGAAATCCAGGGTACTACGTATGCATCGTGTTTCGCTACAAGCAGTTTGTAACATTTTCGCCACCACTGGAACTTATGACTTGTTTTTTAACACAGAACTTGATGCAGGTTTATTGCTCCTTCATTTTCGGCTCGTTAAAAATTGCCGAGCCTTGTTTTCTTCACTTCGTAAACCAACTTAAAAAATAAACGTATTTTGGTGTATTGGAAATGTATTGGAGGCCGCGACGACGCCATTGATAAAGTTAGTCATGGAGGTTGGTGATGCTGATGGTGATAATGACTGTGGGTGATCGTTAACTGAAGAGAATGGTAATGAAAACGATGCTGAAGGTGTTCCGATGATGGTGTTCCAACAATGATGATGATGGTGAATGTAGTAACTGATGAAAAAAGTTCAACACAGCGATAATAATGATGACTAGGATATTGCGAGGGACGCCGATGACACTAATGACGATAGTGGTGAAGATAAAGATGAAGTTAACAATGATGATGATGATGAATGGTGCTGGCAAGTGGTTATGGAGTTGAGCGGCGATGGTGATGATGGTAATAAATATTCAGGTATACACTGCACGTATAGTAGCGCACGAAAGGTAGCAGCAAAATAGTTTGTGGTATTTTACTTAAGATATGATTTAACCAATTGAAAAAAACGGAAATTAGTCTCGATGGGTGCCAACCAGATGTTGTTCAAGTTTCTGAAGTTGTGGCACTGTCTTAGCCCTATACAGCCAGCAGTGCATGTGCTGGCTGTATAATAGGTAATGCACAAACTAAACTTAATGAAATACCCACTTTGTTGTAATCACAGAAATATGATATTTAGTAATATGCATTCAACTTCGTACGGTAGTTTAAGTAACATCCCCACATCAGTATGGCCAATCTTTTCAAAATAAACTAAAAGTATACACCAGAATTTTAACGTTCCGACATAGTCTGACCATCTGCCAACATATCATATATCCGGGGCAAATTAAGCTGCTTGAACGTCATACGGGGCAGTCCTTTGGCGGAATTGGGAAAACAGAAATCTGTTCTAAATAGATAAAAATACCGCGTTTTTCTAGATTTGTTATATCTGTGCGTTTGATCACCGCGAACGTGTTTTTAATATTTACAAGCGCATTGTTTATGACGTACTGAGATAATTCGATTGAGCTATGCAAGCAACGACAGTAATGCAGCTCAAAGCGTTTTTAAAATGAAAAAAACTTTCTTGTTTTTTTGAATTATCTCCAATAAGCTCAATACACGTTTCTTACCACTTCAGATACTTTCAGACATACAATAGCAGTCTTGGCCTCGTCCTTACTAAAAAACCTTTCCACCAAGACATATATACATATATATATATATATATATATATATATATATATACGACTGCACACTAGTTTTCCCTGTTCGGAGGTGTAAGGTGCAAACGCATATATATATATATATATATATATATATATAAATATATAGGACTGCACACTAGTTTTCCCTGTTCGGAGGTGTAAGGTGCAAACGTTCCTCTCGTACGACCAATCGATTAATAATATGTGTAGCTTTCTTGTCCTTGCGAATGCTATTTAACTCTAACAAACTTTAAGTCGTTATTTTCTTTGCTCTCAAATCCCCCTTGAACATCACATGTGTTGGGTCTTGCTTATTATGAGAAGATGAACCGGGCAAATTACGCTAACCTGGTGGCTCAATGTAACTTTGCTACTCATCAATGCACTATAGACGTTACAGAATGACGCCGCCCACTTCATGTTTGGTCTTAAGCCTAATGAATCGTTAGCAGTCTTCTAGTAGAGCATGGCTGTCTGAATATTAAGCAGCGTATTTCCGAGCCGCTGTCAAGGCATTTTATGATGAGGCAAGATGAACGCAACTGTCACGTGATCTCGCTCAGCTTTTTTTCATTTATTTATTTAAATAAAAAGCGAGTGTCTGAAGATAGTATGTTAAAAACAGCGCCTTCGTTTTAAAGATATTAACTTGCATAATAGCATCATTGTATCGAGTTGTATCTCGTAACATCTAATACTAAACTACATTCTGCAAGTTGTCCCTTATAACGTCTTGTAGTAACGTTTACGGAGTAATACACCCAATAGACTTCAAATGAATTAAGAACAGGCAACTGAAATGTCGACTAGTTTTCGCACTGCCACTTACTCGCCGCAGGTAACAGCCGGTCTCTAAGGGCAGAGCTAATTCAGACATATGCTGATAATAATGTTCTGCAAGATCTTACCCATGGCGTTAACAAGCTGAGGTTCTCGTCCTCCCCCGCGGGTTTGGGAATTACGACAAGGCTAGCCTTTTTCCACAGCTTTGGGAATCTCCCCTCTCTTAGAAGTTTGTTGGCGAGGTCTTGGAAGACCTTAGGCCATTTTGACTATTAGCCTCGCTATCTCCGGGAGGACTCTATCTAGGCCGGACGCTTTGCCGGTAGCGTTTAAACAAGCCGTTTTCGGGCTTGTTCAACCTCCTCCAGCGTTACCTCCGAGATTTTGTCCGGGGTAACCGAGAGCTCTCCCTCTCCGTGGCTGTGCCGGAGAAAGACCGGTTAGAGTCTCGCTCAGCACGTCCGGAAAGACCTTCGGGGGGGGGGGGGGGGCTCCGGAGTCTGGCCAAAACTTCTTGGTACGGTATGTCGCTCTCCACCGCGTCTATCAGTTTTGCGTTTAGCGATGAGTCCTCGGCGTTTCAATCAAGCAGCCTTGTGCTCCGTCAATCAGTATTCAGCTTATGGGGTCCCTCTCTCCCGTCAGTGTCTTTAAGCTAACTAGCGTGTTCTCTTAAAAATCCTGTTGAGCCTTATGCAAGTCTTACATGTGGCTGCAATCTCTTCGTTTCACCAGTAATTGGGAGGGTGGCGGCCGCCGTGGTGGTATGCGGGAGCAGCTTTTTCGCATGCTACAAGCCGTCTACAATCCTCATCTATCTCAACTTGTAGGATATTTTCATTAAGCTTCCGCATTTGCCACCTTTTACTAAAGGGCGGGACGAGGGACCCCTAGGAATACTGATAGCAAAACAGATATATCTGTGGTCACTCATGGTCTCCTCCGTCTTCCTCACCTCCCACTCTGCCACCCGCGAAAAGGCCGTCTTGTTGACCATTGTTAGGTCAATGAAGGCCGTTTGGTACTCCCTGAAAAATGTGAAGACCCTTTTGTCATTGAGAACCATACCACTCTTTTCAGCCATCCACTGCTGTAGAGTTTGAGCCCGTTTAGTTGTGGTCCGAGTTAAGTTCCTCTAGGTGATATTGGCTCAGGTCTTTTTCTAAAGCATCTGGAACTAGCACGGTTCTAATAGGGTCCCGTGCTTTACTGATTTAATATCTTATTCGTGGTCAAACTGCCTCCTCCACTAACGAGGCTGCCTCCGGACCAAATCGCACCAGCGAAGCAGCGTAGCAGTTAGGGGCCAAATGCACAGCGCAGGAGTGCATGCTTCTCAGTCGTGGACGAGATTTGGTGAGAGTATTTATTATTATTATTATTATTATTATTATTATTATTATTATTATTATTATTATTATTATTATTATTATTATTATTATTATTATTATTATTATTATTATTATTATTATTATTATTAAATGTTTCGGTACTTCCTTGCAATTGTGGAACCCACACGTGTACTCGCCTAGGTTCGCTCCCACTCCTCATGCCATGTAGCCTATATATATTCCCCACGGGGTCGTAAAGACAGATGGGTCTATAAGCCGATAGACCTGTCCTATTTTTTTAGTTTTCGCAGGAGGACAAAGCTCGCCTTCTTCCATAGCCTGGAAAACCACTTCCCTAAACAGGCATTCAAATCTCAAGCAGTCAGTCCTTAGTTGGTGGAAGTCTGAAAGACCTTCCGTCACCGCTTAACGAATAGCTTGGCTACCTTTAGGGGTAAGCCGCCGGGGCCAGGGGCTTTTCCAGGCACCAGCCGTGCCTCAGCCCGTCTGATTTCTTCTACTGTTCTACTCCGGAATGCTTTCTAAAGCAACCGGAAACTCCTTATTGCTCATCCAGGGATGTGCTGGAAAGAGAGCAGAGATTGCCTTCAGCAGCACGCCCTAGCAGCTGCAGAAGACCGCCACCTCAAGCCAAGTGAACCCATGACCTGACCCATTTTTCACAGAAGGATTTAGGAATGCATCGGCATTTCATTGGCATTACTTCGAAGCCGTGGGAGAGGCGTCTCCTTCGTTCACTTCCACCCAGCTCTATCCACGTCTATCATCCGGCATATTTACATGCAGTTAAATAAGGGGATTCTGCCATTTTGTAAACCGTCCTGAAAAGGTGCGTCGGGATCATAAGAGCCTGACTGCTCTTTCTTCTCCCTCGACTCCTCGTTTCGACCACTGCCCCAAGAGACCCGCTCAAGCCTTTCCCGCCTGACCGTTTCCTTAGCCGAAGTCATTATATGGGTCAGCCTCTCACAGCGGTTGGCCCTGCATCCCTTGCTCCCTTATGATCATCACACCATAGAACAGTAGTCTCCACGCCATCCGCCTCTCCAACGTCACACAGTACGCAGTCGTCGGTGATTGCTTTCTTAATCTTTGACATGTAGACAGGAAGCTAGTCTGCTTAGAACCTGAGTCGTCTAGCAGAAAAGTTTTCCCCGTATTAGCAGTCGTGCCATTCTTCGAGGTCCGGTTTCAGATTCCTGGTACAGCTTCCTGTGGTCACGCCGGGCTTTGCCTGCGCCTATTCCTCGTGCCATGCCGATATTGTGGAACTTCTGGTCCTAGTAAGATCCAGATCTTTGTATATATACTTTTTTGCTAGGAAGTCCCATGAAAGCTTTTTTGCTGTCCGCAATGCCATGTTAAGGGAGACCCGTTGGACCTTTTTGGCTGCGTACTTTCCGTGTGCCGATCCGGTTAATCCCGTATCTATGATTCCAAGGTACTTCACCTTTGTTTCTGATTTCAACCGGGTGGCCCGCGATCACAAGGTTAACGCCAGTATGTATTCTGCCCGTTAGGTACATCGCCTCCGTCTTGTCAGGCACCAGTTTCAAGTTATGGAACCCTATTTACTCGGAAACCATTGACAACGCCTCATTGGCGGTGCTCTCCAGGGCTCTCTCGCTCCTGGCAGTTACCAAGGGCAAGGCTGTCGGCACACGGCAGTGTCTTTGCACCACGCGGGAGACCTCGGATCTCGAGCACCCCGTCAGAAGATATATTCAAGAACACGGGTCCTAAGATCGAGGATTACGGGACTCTGAGACCTGACCCCCTGCCCTAACTACCAAGTCCTGTTTGGAGCCCATCCACCATATTACGGAGTCTGCTTCCGCATCGGATATACAGTCGCTCCTCCGCCTAGTAATTGCTACATTTATTTCGGATAGCAGGCAAAGGCCAGCGTTGCGCTCACGTGCAGTTATCTCGAGCAGTCCTGAGAGCCTCATAAACTCCCTTTTTACCCAAGAAGGGGTCGATCCCCGATAGTGCAACCGTGTGGGTCGCACTCGAGTCTCGGCGGTTGACCTTCATATTTGTGTTTTCTCGAATTGATGATACTATCGGAGGCTCTTCTGGTCATCCAGCCGGATCATGGCATTCTTGGTAACGGTATGTAGTGTACATAGGGTTCTGGTTTCAATGAATCCTTTTGGGTCCATCATCCCGATGACCAAGTAGTTTATTTAGTGGCTTCGAAAATTATATGGTCCCTTGTTTTATCTCCTTTTTCGTGAGAACGTGTGCTTCGTACATTTTCACCAAGCTATTTATTCGTTGATTCAATGCCTGAAGTTGTTTTTTATAACTTCCTTTACAATTTTTGTTATTTCGTCAGTCTTCCTTTTTCCCGGTGTTCTACAGGCTGCTCCATTTCTTACACCTGACTGCTTGTCAATTATCGCGTTGGAGATGTCCTTGCTCCCGGTCGCGGCCGTGTTCGCTTTCTATCCTACGTACGTCTCCTTCCTCGGTTTTCCCTTTCCTCGTTGCCCATTGCCTAGCCCTACCTGAATGCTGGCGATTCTCCCTGTTTATAGACTGCGGAGCTACCACTATTTGTTTTACAATACTATTTCGTTCACTGGATGAAAGGCGTGTAATATAACTCTATGCTGCATCTATACATCTGCTATATATATAAATATATATATTCATTCATTCATTCATCTTACAGTTAAATTTAATCAACGCGTTATCAGGCCCTCTAGCTGCGATCTTCAACATGTCGATCAGAACTGGGGTGTTCCCAGAACGCCTAAAGACATCAGCGGTAATCCCGCTTTACAAAGGGAAGGGCGATAAGAACCAACCTGGAAACTATCGACCGATATCGCTGGTGTCATTCATATCTAAGGTCTTTGAGAGACTTATTAAGAAGCAGCTCGAGAAATACCTAAACGCGACCAAATTTCTTTCTAAAAACCAATTTGGTTTTAGGGAGTCGCGATCAGCGGAGTTGGCTCAAAACCATATCTGGTGGGAAATAGTCAAAGCTGCTAAAGACGGGAAAATGTGTCTCGGCGCATTCCTTGACGTAGCGAAGGCCTGTGACTGTCTTGACCACTCTATATTTTTTAAGATGCTGCGAGAAATGGGTTGCGCACCAGGTGTAACTGCCTGGTTTAAATCGTACCTAGGCGGACGTAAGCAGTTTGTGTCGGTGGGGGGTTTGAGCTCCACCCCTGGGACTGTCTCGATTGGGACTCCCCAGGGGTCGGTTCTTGGCCCCTTCATCTTCATAATTTACATAAATTTCCTCTTGCGTGGCATTGAAAGTAATATAGAGTGTCGACCAGTGGTATATGCGGATGATACAACTCTGCTGTTCCGCATCTCACCTGCTCAGCTATCAAACGGTCAAGTTAATCTTAGGCATGTGGAACCCGGTATCGAAACGGCAATTTCATATTTTAAACGATTTGGCCTTGTCGTGAATCCGACTAAGACGAAACTCGTCTTGTTTCATACACCTCAGCGGACATCGAGGCTGAAACTGGACACAGGTAATATATCCCTTCAAGTGGGCGGTGCAGCTGTCCCTCTAAGTCGAGAAGTAAAATGTCTCGGTGTCACGCTTCATGAGAACATGAAATGGGAAAGTCACGTTCGGTCGAGCGTCAGGGTCTGCTGTGCTGTGGTGGCATCGCTGGCCCGTCTGAGGAAGGCCAAGGTCTCCCGCATTGTTCTGGTCCTTGTATACAGGGCGCTCCTGGAATCGATTCTCACCTACGGAATCACTATTTGGGGCGCAACCTACTCGGGAACCCTGCACTCGTTGCGAGTGATCCAGAACAATGCGGTGCGAGCCATTACTGGTCTGTCTCGTCGGGACGACGTGTCGCCATGGTACGGCAGACTCGGACTACTCAAACTCGATCAGCTGGCACGATTAAATTTAGCCGTGCTTGCCCATAAGGTGGTTAAAGGCAAACTACCTTCAGGTTGCGATTTCGAATTACAACTCACCCCCTTCAGGTCTCAGCGATATGAGGGCCAACTCAGGGTTCCCAGATGCAGGTTGACCTTAACGCAGCATTCTCTAGCCTGCATGCTGCCAAAAGTATGGAACGAGCTCTCGCAGGACCTCCGAAATACGGAGCGGGTCGGTGTTTTTAGAAGACGTGTAACGAATGAACTAAATGCTGAAAACAATTGTTCTTAGTTTTTAAATCAGTAAAATGTCGACATTGTGCAAGATTAGATTATAGAGGTTTGTGTGTGTATATAATATTGTGATTACACTTGACAGATGCAGGTGATCCAACGATAGGTATTTTTAATGAAATATGACTTTGACATAAATTGTGACAGATTGCCTGTAAAAAAGCATGTCAATAAAACAACCTGATGATGATGATGATGGCCACGGTTCGGGCCAATTAATCGGCGCTGTTGCAAATGAGCGTGCGGTTAAAAGCGCAAGCTTGTCATTGCCTTGAATGCGAGACTTTGAAGTTTGATTTAACCTGCTTACACAGAGCGGTGGTTTATGCGGTCATAAACCTGAGCAATAACGACGCAAATCGCCGCCTAAGATTGGATATTGCGTAACTTGACCGTATTTAATTGGGCGCGAAGCTAAGTTCGATGCGCCGCGATTCAGGGTGGGGTGCGGTTACAATTAACGTGTTCATTGCCGCGTGCACGATAAGCAATGCACCATAAAAACCGACGGCGTTCGCGCAACCACACGGGCGAGGCTCGACCACTGCAGCGCCTTAGTCCATAAGGGCATGAAGCCATAGCCCTGGTATCGGTCGGCAAACTGCCGAAACTGCCTGATCTCGGGCTAACTCGTCCCGACTGGAACAACCGGGCATATGATTATCTTGAATATTATGTGTGCTGTCCGTATTCGGCTATGTCATAAAAAAAACTGATTGTTGATTCAACATTGGCGTCTGTTTCCGAGCAGTTCACCAATGTGGATATCGACTAGGTGTCCCTTAATTGCATGACATATCGTGTACATTTTGGAAAGAAGAGTATGATGCGTGTCGTACTTTACAAGCCTAGCTAACAAATTGCATTAAAAATAGTTGAGTTAGGAAGTCTATGCTAGACCAGCGAAGATCTACGCCTTGAGAGTGGCACGATTGGCGCAGAAGACATCGGCGGTCGGGCTGCAAGCGTGGCTTACTGGCAAGGGCATAACTGTAAAAGCAGTTTGGAGGCTACATACACATGGTAGTAATGCTGTGTTCTGTGTGGCGGTGCGTGACGAAGATTACGCAAACTGTTGCACAAATGAATTCTGGCCAAAGGGAAACCTGTTCCGTCGCTGGGTTGGGGACGTCCTTTACGAGAGGATGGTTCAGGAGAGTTTTAGTGCGCCTGGCGGTCCAAGCCTACGTAAGTGACTGACCAGTTCTAGAACTGCAAGCGTAGCGGCAAACATACCTCTACGAGTGCTTCTCTGGAATTGTGAGGGACTTAAGGGGGTAATGGATCTTGCACGTGTTGAAATGTTTAAGTTGGTTGACATTGCACTCCTCACAGAGACATTTCATCGGGACGAACTTTATATCAGTGATATGCGGGGATTTCACCAGCTGGCTGTCTTACCTGCGGGAGGTCGGGGAAGACCTGTGGGTGGGTTATCTATCTACCTACATAAACGCTTACCACCAGTGCAATGCGTCAGGAAAGATGAATATTGCGTGGTGCTTTCCTCTGGGAGGGTAAACGTCGCTATATTCTACTTCGCACCCACATTCGATTCTGCGGAGGTTGCTGAGACGATAAGCTTTGGACTTTCAGAGTTAAACCTGACCATGCCAACTATCGTCGACAGTGATTTTAGTGCCAGGATCGATTGTGGGGCCAACGATGATAAAAGCGAGGTGCTGCTTCAGGTGATGAAAAATATTGGTCTAAGATGTGCAAACGCGCGCGAAGACTATACATATTTAAGTCGCAATAGAAGCAGCACCTTCGACCTATTGTTTCACAACCTTGTCAGCCGTGAAACTGAAAGCTTCGATTTTCTCGATGAAGCGGCCCGAAAACACCAATCAGTGTTGGCCGTTGTCGATGTTCCCGGTATTTGGCATGACCGACATAATCCGCCGCGCTGATTTGCAATGAGACGGATTAATCTATCTGTTTTGGACAGAGCAGTGGGCGAACTTGAGGTAAGCCCTGACATCAATACCACCTGTGACCAGCTGGAGAGGACGATGAGAAGTGCAGTGAAGTAGAAAAAATTATGGCAGAAGAGATCACGTCCGTGGTACTCTCGAGCCCACCGTGAAGTGCTCGGACTCCTGCGCCAAGCAAGAGCCAGAGCACTATCATCACTGCAAGCCAGGCGTGACTACTTTGAGCGTAGAAAGGCCTATATAAGACTCTGCTATGATCATAAAAGGTAACACGCGACGCGGGAGGAACGACGGCTGCTTGAAAAAGCAGAACGAGAGCTTTCAGCTTACACCGTGCGACCTCGTAGGGCGGTAAACCCGCTTAGCGACGGGCAGGTGAAGAGACACCTTACTAATCTCTTATTCAATCGTGACGTTGCAGTTGTATGTCCAATCGTACAGCATCCGCTTACATTGAAGCAGCACAACACGGTCACGATCAGATCTGCTATGAGCATTGGATCCAGTGACTCCCACTCTTGGCAGAAACTCTTTGTGATTCCTTTAATAAAATTATAAAGAGGGGGTGGATGCATGTCTGGCATGTCGCCAGGCTTTCTTTTCTGTTCAAGGGTAGGTGATGACCAACAGGATCTAACTCTCTACCGTGGACTGGCGTCAGAACGCACATTGAAAAATATTTTCTGTAAGTTGGTCATTCGGCGGATTGAGCACGTGGCTGAGGAGGCACTTCTACCGAAGCAGTTCAGCTTTACGAGAGGCCGAGGCACCCGTGATGCAATCCACGTTCTCCAGTCAAAAATCGAGTGAGCTGTGACACAACCCAGAGGTCATCTGTATGCAGTCTTTATTGACTGCGTCAGGGCCTTTGACAAAGCCCTTCGCTATCTGCTGGTTAAAGCATTCCAACGAGCGGGAGTGGGTGGCTCTCTCCTGAGTGTAAAAGCAAGTTTCTCTAAGAATGACACCTTGTTGGTAGACGGTGAGCAGGGTGTATTGGAGATTAAGCAAATATGGGAACTCCGCAAGGAGACCCGCTGAGCTGCGCCTCGTTTACACTTCTCCTTACTGACCTCGTCGGTTACATCCGACAGGAGTACTAAAAAGCCGTGGTGGTGATGTATGCGGATGATATCGTGGTCGCTCATCGCGACCGAGGTGCCATCCTTCTCGTTCCTTGTCTCGAAGGGACCTAAACATAGAGATAAAAGAGTATGCACTAGAGCTGGTCAACAACTTCAGAAGCTTGGAAGTAGCACTGACACCAAACTGTGTTTATGCCCAAACTAGGCATATTGAATAAATAAGGGTGAAGGCGGTTTCCTTAACCATGGTGTTAAAGGATTTCCGACAATTTAATTTAGGACTGCACTTAATATTTTTAAGCTCAAAATCCTTTCTACAGTAACATAATGCCTTAGACACATGGCCTCTACGTTACCATTAGACAACCTCAAGCATGTCGACAAGAGTAAAACAATGTTTCTCAAAAGAGCAATTGGTTTATCAAGAACCACCTCGTCAACGCAAGTGATGCAAATGAGCAATAAAACTACATTAATAGAAGATTTAGAGCAGCGTAGTTACTAGTTTGATTACAAAGCGCTCAAATCAGACAAGCAAGGCGAAACTGGAACTTTCTAAATTAAAATTTTATAGTGGGATCCGTTTTTTAGCAACTGGTGGAAAGAAGACCTGCAACAAAGCATTTGCAAAATAACCAAGAACGGATACCAACAATACCTCCGTCTAAACGTTTTTTTTAAATCAACAAATGCGTTTGTAAATATTGTGGTAAAATTGCTGTCGACCGATGTCACGTAATGAAGCTGCAATTCGGCCTGAACTTCCTTAACCTGACTAGTAATTGTGTAAGCTCGTCGTCCAGGAGGGTACCCGGCTAAGGGAGCGCGTGCAGCCATGCATCTGCACCCGGTAAAGAAACTGCCTGTAATCGTGCTTTGTGTGCGGCCGTAGCTGTTCGCTTCCACAAACCATTCATTGACCGTCGTTTGCCAGTTCTGACCACGAGCATTGCAAAAAAAGGGATCTCCGGTAAAGACCCACAAAAAGCCATAGCGTCATCCAGAGTCCGTTCAATTGTAGCCTGGAAATTCGCAGCCACCCGGGTGTCCAGAATAGACTTAACACCACTTGTCGCAAAATGCACGAATGCGATGTGTGCGCATTTTTTTGTTGCCACGGATCGAAAGAGAATTTACTTCGACGAGGTGTACTTGGTGACAGCCTTATTTCCCTCAGAAACGGCGTGCTTGGCCAGCTCACCGGGGAGCAGGAGCCTGACAGCCGTCTGAACCTCTCGGGAGGTGATGGTCGACCTCTTGTTGTAGTGCGAGAGACGCGAGGCCTCGGCCGCGATCCTCTCGAAGATGTCGTTCACAAACGAGTTCATAATCGACATGGCCTTCGATGATAGAGAAATTGCTTTTGAAAGGCCCAGTTTGCCTCTGGCTACCGGTAAGCGGACATGAACTGATAGATCGTTTCGCAACTGCAGGTTAAGTTTAGATTCTAACGCGAGGGCCCAACGTCAAGTTGGTTTCCTCCAACTGGGACCGGAAGGCTAATCAGTCAATCTCCGTGCTCGTGGCAAAACGTAATATTTTCTTTAAGTTCCCACAGATCGTTCCAATATGACTTCCATGACCATCGTCCAAATATAAAAGACTAAGTGGACTCTCGAGTGAGTTGACCAATTCTTTAACGGCAAGACAGAACAGAGGGGGGCCGAGAGGGTCTCCCTGCTAAACCAGTGCCGAAGGTAAGACCAAGTGCGATCGCCGTATGCCAATCTCACTTAGTAATAAATGGCAAGGACCTCATGTCCAACTATTCTCAATAAGTAATCCTTCCTGACGTGTTGAACGCGTTCTTAAAATCAAGTTTAACTAACACAGATGGATCGAGCCTGTCATAATATAAAAGCCCTGGTAACATGATCATTATTACAGCCACCCCCCTTGGAAAGAAAAAACCCAACTGATAAGGCCAATCGCTCGGTAGGGTCGCCGAGACCCTACATAGTACCAAAGAGCAAGCGATATGTCTGAAAGAGCCTTCTTTCTTTCAAGGCGGTGTACCCTCATCTTCGGTGCGAAGAGCCTCACACCGAAGATGAGAGAACACCGCCTTGAATGAAAAGCTCTCTATCAAAGTAGGTCGAATACCTTTGCTAGGGCCTTACTAATTCCGTCGGATAAGCAGCCGATAGTTAGTGAAAGAAGGTCTTGCAGGAGTCGAGGACTGATAAAATCCAGGCGGGGCTTGTGTACTTTAAAAATGATCCAACCCAATAGCAAACCGAGAAATAGCCGAGTAGCAGAAGATAAGAGATATGAGGAGGAAGTAGATGGTCAACACAAGTCTGCTTGTGCGGGAGGGTTGTTATTGCCGTAACGACGCTGCGGCGGCTGGTTTATCGACCATACGTAGGCGGGCTGCTCCCGGCACGTTCAAGATATGTTTTTTTATGAGACCGTCTTCTCCGGACGGCAAATATC